>ML799328.1:79896-111354 GCA_009831015.1 Picea engelmannii
CACACACAAAAAAAAAAAAAAATGAACACTTTCACCCCTCGTTTATGCTCGCCGATATATCCATTAGGAAAAAGGCTTAAATTTTTCGACGAGTTTTCACTTTAATCATAGAAACCGACCAACGACCCATCTTTATGTGTGTGGGGTCAAAAGTCATGCAACTATACGTTCATCACACATTCACTGCAAAAGTTTGAGCTATAAGATGGGAAACGTAGGATAATCTTCACCAAAGCATAGAGTTTGTTATTTAAACGAGGATTGTGCCCCAAATCTCGCAATTGAAATTGTAATAATTTCACTATTTTGAAATTTAAATATGATTTAGGGTGTCTAATTGATTTAAATTATTAAAATTGCAATTTGAATAACAATTAATCAATTTACAAGATTTTTTTTTATTATTAAATTTCACTTAAAAAATAAAACTATGTAATTTAATTGTTCAATAAATGACGATGCTTAAAATTAACAAGAGACACATTTTTCTAAAAACTTTGATGTGACGGAGATGTTGGATATGTGTTATATTATTTGTAGTCACTTGGCCGGCTTGGATGGGTTTGGTGAAGGAACCAATAGATCTATTGGTTGTTTTTTCCTAGTTTGGGCCTTCTAGGATAAATCTCATGCATGATTTATGTGTTGCTATGTTCTTGGTTGAATATTTTATTTCTCTTGCACGTTTATTTCTTTTCATGTGGTATCAGAGCAAACTCTCTAGCGAGAGTGGTTTGATGATGAAAACATATAGAGCGCCCCATGACACAATTGCTAGAGTACAGAGTTAGGGTTTCAACGGAAGAAATCCCACGATGAGCTCAGACTATTCTGTGAACGAATGAGAAATTGGCAAAGGTTAAAGGCAACAAAGGATATAATGACGACTATAGTGGTGGTCACAAATGAAAAGCTCTATATCATTAGCTAGCATGATGGCATCGGTCTTGGAGATGGTAACACAAGTATTTTCCTGGGAGGAGTGGAAGTGTGTCTGGATAATAATCCATAATGACCTGGTGCACAGTTGGGGTTTGGATTTTATTTTCACAGAGGATGGCAAAATAAGTACCAATATAAAAATGATAATAATAATTATTATGGAAATGAAAATATTTATTGCATGTAAATGGGCATATCACTATATGACCTAGGCATGCGTACCCTCGTAACTAACCGATAAAGTCTAAAAGTAGACCTAGGTGATAGGGGGAGCATGCTAGATTCCCAGATATGGTTATAAACTTTGAAGGAGGTAGGGCTTGGAGATGAGCGGTGCAAACTCACTTGGATAGTTTGGTCGGATTTGGTCATGGGAAACCCCGAGTCAAGTTTAAAGGGGGAATTGTTAGGTTAAACTTGACTCAGTAAAAGAGTCAAAGTTCTTAGGTGAACAATAGTGGTTTTGGGCACATGGTTTTGGTGACTCTGGTTTTAAATCCCATGGATTACATGTTATGAAAGCCTTTAAAAGGCTCGTGATACTCCATTCTAATGTGTCAAGAGTTGAGCGGTAAAGGCTCACTTGGCCGAAGCAAGGAAATTGGCCGGCTTGGCCAGGTTTGGTCAAGGAACTAATAAATCTATTCGTTGGTTTTTATCAGTTTGGGTTTTTTAGGATAAAATCTTGTTGTTGATATGTTCTTTGTTGATTGTTTTATTTATCTCCCATGTTGAAAGCTCTCATACCACATGAAAAGAAATAAACATGGGAAAGAAATAAAATAATCAACCAAGAACATGGCAACACATACAATAGATCTACTAGTCCCTTGGCCAAACTTGGTCAAGGCAGTCAAGTGAGCCTTCACAACTTAACTCTAGGCACATTACAATGGAGTATCACTAGCCTTTTAAAGACTTTCATAACATGCAATTCATTAGATCTAAAACCACGGGTCACCAAAACCATATAGCCAAAACCACTATTGTTTATCCAACAATTATGAGTCAAATTTATCTTAACAATAAAACAAAGGTAGAGAGATAAATATTTTGGATTGAACTGATTTCTAGTTTGGAATGGTCAATGGAACTATGCATATAGAGTAGAATTTTTGTATGGAGCTTATTCGTTTTTATATATTAAAATAATCGATCTTTCGCATCATTGCTTTTACATTACCAACAAGATTCTGCTGTACGTTGAACTCCATTTGCGCTGCAAGTTGAGAGGCATTATTGCCATAAAAGACATGTACAGTTTTCACATGTATACGAGTCATAATTATGGATGCAACTTGACATGCATGTATTCAAATCACATGTACACGAGTCATAACTATGGATGCAACTTGACATGCATGTATTCAAAAAGCACAAGTTTCTTGCCGTGTGCATTGTGGAGTGATAAGAATACTAAGAATAAAAAAGAAGTTAAATTACTACAAGGAATCATGAACATTAAAATAACAGATAAAAGTTTTTTTTGTTGTTAATTAAAAAGAAAATACATATAGTGAAGAAAAAAGAATTTAATTTTTGACATGAAACAATTCACAAAGTTTATAACATAAATAAAAAAATGAAAACTATTTTTTCCTAAAATAAAAAATAATTTTTTTTTTTTTTTCAAATAGAAAATTATCTCAAAATTATATTAAAATATAATTTTATTTATACATCAAATTGTTTCTAGGCAAGCCATACAAGCCAGTTTTAATTCGACAATCTGATACCCGTTTATTATCATAAATACAGTTGATGCTATTCCAGAAGATACAAATAGAAAAACGAGGAAAAGAGATTTCTGCAGTACTATATTCCATCAAAACACTCCGCTATAATCTCCGCCTCATAGTCCGCTTATGGTTAAAAAATGTTTAGGTTAGAGTGATGACTTTCGGTCCCATCTTCTCAAAGAAAATAAGACAATCTGCCTTTGGGTTCCTTGAGTGCCCTCTTTGATAAAAAGTCAGCCTCTTTGTTGTGATCCCTGTAGATGTGCTGGAAACTTATGTCTTGGAAGGAGGTCGCCAATTCTTCTCTTTTTATTTTCCAACCCTCAATGTTTATCGCATGTAGTTGGCCCTTTTGATTTATCCAATCGATTATAACCTTTGAGTCGCCCAAGACTTGAAGTTTTTCAATCGACCAATGGATCACTAAAGTGAGTGTTGCCCACAATCCCATGAGCTCCGCCTTTGTATTAGTGCCGGCTCCGCAGTTTATGAACCATTTTAATACCTTTGTTGACTGAAACTTTATGATGCCTCCCACATCGCAACACTTACCATTAGAAAGGGCTACACCATCAAAGCAAGCAAGAGTGAACCCCTCAACCTGCAAAATGTTACATGCTCTGATTTATTTAAATTGTAGTGTTGAAGGCTGCCAGGAGTAGGAACCAAAAATCCTTTGCAGCACTGCTATAGGAGAGGAGGATCGCTCCTAAAAAATGGTGTGGTTCCTCTCTAACCAAATGTGCCAACACACCATTGCTGCCAAGCTGAGAGGTGCCAAAATAACTGTTGACCAACTATTAAAGCATTCCATGATATTGATACCTTTCCACTTTAAATTTAAATGATAGAGATTGAAAACGCGGTTTCATACCTCCTTTGTGAAAGCGCAGTGGATGAGAATATGGTCAATGTCCTCATAATTACAGTTACAAAGTTGACAGATCTCCGAGCCCTCCCAACCTTTTTTCTGAAGCGAGTCCCAAGTGAGCACTTTGTGGTTTGCAGCCAACCATAGGAAAAGCTTTACTTTTAGTTGAATCTTCCATTTCCAGAGCTTTTGTATCCATCCCCTGACAATTGGGAAGTCCAGAGAATTTATGAGGGCTTTGTAGAGGTTCTTGACAGATATGATGCCCGAGGAATCGCCCCCAGTCCACACCAGGGAATCCGTCAAATTCCTTAGTGAAATGCCTGCTCCTCTTAATGCCGTGCAGAATAAATGCCACTGTGCTGCTAATTATCTCGTGAGGCCGAGCACAACATTGTTTAACCAAAGTTCGGGAAAAGTACTCGTGCTGGAGGGGTCACTCAGGGGAGCTAACACTGCGAAATGTTTACTGTTCATGTGCGAAATCAGGGAGGCCAAGAGGAGGGAACGGTCCTCCAAACCAATTATTTTATCTTTTCCTATAAGGATCTGCTGGCCCGAGCTTGGACTCCATCACAGCCAGTGAAGTATGACGTGAAGATTGCTCGTGAGACCTGACCAAAAACTAGATGCCACACTCAACTTGTGAGAAGATTTTCGTAACCAGTCGACCACTGTAGAGTTGTTTAAATATTTGTCCAGGATAATGTTGTGCCATAAGCCTTCATGAGTTAAAGATCGCCAGAGTGTGTTAGCGAGTAGAGCCGAGTTGAATAGAGGAAGGTTTCGAAGCCCCCAACCTCCCCGATTCTTTGGTTTTGACAAAAGGTCCCATCCACAGAGATGGAATTGGTGCTTATCGTTGTTTCCACTCCACAAAAAATCGAACATCAATTTACGGATTCTACTCAGAATTTTGCACGAGATACGCTCCATGGACATCCAGAAGACTGATTAGCTTTCCAGCTTAAAATCTATAACTTATAAAGATACTTATAAAGAAAGATATTAGATGCAATTTTCAATACATTTATAATAAAACTAAACTCCCATAATAATAAAAAAAATTATTAAAATTTTAAATTATTAGATGATAAAAACAACATGAGAACTTAAAAATAATTAAATAATTTTATAAATTATGAAAAATAGTTTCAAATAATAAGCATTACAATTTTATATAATTTGAATTTATAATTATTATTATTATTTTTAACATAAAATTTATAATAATGAGAACTTAAAAATAATTAAATAATTTTATAAGTTATGAAAAATGATTTCAAATAATAAGCATTACAATTTTATATAATTTGAATTTATAATAATTATTATTATTTTTAACATAAATTTTATAATAATAAAAATTTAACATAAACAAAATTAACTTAATTTTAATTTTAATAAAAAATTAAAAAATAAATTATTATTTATTTTATTTAAAATTTTAATTAATTAAAATATTTTTATACTTACAAAAATTAATTAATATATTTTTTAATTTAAAAATATAGAAACTAAGTGAGAATCATATAAATACATGAAATATTGTCAAATTCCAACACAAAGATGTAAGAGCAATGATGCCAGAAATTGAGGGGAATATAAACATTATTTATCTTAAGTTTATCTTCTAAAAAAAAGTGAATCCACTTTGTAACCTGCTTACTTTGTTACTTTAGGGTGTTAGCCTGTCACTTACAAAAAAAAATTTAACTTGGATAGGAAGGTAACAACTATTTTCCCAACCACCCAAGCTACGAAACTTCTGTATACCATAAAAATTTGATCACAAAGTCTGTCCAAACCAAGGTGTGGTTCGAACTTTCGCAGTAAATGAGTGATTAGCATCCACTTGCATGAGTTTCGACCCCACACACAAAAAGAGTCGATGGTCGGTCTCTGCAAAAAGTGAAAACGCGTGGTTTCTACATTTAAAGTGAAAACGCGTCTAAACTTTTTATCTTTTGGAACGGTTACGCATAAAGTGGGTTAAAAAGTTTAAATTTGCGTGCACATCTTCAACCGCGTTTCCATGGTAATCTTCTGAAAATTTTCAGCTCTTCTCAAATTGCTAACTAATTTACTTCCTTGCAATTTTTGTTCAAAGTATCGATCATATCCCCATTTCTATTTCCATTTCCCAATGACTCCACGGCTGCTAATCCCACTAACAATTACTACTATTAACAATTACTAATACTAAGATGTGTTTATTAATCATAGTATACTGGATATTATTAGATTTTAGAGATTTTATTTCTGTAGATTATATTAATCAAATTGTTGGTGGACGGAAAAAGTCTCATACATTAATTTGGTGTCTGATTTGATCGTGATCTTAAAAATAGATTAATATTATTATTATTGTATTATGATGATTTTATTTCTGTAGATTATATTAATCAAATTGTTAGTGAATGAAAAGAGTCTCATACATTAATTTGATATCTGATTTGACCGTGATCTTAAAAATAAATTATTATCATTATTATTATTGTATTATGATGATGTATGTATAATATATATATATATATATTATATTATGATGTATGTATCATAAAAGATATCATTTATATATATTTAATGTAAAATGTTTAAATATATATCATTTATATATATTTAATGTAAAATGTTTACTCTCCTAAAATTTTATATGGTATCAGAGCTCAAAGGAGTGGCAAGAAAATAGAAAAAATTTAAGATGGGATCAGAGCTCACGGGAGTGCCAGGAAAATGAAGAAGTTATGAATTTTTTAATCCTCTGTACATATAGGGTAGGGTAGGAGAGCGAATGGTGTAAATTGTTCCTGTGTAGAGTGTTGTTGTATATTTATCTGCTGCAAGAAATCATTGTTAGCAGCTGCGTGGAAGTTTTGATACGTTTGGAGCAATCTAGTGTCCCGCAAGTGTTTGGCGTGATAGTACCGTACCTGTGTGTGGAGCTTTGGCTAGACCTGACATATGTTGAAAACCCGCGTGGAGCGACCTAATTGGAGTAATCTGAATTGCAGCCCACGTGGAAGAGTATTGAGCTACTAATTGTTTCCAAAGGACGTGAAGAAAAAGCCCAAGCGTTGTTCAATTTTTTTTTTGGGTAATAATTGGTTTTAGATTCTTCCTCTCTTGAGAGAGAGAGTCGTAGCCATTTTGTGACCGGTTTGATGAAGATAAGGAGATCGCTACTGCTGCCGCTTTTATTTTTTCATAGCATTCTTTACGCCCTCCGAAATACTACTATTGTGCAGACAACAATTGACGGCCCAGAATCACTGTTGTCTGAAGAGCGAGTGACGGTGTATCTTCAGTGCATTGTTTCTCCACTGGGAGAAATCCATGTGCTAAGAGTGTGCAACAGTTCTGGAATTAAGAGTCACATGAGCACTGGAATATTTTACGTTCCAATTGCAATTGAAGCAGAATCGGTTTGCAGGACAAGATGTCAAAGTCAACAGTGACAACAGATTACAGAGTTATGGTGTGATGTGTTTATTAAAATATGTGGACAAAATTTTTAGTTTTCTGTATATAGAAAATATATTAGTATTGTTATTTTTGTTTAAGTAAAATGTGCAGAACCAATTATTGAGCGGCTTAACATAGTTCACATTGGGGGTTCTTGGAGCTTTGAAACCCATGAACATATACATATAACTAGTGTAATTATGTCTATAATAACACACATGGTATGTATGTTATAATAACACACATAGTATGTGTGTTATATTATAACATACATACTATGTGTGTTATAGACGGTTACCGTTTGTGGATCTTGGCATTTAGAAACCCAATAAAAACAACTACTGGTTGTAGTATGAGATCTATGTGTGTTAGATATGTCACTTTGTAACACTGACTGTTGGAGACATTCAATATCCATATGCTTTTTCTAGATAACTGGTGAATGCAACGAGCTATGTCTTCATCAGATGGGAGCATGTCCATAGAATGATCCAGTATTGAGATTGCTTCACTAACACAGTGTTCGGAAAAAGTATGTTAAGAAGCATCAGTCCTATAAATATGTCAATGATGGTTGGAGGCAGGTGTATCTCAAATGGATCAATTGGTAAGCTCGAATATGTGGAGAAGAAAGAGCATACTCCGAAAGACAAATGGATCAATTGGTAAGCTCGAAGATGTGGAGAAGAAAGAGCATAGTCCGAAAGATTGCAGAGTGGAAGGGTGTAAACGTTAAGGGAGGGTGTTAGAATTAACATTCACAATAGTAGAGTTGGTTTGGTTTGTTGTAGGTTGTTGATATATTCTCTCAACAACAATCTCCACGATCAAAAGTAGTTGGATCTCATAAGAACTATATATGTGTATTGTATTGATGCATGTGTAATAGAGGATATCATTTGGGTGTATATTTTGTGTACAATGTCTTCTCTCCTACAATTTAATAATGTGGCCATTTTTTCACCTAGGTATGCATAATCAAAATGGTGTTTGGATGAGTTACTCCTAATGTTCAAGTCTCGGGCTCCGATTATTCCAATTTTTTACAAGGTCAAGCCCGCCGAGCTAAGGTGGACACAAGTCAATGCCAAGCTTAGTTGGACACAAGTAAAAAATGGAGTGTATTCTCAAGCCCTACATAATCTTGAAAACAAAACAACGTATGACTCTCAAACTCAAAAAGAGAAGCCCCAATATGATTCTACCACTATTGAAAATTGGAGAGATGCTCTCTCTCATGTTGCAGACATAAGCAAGTGAAGTCTCACAATGTTTAACGAGTGAGTACTCAAACTGCCCTCTCTTCTTTATGTTTATGTTGAAACCAATATGTAATGTGTATGTGCAGATCATAATTTAGTTTTCTAGCTTAAATTTTTATTTATTTTCTTATGTAACCAACGACGAGGGGAGCTGCTAGATAAAGTGGTTGAAAATGATTTGAAAAGGATTAAAAGAATATAGTTAAATGTGGCCAAATATCCAACTGGGTTGGATGAGAAAGTAAAGGATTTTGAAACCAGAGTATTACTGGAACAACCCATAGGAAAATTTCAGGTAGTGGGTATCACGGGCTTGGGTGGAGTTGGGAAGACAACGTTGGCTAATGAAATATTCAATCGAAAGAGGTCAATTTTCAGGAAAACCTGTTTTTTATCTGACGTAAGAGAAAATGCCAAAACCTCTTTGCAACAACAACTTCTCAAGGGCTTGATTCATTTGGATCTACATATAGACAATAGTCATCAATGTCATATATTTTCTAACATTACCCAATTGATCCAAATGATTATATACTAACATTGGTCAACTAGGTAATGTCAGATGGTATTTTTATTTGTCAAACTAAGTATGCAAAGGACATGTTATCCCCAATTTAGGGATAACTCAGGAGATCATGTTTCGAGGCCCATAGGTCCTAGACATAGAGTACCAAGAGCCATATCGACTTGAGCATGGCCCTGGAGGTCCCATCTTTTCTTTTCTTCAACGCCTCCACCTTTTCAACAACAATAACATCCATCACCTCAACCCAGTCCTGTAGCATAAATGGATCTTGCTCCATGAGGTAATGAGTCCGGGTATCATGGTATGTGTCACTTTGATCCTCAAAACCTTTGAATATGTGCATTTGATTCTTTTTGTTTCTAATGAGTGCTTGGATCTTATGCCTATCCACTTGACCATATCTGGGGGGAATGACAAGATGCCCTAGTAAGCTTCTGCCCATAGGTTTTGAGTTGCCACTGGGGGGATTCATGAGAAGCCATCGTCCGCTCCCACCATACTTACCACTGTCCATCTTTCTCCCGCTCATCCATCCCATTACATTGGTTAGGGCATTGGGTTGGCCAAATATTTAAGGGTTGTAACTTACCTTGTGGGAAGAAGGGGCTAAAGGCCCAGAGGGTAAAAGAAACTGGAAAAAGATAGAAGCCTAAAAATGAAACCTCGAGATGCTTTGCCCAGGGATCCCCGAGAAAGTAGTAAAAAGTTTCTCAGCAAGAAACATAGGGACCCATAAAAAAATAATAAAACAAGACTTGGTTAGAGGAATGGGGGGTGTCATCATGAGCTAGTCACCATGCCATGATAGTGGCTTTTGGTGGCATAGCCAAGAGAAAGGGGGTCTCATCACGAGCAAACCTTCTCATTTCCGTGAAATGCTTGTGGGTAACATTTCCACCACTGGTCACCACGCTAGGGCAGTGTCCCCTAGCCAACTTCTTGAAGAAAAGACAATAAGAAAAAGACAAAAGGCATGAATGAGCTTGGAAACATTTGCATCCATGACAGGTGCAACTCACCCTCTACAGAGGCACCCACAGGTAAGCCATGAATTTCCCTTCTATCATTGCACCCCTTGCCCAAACATCCCTTATCCACCTCATCCACTCACATGGCTTGGATTTGATTTTTCCCAGAAACATCCCACATCCAGTGAGCATTAGCCCAATAGGACGCCTTGTCACTTCCTCCAAAATTGGCTTGAGATTAGTATAATGTCTTTGACCACTTGTCTAGGTGAAAGGGGTTGTATGCACATGTTTAATAAAATTGATGATTATATGTGATTGACATTGTTATGATCCCTATGACTTATGAGCCCATGGAGGGATTATTTGTTGATGTTTCAGGACCATACCCGATTGAAGGTACCTAGATGGAAAGGTACACATGAGGAGATAATCAATTCAGACTTCCATGGGGTTGAAGTCCCACCAGATGGATGTTGAGACACCAACAGGGGGTAGAGACAGACCATATGGTTTCCATTGGAGAGGAGGAGGACGTTCCACGAGAGGCAACTTGGCAGAGCCTTACCCAGGGGGGTTATGACTTTTCCACAATGACGTTGGCCTTGGAAGGTCCATAACATCACCCAAGACCCTTTATGACATCATCCAACGATATGGAGGTTTTGGGAGGCAGTTGTGTGCCAAGTGGCATGTGTGACAACTTTTGGAGGCCCAAGGGGCCTAACATTTTTCTCCAGGAGGCCAACATTTCCCTAAAAGGGGTTAACGTCACCCTAAAAGGGCATGACATCTTCATTTATGCTTGATTTAGGGTTTTATCATGACATTTAATGTAAAACAATATTATTATTTATTTTTGGCCATGCTGGCCTTTTGTGACCTAAAAATTAATTAAGGTCATTGCTACTCTATAAGTAAGAGAGCTAAAACTCTCTTTTAATCATCATCTTTCACTCACACTTGTGTGAGGTCTGAAATTTGCGCCCTTCTTAAGGTTATTGGTTGAAATTATAGTGTAAACTTGTTGAAGGAGGCTTATTTTGTCTATTTTTGGCATTTTTCTTGGTGGAAGGTTTACAACTAGGGTTTGGCTTGATGAATGCTTGGTAAATGTAAGTGAATTTATGCAATCCTTCCCTTACTTGAATGGTTATAGTATTTTACTTGCATTTTGTTAATGAAATTATTGGAATAAACCCTAGGAAATAAGAACATGTTGGTGTCCTTATTTTAATTCCCTACTAGATTATGTGATCTAGAATCGGATCCAGAAGCCCGACAGGGCTAAAAAAGGATAAAAAATGAAAGTGCCCGGAATCTGACGAAACTAGCACCATTGCGTCCGTCTCATCTTCTTGATTCCAACCATATATTTACTTCGTCAAACGAGTTTCGTATGCGAAAGATATCACATTCTGTTCGAAAACCCAAACAAGTAAAAAGTCAAAGGTCAACTGGTCAAAAAGTCAATGCTGATGTCAGCATGACATAAATATGCTGACTATGCAGGAGATGACATGGCATCGTATGCTGATGACTGTGCAGAGTACACGTGGCAGTGGTTGTATTGGACAAATGGCAGTTTATGATTGGTTTGGGAGGTGCCATGTGGCACCCTCTTAGTGGTTAGAATGGTCAAAATTGTATGAGGGTCCGTGGGGTTTGAAACCATGACCCACCACTCAAATCCAAGTTTCAACACCAAGCAATGCCATTTGGCCATGATATCACATTGCTATGTGGCTTGTGTTTAAATATATGTATATTAAAAGTTTTGAAACATTGGAAAAGGGTGGGGGCCGGGGCCAAGCCCCGACCCACGACCATATGTAATACCACATAGCCATAACTCAAAGGTTAAATGGTTAGCGCCAAGGTATAAGCCCATGGTTCTGGGCCCAACTCCATGGGACCCGAACCTTTACTAGATAGAGCGTGGAGTTGTTAATAACTGCAGGCCGACAGTCATGTCGGGCCTTCCATTTGACCAGGAGCTCGTAACCAAGGGGCTAGCGCTCGGCCCAAATCACGCCATATGACCTTAAATTAGGGGCGCGCGCCAGACAGAGGGGGATAGGCCCTATTATTAAACATACAGTGGGTTTTGTGTTAAGTTTTTGGATTTTCTTTTGATTTAATGCATGTTATTAATGGATTTTCTCCATTTTTGGGAGATATTGGGCATTTTTGGAGCCCAAATTTTGGAAGGAAGTTGGGGATGGACAAAAAAATTCAGATCTATATAAACCAGGCCTGTTTGAGGCCATGGAGGACAGTCAGAGCAGATTTATTCTAAAGGGAAGCGAAGCCAAAGCCATTTTTATGCAGGGAAGCTATTGAGGAGCAGACGCTTGCGGGCCATTTCTGGGAGCTTCAGACATCCGTTTTGCGTGCCATTTTCTTTGCAGGGTTCTAGAGATCTAGAAGAACATGACCAGATCAGTCTTATAGCCAATTGGAACTATTGCAATGTGCTTTTGAGCTTTTGAACAGAAATAAATAAGCCTCCCCCACAGAGACAAAGGCCCGAAGACGTAGGCAACGTTGTGCCAAACTCCGTTATCAATTCTCATGTTATGGTTTGCTGTCTATTATTTCATTTCAGATCTGCATAAGTGTATATGGCTGTCATAATTCCTCTCTTTTCCTCATTCTTTCATTAAGCTTCTCAATTGGATAATTAACGCATGCAAAATTAAAACTCAACCATAGTCATTAAAAGATCCTACAGATCATTATGTCAAGGAGACATTTTACTTGTTGAAGACATTACTAGGGCCTTTCCATTGCAACACCCTATCATTTGTTCTTCTCTAAGTCAATTTTACTTTGTCATTGAGCTAAAGAAGGAGGAAAACGTGCTAAGGCCTAGGGTTGCCTACACCTTAGTAAACCGTTTTCCCCTAGGGTTTTATGGTTGAAGCCTTGGCTTACCAACACCTCACCATCAAACTCCTCTTGTAATTGGCCTTGCTATTATCATATTGTACTTCAACTCTTGCCACTATTTTGACTCCATTTTCCCTATGAATGCACTAATCTAAGAACTTTATGCTTGAGTGCCTTGATCACAAACTTCAAACATCCAGACACTTTGAACAACTAATAATACCTTCTAACCCTATTTCTGCCATTATACATTTGATTTATAATTATACTTTGCAACATTTTATGCTTCTTTAAATCTATTGAAAGATTGGCTAAAGCGTAGTAGTCTTTGCTTCTAATGAATGTTGATATTGTGACATTGATGATAAATTGTTCTTGCTCATTGTGAAGCTTCTTTAAAAGCATTTATTGTGAAGTAACATATTGTGATTATTGCTATTATACATCATTGATTGCTTCATCAATAATATTAGTCAATTTCTTATTTGATAAAGTCCAATCATATGAAGTACTAACCAGCAAGTGGCCTTGCAAATATAGTTTCTTGTTCCTTTGTTCTGGGCAGGTGCATTTCTGGTTATTATTTATCTTTATTGGATGTTTAGCCGAAATTTTTGATCGATGGTGACTTGTGGGAGGGAAATATTTACCTTGGCCTTTACCTTTTTCCTTTTCAAAATCCCAGGTCACCAAGGACATCTCCCCTGGGCCTACCATCCTAAATAGAAAGAGATATCCTATTGAGGTGACAGTGATAGGATAGTCTCCAGTTATGTCAGTTTGTCTCCTTTTACCTTTCCTTTACTTCCATGTACAAACTGTGCGATAACATTTTGGTGTCATTGTCGGGGAACATTGATTCAATTCTCCTCAAAGACGACACTTTTTCGGTAAGCATTTCCTCAAGATTCTTTATCTTACAAGCTTACCTATGGACTCCACTAAGGATGATTCCCTTATTTCTTTGATAATTTCAAGAAAATTATCTGGCGACTCCATTGATGACAATGCCAACTATGACTTCTCAATGGGACCCTGAAAATTTCAAACCGCTATACATGAGTAAAATCCTGGGATGCCCTCAACAAATTCCCCCAAAGTACGAAAAGTGGCTCCCTAGATTCACTGGTAGTGACGGGAATAGAGCCGACTATCACATGAATGATTTTTGGGCTTTCTTTCAACGTCATCCTATTAGTGATGATGCTAAATATTTCAAAATGAAAATTTTATCTGCCACTCTTCATGGAAATCCTAGGAAATGGTATGATGATCTCTATGTTGCTAGCATCACTTCTATGGACCAGTTAGAAGAAACCTTTCTCAAAAGGTGGGGTATGAAATTGGAAGATATCCAAACGTTATTAAAAGAACTCGAGTATGCAAAACAAATTGAAAATGAGACTGTCAGGGATTTCCAGGATAGGTTTGATGGATTTCTATATCAGATTCTTGGGAACCATCATCCCGAAGACACGTACCTTGTGTATCTATTTGCCAATGCGCTCTTGGTACATTTAAGGTTCCTCCTAAGTAAGAAGAGGCCAAAAACACTCTACAAAGATTATAACATGGCCATGCGAATCGAGGTAAATATTTCCTTGTCCAAGGGAAAACACATCTTCTTACTAGGAACCAAAATCAATGACCCTAAGGGTATCCCATATACTCTTGGTTTGGAAATATTAGTTTCCATTGAAACTTTTATTGCTGATTTCCAAGAAGGAGGGGAACAATTTATTGACCAAAAAAATGCGAAGGGAAAATATCTTGATGAGGTTTTCCAACCCTATAGGGAAGATCAAAGGATTGCTGAAAACACAGTTGAGGAGCCAGAACCCGAACACGATGATGAAGTATCAACATGCCCTCTTCTCTTTGATGAAGCCATCCACAAGCCTTGTTTCCCTGCACAAGAAGAAACAAACACAGTAAGTTACCCCCCTCTCCAAAATTTTGATGATCTTCTACTTTATGATTTGGAAAATGAAGACGAGATGGATGAGCCTTTGAACATTCTAAATCCTTCATGTTATGATACAAATAATGACATGGTTGATATTGATGAGTTCATACATGTCGAAAGACGTAAATGGGATGTAGTTGGTTATGATATGGGCCTCATTTATGACATTGAGAATCATTTCCAAGAGTTTCCTTCATAGTTATCACTACATGTTACTTTTGATCTTGATCAGTGGCAACAAGGAGATGATATGATTACTGATACTTTCCAAACGCCCAAGGTTGACCTAGTCCCATATTTTCTTGATGATTTTTGGCCATACCTTGAGGACTTCGATGAGTACACCTCTGAGCACCTGGATCCTCTCCATGAATAATATTATCAACCACCATTGTGCTCATATCTTGGTAGGAGTAAGAACAACGTTTGCTTGAAGAAGGATTTTTGTGATAGCTTTCTCCATCCACCTCCGATTACTTTACCATGTTGTGTCATTAAAGGTGTAGTTGGGAAATATATCCTTTGCATTGAGTTTCATCTAAGGCAAACCCTAGAGTTCAATAGTAGGTTGACTACCTCAAGTAAAGGTCTATCATCTCAGCTTTTCATCCTTCCCTTAAGAGTTTTTCAGTCATCTTCTAGATCCTTTTCAATCCTTTCCTAGGTTTCAGATTACGAGGACGTCCTAGGTAGCCAATATTCAGATCTTATGAGTCAGTTTTCTGAACCTTTGACTTTTCATGATCCCTTCCTAAAGTGGATTGAGCACTTTCCTCACAGAATGACTTGGCATGATTTTATCCCTCCCACCCATCTCCATGAGTTAGACTTTATGACTTCCGATGATACGATACATTAATGGATTTTCTCCATTTTTGGGAGATATTAGGCATTTTTGGAGCCCAAATTTTGGGAAGAAGTTGGGGATGGACAACCAACTTCATATCTATATAAACTAGGCCTATTTGAGGCCATGGAGGACAGTCAGAGCAGAGTTATGCTGAAGGGAAGCGAAGCCAAAGCCATTTTTATGCAGGGAAGCTATTGAGGAGCAGACGCTTGCGAGCCATTTCTGGGAGCTTCAGACATCCATTTTGCGTGCCGTTTTCTTTGCAGGGTTCTGGAGATCAGGAAGAACATGACCAGATTAGTCTTGTAGCCAATTGGCACTACTGCGATGTACTTTTGAGCTTTTGAACAGAAATAAATAAGCCTCCCCCACATAGACAAAGGCCCGGAGATGTAGGCAACGTTGTGCCGAACTCCGTTATCAATTCTCCTGTTATGGTTTGCTGTCTATTATTTCATTTCAGATCTGCATAAGTGTATATGGATGTCATAATTCCTCTCTTTTCCTCATTCTTTCATTAAGCTTCTCAATTGGATAATTAACGCATGCAAAATTAAAACTCAACCATAGTCATTAAAAGATCCTACAGATCATTATGTCAAGGAGACATTTTACTTGTTGAAGACATTACTAGGGCCTTTCCATTGCAACACCCTATCATTTGTTCTTCTCTAAGTCAATTTTACTTTGTCATTGAGCTAAAGAAGGAGGAAAACGTGCTAAGGCCTAGGGTTGCCTACACCTTAGTAAACCGTTTTCCCCTAGGGTTTTATGGTTGAAGCCTTGGCTTACCAACACCTCACCATCAAACTCCTCTTGTAATTGGCCTTGCTATTATCATATTGTACTTCAACTCTTGCCACTATTTTGACTCCATTTTCCCTATGAATGCACTAATCTAAGAACTTTATGCTTGAGTGCCTTGATCACAAACTTCAAACATCCAGACACTTTGAACAACTAATAATACCTTCTAACCCTATTTCTGCCATTATACATTTGATTTATAATTATACTTTGCAACATTTTATGCTTCTTTAAATCTATTGAAAGATTGGCTAAAGCGTAGTAGTCTTTGCTTCTAATGAATGTTGATATTGTGACATTGATGATAAATTGTTCTTGCTCATTGTGAAGCTTCTTTAAAAGCATTTATTGTGAAGTAACATATTGTGATTATTGCTATTATACATCATTGATTGCTTCATCAATAATATTAGTCAATTGCTTATTTGATAAAGTCCAATCATATGAAGTACTAACCAACAAGTGACCTTGCAAATATAGTTTCTTGTTGCTTTGTTCTGGGCAGGTGCATTTCTGGTTATTATTTATCTTTATTGGATGTTTAGCTAAAATTTCTGATCAGTGGTGACTTGTGAGAGGGAAATATTTACCTTGGCCTTTACCTTTTTCCTTCTCAAAACCCCAGGTCACCAAGGACATCTCCCCTGGGCCTACCACCCTAAATAGAAAGAGATATCCTATTGAGGTGACAGTGATAGGATAGTCTCCAGTTATGTCAGTTTGTCTCCTTTTACCTTTCCTTTACTTCCATGTACAAACTGTGCGATAACATTTTAGTGTCATTGTCGGGGAACATTGAGTCAATTCTCCTCAAAGACGACACTTTTTCGGTAATCCTTTCCTCAAGATTCTTTATCTTACAAGCTTACCTGCAGACTCCACTAAGGATGATTCCCTTATTTCTTTGATAATTTCAAGAAAATTATCTGGTGACTCCATTGATGACAATGCCAACTATGACTTCTCAATGGGACCCCGAAAATTTCAAACCCCTAGACATGAGTAAAATCCCAGGATGCCCTCAACAAATTCCCCCGAAGTACGAAAAGTGGCTCCCTAGATTCACTGGTAGTGATGGGAATAGATACGACTAACACATGAGTGATTTTTGGGCTTTCTTTCAACGTCATCCTATTAGTGATGACGCTAAATATTTCAAAATGAAAATTTTCTCTGCCACTCTTCATGGAAATCCTAGGAAATGGTATGATGATCTCCATGTTGCTAGCATCACTTCTATGGACTAGTTAGAAGAAACCTTTCTCAAAAGGTGGGGTATGAAATTGGAAGATATCCAAACGTTATTAAAAGAACTCGAGTATGCAAAACAAATTGAAAATGAGACTGTCAGGGATTTCCATGATAGGTTTGATGGATTGCTATATCAGATTCTTGGGAACCATCATCCTGAAGACAAGTACCTTGTGTATCTATTTGCCAATGCGCTCTTGGTACATTTAGGGTTCCTCCTAAGTAAGAAGAGGCCAAAAACACTCTACAAAGATTATAACATGGACATGCGAATCGAGGTAAATATCTCCTTGTCCAAGGGAAAACACATCTTCTCTCTAGGAACCAAAATCAATGACCCTAAGGGTATCCCATATACTCTTGGTTTGGAAATATTAGTTTCCATTGAAACTTTTATTGCTGATTTCCAAGAAGGAGGGGAACAATTTATTGACCAACAAAATGCGAAGGGAAAATATCTTGATGAGGTTTTCCAACCCTATAGGGAAGAGTAAAGGATTGCTGAAAACACAGTTGAGGAGCCAGAACCTGAACACGATGACGAAGTATCAACATGCTCTCTTCTCTCTGATGAAGCCATCCACAAGCCTTGTTCCCCTGCACAAGAAGAAACAAACATAGTAAGTTACCCCCCTCTCCAAAATTTTGATGATCTTCTACTTTATGATTTGGAAAATGAGGAGGAGATGGATGAGCCTTTGAACATTCTAAATCCTTCATGTTATGATACAAATAGTGACATGGTTGATATTGATGAGTTCATACATGTTGAAAGACATAAATGGAATGTAGTTGGTTATGATATGGGCCTCATTTACGACATTGAGAATCATTTCCAAGTGTTTCCTTCACAGTTATCACTACATGTTACTTTTGATCTTGATCAGTGGCAACAAGGAGATGATATGATTACTGATACTTTCCAAATGCCCAAGGTTGACCTAGTCCCATATTTTCTTGATGATTTTTGGTCATACGTTGAGGACTTCGATGAGTACGCCTTTGAGCACCTGGATCCTCTCCATGAATAATATTATCAACCACCATTGTGCTCATATCTTGGTAGGAGTAAGAACAACGTTTGCCTGAAGAAGGATTGTTGTGATAGCTTTCTCCAGCCACCTCCGATTACTTTACCATGTTGTGTCATTAAAGGTGTAGTTGGGAAATATATCCTTTACATTGAGTTTCGTCTAAGGAAAACCCTAGAGTTCAATAGTAGGTTGAATACCTCAAGTAAAGGTCTATCATATCAGCCTTTCATCCTTCCCTTAAGAGTTTTTCAGTCATCTTCTAGATCCTTTTCAATCCTTTCCTAGGTTTCAAATTACGAGGACGTCCTAGGTAGCCAATTTTCAGATCTTATGAGTCAGTTTTCTGAACCTTTGACTTTTCATGATCCCTTCCTAAAGTGGATTGAGCACTTTCCTCACAGAATGACTTGGCATGATTTTATCCCTCCCACCCGTCTCCATGAGTTAGAGTTTATGACTTCCGATGATACGATACATTTTCTAAGCAATGTTATTTTTGTGCTTAACTTATCACTATTTTGGTTTATGATAAAGCACAGAGGTAGGTATTCTAAGACATTGCTAGGATGGTTTCACTAGTCATTTGACTACACCTAGCATTCAACCGATAGGTTACAGGTTATGCCAGAGATGCTGAGGTTCTCATGTACTCTACGGTGAGAAAATGTCCTCGAGTTGGAGCCAGATGTTGTCCCTAGTTTAGGGATAACTAAGGAGATTATGTCTCGAGGCCCACAGGTCCTAGACATAGAGTAACGAGAGCCAGATCAACTTGAGCATGGACCTAGAAGGCCCATCTTTTCTTTTCTTCAGTGCCTCCATCTTGTCAGCAACATCAACATCCATCACCTCAGCATGATCCTGTAGTAGAAATGGATCTTTCTCCATGAGGTAATGAGTCTAGGTATCATGGTATGTGTCACTCTGATCCTCAAAACCTTTGAATATTTGCATTTGATTCTTTTTGTTTCTAACGGGTTCTTGGATCTTATGCCTATCCACTTGACCATATCTCGGGGGAATGACAAGATGCCCTAGTAATCTTGTGCCCATAGGTTTTGAGTTTCCACTGGGGGGATTCATGAGAAGCCATCGTCTGCTCCCACCATAATTACCACTTTCCATCTTTCTCCCGCTCATCCATCCCATTACATTGGCCAAGGAATTGGGTTGGACAAATATTTAAGGGTTGTAACTTACCTTGTGGGAAGAAGGGGATAAAGGCCCACAAGGTAAAAGAAACTGGAAAAATATAGAAGCCTAAAAATGAAACCTCAAGATGCTTTGCCCAGGGATCCCCGAGAAAGCAGTAAAAAGCTTCTCAGCAAAAAACAAAGAGACCCATAAAAAAATAATAAAACAAGACCTAGTTAGAGGATAGGGGGTGTCATCACGAGCCAACCTATTAGGTCCATGAGCATCTAGCGGCATGACACTACTAGCAGCTGGTCACCATGCTAGGGTAGTGTCTCTTGGTGGAATAACCAAGAGAAATGGGGTCTCATCATGAACCATCCTTCTCATTTCCGTGAAATGCTTGTGGGTAACATTACCACCACTAGTCACCACGCTAGGGAAGTGTCCCCTAGCCAACTTCTTGAAGAAAAGGCAATAAGAAAAAGACAAAAGGCATGAATGGGCTTGGAAACATTTTCATCCATGACAGGTGCATCTCACCCTCTATAGAGGCACCCACAGGTAATCCATGCATTTCCATGCTATCACTGCACCCCTTGCCTAGACATCCCTTATCCATCTCATCCACTCACATGGATTGGATTTGATTTCTCTTGGAAACATCCCACATCCAATGAGAATTATCCCAATAGAACGCCCTACCACTTCCTCCAAACTTGGCTTGTAGATTAGTATAATGTCTTTGAGCACTTGTCCGGTTGAAAGGGGTTTTATGAACATGTTTAATAAAATTGATGATTAGATGTGATTTACATTGCTATGATACCTATGACTTATGAGCCCATGGAGGGAATATTTGTTGATGTTTCAGGACCATACCTGATGGAAGGTACCCAGATGGACAGGTACACATGGGGAGATGATCAGTTTAGACCTCCATGGGTCTGAAATCCCACCAGATGGATGTTGAGACCCCAACAGGGGGCATAGATAGATCAGAGGGTTTGCACCGGAGAGGAGGAGGATGTTCCACGAGAGGCATTTTGGCAGAGCCTTACCTAGGGGAGTTATGCCTTTTCCACCAAGAAGTTAGCCTTGGAAGTCCCATGGCATCACCCAGGACCCTTTATGATGTCATCCATCGATATAGAGGTTTTGGGAGGTAGTTGTGTGCCAAGTGGCATGTGTGGAAGCTTTCGAAGGCCCAAGGGGGCCTAACGTTTTTCTCCAGGAGGAAAACGTTTCCCTAAAAGGGCATGATGTCTTCATTTATGATTGATTTAGGGTTTTATCATGACATTTGATGTAAAACAATATTATTATGTATTTTTGGCCATGTCGGCCTTTTGTGACCTAAACATTAATTAAGGTCATTGCTACTTGTTGTCCCTTAACCAAGTTTTGAGGATCCTTGGTCATGTTTGACCTACTTTTGGGACTTCGACAGGCTATCAAAGGTAGAGTGCAAGTCGAAGAGGATATCACGGGATCTCGACCAATTTTTAGGGCTTTCTGGGTTTTGGGCTTATGTAACAGGTATGTGGATGTTGGCCCATGGGTTTACCCATGTTTAGGCCCTTTTTGTAATGTATAAATAGAAGTCTAGGCGATGTAAGAAAGGAGAGAAGGGTTTTTGATACCATGCTAAGTGCTAAGTACAGATTGTAAATGCTTCATGAATGCTATGTTGAGAACTTGCAGAGCTAAGTGCAAGTGACTGTGTAAAGGCTTTGTGATGTGACCTAGCTTGAGGAAGGAGGATCTAGCGAAGTGTGCGTGGATCTAATACCTTATGCGGAGTAGGATTTTGAGGCTCTATGCATGTAGTTGATTGACTGAAGATAATAAAAGAGAAGAAGAGTTCGTTGATGTAGCCCGAGGCTGGGGACGAACTACGTATATGCTGCGTTATGGTTGCTTTGTGCATTGTGATTGTTTATTGTTCATATGATTAATGAAGTAATGTATGTTTAGATGCATTTGATATAGTAGCTTAGTTCTTAGTAATGTGAATGAATGCTAGATCTGATCTATTCCTTTATGCTAAGTGTGCATATATGTTATATCTGGTTAAATACTGCACTGCTCTGTAATCAGGGTTTTCTCTTCGAAGTGAATACTGTGAACTATAACTGCTAAGTTCTCTGTTAAGGTGTTGTAATCACATATTGGTGTCCCAGCTAAGGTTGCAGACATCTGAGTCCTACAACCAACCCTGCCTCTACCTCGGGTGAGACTTCATTTGCTTTGCAGGTGTTGCTGAAAGGGCTGGTAGTTAGGGTTTTGTTGGTACGTTGTTGTAGCGTTGAACCCTGGGTTTTCCCCTGTGCCAAAAAATGGTTCCTTTGTCGGGATTGAAACTGTGATTGCTGGGAATTGAAGAAAATAAAGCTATGTGTGTAGATCTGTTGCTTTAGTGCACAATAGTCTACTTGACTTGTAAAGCTCTGTGCTAAGAAGAAAAGTCAGATATGAAGAAAAGAGGTAAGATCTTAAAGCTTTGTGCTTTGTTAAAGGTAAGAACAATGAAAAGTTTTGATTGAAAAAGGTAAGATAAGTGGAAATTTTTGTTTCAAAAGTATGGATCTAGGTATGTTTGATAAATTTTGTCCTAGCTTGAAAAATAGGGCACAACTAGATGAAAGAAGGTTTGATATGAGTAGATTTGATAGAAATAATGAAAGATATGTTATTCCTATGCATAAAAAGAATGTTTGGACTAAAAAATGGATGCAGGACCCTAGAAATATTTTTTTGTAGGTTAGCTACTATGATCCTAGTGCGTAGTACAAGAAAAGCTGAGGATAATTTCAAAGAAAAAGAAGATTAACCCTTTGTTATAATTGCAGAAGACTGGGACATCTTACTAAGGAATGCCTGGTAAAAGACCTAATTGTCTTTGTTGTCAAGCTATTTTTACACATGATTTTGGTCACTCTGGTGGTGTCTCAACAATGATGTATTCAGGCTCCCAACAAGAACTTTTTGCCTAAGAAAATTGGCTCCTATCTTCTTCCAAAAACATATTTTTAAGATGCGTTCGTAGGCTGCCTATGGTATAGGGTGTGAGAATCCTTCATTCTCATAGGCCACCCACACTTAGGGTGTGAACTTCTCATAGTATGCTCCATATATAGGGTGCGAACCTGTTTTTAAACTTGGAAAGAAGAAGAGGTTACGAAGTTTCTAGAAGGGGATCTTCTAGACAATGAGTTAGCATTCATATGGTTGTCATTCTACTGACTCCTCAGATTTGGTGGGATCATCCTCATCCATGTAACCATCTCTCCTTCTCCTATATATTGAAAGGTTTCTCATGGAAAAGGTTAATCAAGATTGAATGAACAATGGGTGAAAGAATTATGTGAAGAACCCTGCTTGGATAGAAGCTTGAAGACTCTATTTGGTCTATCATAAGGAATTGGATCTCCTTTATTCTAGTGCAGAGAAAGTGTGTGTGTTGGAACCAAGGGTCACTGAAAGGAATCTTGTGACATCAAGGCGATCAAGTTGTATCTTCTACTTTCATTTAATACAATACAATGACACGTCCCTTTCCCATAAAATTACTCTTATTTTATAGCATAAGTCCTTGATCATATGCATAAGTTGACATTGAATATACTTTGCTATCTTCACTTTGGCTGGTTTGTGTTGTCTTGGACTTGATGTCACAAGAGCACCGTAGCGAAGCGGGAACAATAGAGACCTAAGGAAGCGATATCAAGGTATGTCACTTATTCCTTCTCTTTAGTAGATTCAATGACTACAACTTAGGGAAAGAGTCATGTCCTGTCCTATTTTGTTCTAGATCCAGGTGGATCTAGGGAGATCTATTAGTGTCCTCACCTACCAATTTGTCCGATAAAAAAATTGGTGACTCAACTGGGGATACAATCCATTTTTGGTGGTTTTTCCTTGGCCATTTGCTCTTAGCTTACCATTTTTCATTCCCATCAATCTCTGAGTCTTGAGGATACCCTTATAGACTCCCTGGATCCAAAATTTCCTTAAATTTTTTTGTCTTTTTTCCAAAATTTGCTTGGTTTCAGGCCTTCTCAGATTGCACCCTTCTATAGCCCGTGAGAACCACTGAAGTTCGCATTCTGCAGTTCCGTTCAGAGCAAACTTCTCGCACTCTGCCTGTGTCTAGCTTGTGAGAATCCTTGATTCTCGCACTGTACCACACTTCCAGCCTACAAACCCACTTGCAATTTTTTTGGTTTAAGTCTTTTGTGCCCTTAGATGCCCAGATTTGTTTGTGTGTCTAGGAAGAACTTCTTTGGCTAGTGATTGAATGGTTCTTGACTTCAAATCTTGTGAATGATTAAGCTCCTCTTGATCATGTTTTCTCAATTTTTATCTCTTGACCTTTTCGCAACAAGGGTATAATCTCTAGTTTTGAAATCTGAGTGCTTGTTTGGTTGGGAGCCTTTGATTGGTTTAAAAGTTGAGATCAATTGTTATTTTCAATTGCTTATTACTTGGAAAATTGTTACCCATATGCATTTGAAGAGACTAGTTTTGTCAGTTTGTTATTTTTGTCTTCATTGAAAGATTGGTTTGGGTTTTTGTTGTATATTTACTTTTCGTTGGTTGCTTGTTTTTCTTAGTTGCACCTCTGTTGTTTGGTTTCTAACAAAAAAAAAAATTAAAGACATTTTTTTTTAAGCAACTTTCTATTCAAAATATTGGCATTCAAGTACTGAAAAGGAATCAATAGAGAACTTGCATTGTTCATGGTTGTTTGATATTACATTTCAGATAAGATCATACGTTGTAGTTCACATTGCTTCAGAAAACTCCTCTCTCCCTCCTGTAAATAGGATTCATCGAACAACAAATTTTGCATCATTCATTCCTATTTATGCATTTTTGGGTTAGAGTCTCACACAACATCGGTTTCATTTCCGTCTCCTTTTGAGTAACAACAACCTGTAATAATATTGCACAATTTTTAAAATTCAACTAGTAACTTTCTATAGGACTCTTTTACACCAACATTAGCTAGGCTAGAGCTTTGGAATAGGTAGTGAGACACACTCTCCAAAGCACAAAACACACAATAGTATCTTGTGATAAGGAGTGTCAAATTCCATTTGCAACATCTTGTCCTTGGAAGCCCTTCTCACACAAGGGTCAAACCCGAGGTTACATTGAGATAGATAGAGTTACTCACCTTGCTTTGTTGATATCAGTGTAGAGATTGCACATATTATGGGGGTCACTTGAAGGTATATCCACAATGATGAGTGGAAGCCTCTCAAGCTGATTTCAGGCTAGATGCCCTTCCCTTGCGTGTGGATCGGATTGTCGACTGTTCCCCCAAGGATCATTGTTGTTGGTGGTAACCTTAGTAGCCTATATTCTTAGGGTCTTACACAAGGTGACTGTGAAGGGGCAAGTCTTCATGGTACCTGGAATCGACGTTGGCCAAACTTACTCGGGCTCCTTGGAGGGTATGCCCACGATTATGTGTTGGAGCTTGCACCAAGGTGTAAGTCCATTAAGCAGGTCGTCAACATAACTTTTCCACCCTAGCCCAGCCCCTTCTTATCTCTTCGTCACGATGTTGGTTTTCATCACCAACTAGTGACTTCGAAATTGGAAGGTCTTTTTGGTTGGTTTTGTTTCCTAGATTTTACTAGCACATGTTGTTTGTTTACCCAAGTCGGCCATAGAACTTATTTCATAAGATTCTAATTTGATCACAATTGACCCTCCATGCCCTTCACGTAGAATGCAAGGCCTACCCCCAGAAAATATGGAAGGTTCTCAACCCTTGCCTGCCAACCCACTGGAGGGCTCTCCTCAACAGAGTGAATTCCAAGACGTAGCCACTCCACAAGTGGAAAGAACTAACTCTTTAGAATGGTTCCGAATTACTAATTCACGAGAGGACTTCCGACTTCCTACCGACTCTGAGAGACGTATTGCTCGAGTGAATTCTTTCGGAGATCTAGTTGTTCAGTCTTCTGGATCACCAACCAGACCTTTCATAGGACCTAAGGGTCAAGATCCTTTTTGGACTACTGGAATTTTTAGATGGGATCTCTTTGGCTCAGGAGCAGGTGTTGATATCACTGTCGCACCTGAGCTTCCCGAAACATCTGATCCAGCCACAATACCTTTTACTACTACCTATTATTTTCCTGGTACAGACACCCTGCCAGTTGACCACATCTTGACTCTCCCTCTACAAACGGTCCATTACACAATGGTCCCGGATAATACAAATCCTCACATCAGGATTACAACAGCTGGCCAAGCCCCCATTGGCACACCAATTTCACCCAGAAACACCCCACCACTTCCACCCGAATATCATGCGTTGAATGCTTCTATTCCTGTTCCTACACAAATCTCATCCGAGACTCCTGGTGGTTCCACTCCTTCTGGGCACCATCTTCCCAGTTTCATTCTGACACTTCCTCCACCCCCTTTATAGGACCTCTTCCATCCTCTATCAGAGGCACCGATCCTAGTGGCACCATTCCATCATTCACACCGAATTACTAGATTCCTGTTGGTGGACAACTTCACCAAGGAGGACAAACTCAACCCCCTTTTGTAGGACAAATCCCAACTGGGACGCAACCCCCGATTGGGGGGCAACCCCCACTGAACCCATCCTATGGAAAAAAACATACCTCCATCCCTGGCCTAGTATTGGAATCATCTTATACAACATAATCCTCACTCTACTGGGGGGAAAC
Source organism: Picea engelmannii (assembly GCA_009831015.1). NCBI lineage: Eukaryota > Viridiplantae > Streptophyta > Pinopsida > Pinales > Pinaceae > Picea > Picea engelmannii. The sequence goes on from ML799328.1 coordinate 106,323, forward strand.
CACCTCATGCTAGCCCCATCATACCCCCTAGTATAGGCCAACCCTATCCAGGTACATATAATCCTATTTGGGGCTCGAATGATCCACCCCACTCCCCTGTTCAAGGGTACAACCCTATGAATTACTTGCTTCCACACCAAAATCTGAATCTTCCCGGATCTTCGCATTACATGCAAATTTCTTATGGTCCCACTGGTTTACCGATGAGACTTCCCCCCCAAAGTCACCAGTACCCGCATGTGAATCGACAGTTACCTTTCTTAGCCACCATGGACCTCCCGGATCTGTTGAGAATTTTAAATGATCCGATCCATCACTCTCCTCAATGGCCCACCATACCGGCCAAACTACCATCTGATATACCTAAATTCGATGGTAAGCCAGGAGAGGACCCGAACAATCATGTAATGAATTTTCACCTCTGGTGTTCATCCAACTCCTTTGATGGATGACTCTATTTGTTTATGCCTTTTTCAGCGAACCCTCATAGGTTCCGCCGCGAAGTGGTATATATAATTACCATGAGGCTTCTTCACTGACTTCAACACCCTTGCTATGGCTTTCCTCACCCACTACTAGTTACCAATTCGCTACAAAACGGGAACTGAGATTTTGAGTTCTTTCAAACAAACTAAGGCCAATCATATTTCTAATCACATTCATGAGTGGCGATGGAGATGACGTCTCATCAAACTCGAACTTCCCAATCAGTTGCTGACAGAGTGGTTCACGAAATCATTCGTGAACGACGTCGGTCGTGACATTTCCATGGGTGGAGTGGTCACCGAAGAGCAGGCAATCAGTCGTGCCCAATACCTAGACCTCGTTTACTCATAAACGAGTACTCTTTATGACTTACTCCCTGATGCGCCTCATCCTTCTACTTCCGCTACTTCAACTAACTTTGTTGCTTTCCATGTAGCCGATGGTGTGATTGGAACTTTCCATGCCCAACCTCATTCCGTCCAAACCTCTAGCAACAACCCTAAACCCATTTCTTCTAATGTTCAAAATGCTCCATCTCCTACCCCTCCCATCGACAATACTTCTGAGGTAAATTTTGTTCAATCTACCCCCGCCGGAAAAAACAAATCCAGAAAAGGAAAGGGTAAGAATAAGGAGGACAAAAATAATTCGCAAATTGAGAAAACTAAAATACCACCTGTTGATGATAGGGATAAGCGCAAATCCAGATACCCTTGTCTTATCTGTGGTGATGATAACTACACTAAGGATTTTCCATGACGAGTCGAGGTTACTAAGTTCCTTCAAGGTACCACGAAACCCCCCACTCTGACAGTTTTGTCACAACCCTTCCCATCTCAACAATAAGCCCAATTGGTCATTCATGACCAACCTTCCCCCTCCAATATATCCTATGTCTTCATTTGTACCGAAGATTTGAAGAATGACATCACACTTACCACTCGAGCCAAAGATTATTCTTCCTCCAAAGAGAAGGTTGATGCGATACCTCCTTCATTGGTCCAACCAACTCGCATGACTCCACCTACCAACGATCCTCTTTATATTAAACAACCGAACCTAGATATAGTTCTTCGCCCTCCTCCAAAGGGTGTTGTTCAAAAATCGACTTTCAATCCTCATGCACGTGCTGCCCAGAACTACAACATTGTCGAAGATATGGCCCAAGCACCGTCCCCGATTTCAGCCCTTGAAGTCCTTCAGAGTTGTCCTATACAATGGAAGACACTGTTGAAAGATATTGGTGGAATCGACCCTATGGATACGAATTTAATAATTTTTGACTTGGACGATCACATTCCAAGGTTACCCCCTCAACTTGCATTTCAAATACAAGTTATTTTCTCCGACAAAAAAATTTGTAGAATGATAATTGATGAGGGTACCTCAACTTCCGTGATGTCTATTACTTGCTGGAAAGCCATCGACTCTCCTCCTTTGACTGAATCCCACAACACGCTCAAAGTCTTCAATGGATCTGGGTTTAACCCTTACGGGTCCTCCCTTCGTTGCCTATTACGTTAGAAGTTAAAACAGTCCAAGTTGAAGTGGAGGTCTTTGACGCTCCTCTCGATTACAGCATTCTACTTGGTCATAGTTGGATTGATTCCATGCATCCAGTTGTGTTGACTCTTTTTCGTGTTGTGTGTTTCCCATATCAAGGAAAAGTAGTGACCATCGACCAATTGGCTTTCCTCCACTCCGATACACGTACTGACAATGTACCGTTCATTTCAAACCCCCCCGGATACGAGAACGTCAGTGTGGGTCTTCTTAAAGATTCCTCGTTGATGGGCACTTTCCCCATCCCACCATCCGATGTTCCACATTCGTTTGTCACCTCGATCAACATGATCTCCACTTTTGTTCATAGAACCCCTGTGTCTTACGATCCATGGATGGTACCCAACCTAGGCAATCATCTTCGATATGGTGATGAAATGCCATTAAGTCTGGTTGAATCCACTTATCAAGTCATTCAATTGACAACCCTTTCGACCCCCTCTCTTGGTGATTTATCTCCAGATCCATTCCACGTCATTTTTCCCAGGGATGAGATGATTATGTCTGTTATGTCCATGGAAGACACCCCTTGGGACGATGGACATCATCACTCCATTCTCTTCCTGGAACAACACACCATCGAGGGTTACCAATGGATCTTGACCACATCGACTGTTGTCGTCATTTCTACTGTTCCTGAGTCTCCACATGATCTGTTCTATGAAGGGAACTTAAGTAATATCTCACCCACCATCCCCCTCGACATATCCATAAAACATGGAATTGTCGAAAATGTGCATATCGGAGCTTCGTGTTCCCATGACGAAGTGGTCACCTATAAGTCTCTGTTCCAAGAATTTCGTGACATCTTCGCCTGGAGCTATGAAGAAATGCCGAGTATTTACCCCGACATTGTGATACATGAGATTAAGACATACCCGAACGCTAAATTTGTCCGGAAACGACTTTGTCCGGTCCACCCACGTAAAGCGGTCGCTATCAAACTTGAAGTTGAGAAAATTATTAAGGCTGGCTTCATTTACCCGGTGGCTCTCACTGACTGGGTTTCCAATCCTTTTCCCATTGACAAGAAACAAGGCACAATCCACGTGTGCGTTGATTATAGGGACATTAACAAAGCTTGTCCTAAAGACAACTTTCCTACCCCCTTCGTTGACTAGATCATTGATGATTGCGTTAGAAGCGAAATATTCTCTCTGATGGATGGTTTCTCCGGATATAATCAAATCAATATCGTACCAGCGGACCAACACAAGACCGCTTTTATTTGTCCTTGGGGCACTTTCGCCTATCAGAAACTCCCATTCGGTTTAAAGAATGTTGGTGCGAATTTTCAACGTGCTATGTCTTATGCCTTTCATGACATAAAGCACATTGTGAAACCATATCTTGATGATTTACCTGCTCATTCCATGCGCCGTGTAGATCATCCAATACACCTTCATGCCATTTTCCTTCGATGTCAGTTTTACCATATACGCTTGAATCCCCACAAATGTGTTTTCTGCATAGAATCCGGCCGACTTCTAGGATTTATTGTTTTGTGTCAAGGGATCAGGTTAGATCCTTTGAAGGTTGAGGTGATTCTCAATCTCTCTCCTCCTTCCTCGCTTTGCCAATTACAAAGTTTGCAAGGGAAGGAAAACTTTCTTCATCGTTTCATCCCAAACTATGCTGAGCTAACCCTTGGATTTACGCGACTGCTCAAGAAAGGTTCTGAGTTCATATGGGACACCACTGCCAACAAAGCTTTTGAAGCCTTGAAACTGTCTTTGACACGTACCCCACTAATCTCCCCACCTGATTATAGTCACGATTATTTCCGTTACCTCGCAGCCTTGGACTATACCATTGCTATGGTTCTTGTCCAGGAGAATGATTCTCATGACAAACATGTCATTTATTACTTGAGTCGGAGCCTCACAAATACCAAAACCAAGTATTTACATGTTGAAAAACTGGCCTTGGCAGTCGTCCAAGCTGTCCAATGTTTTCAACACTATATCCTCTCTCACAAGACTACATTAATTTCTACCTGCAACCCTATGCATCACATTCTTACATGCCAACTGCTAGGGGGAAAATACTCCAAATGGATTGTAATACTCCAGGAGTTTGACTTAGAATTTGAATGTGCTAAGTCCAAGAAATCCTTGGTGTTTGTTGAGTTGATATGCGACCTTCCCTGCCCTGAGATGGAAAATGTAGCAGTCGATTCATTACCCGAGGAATCCCTTTTCCTGATTAGTTCCGATGACTTTTGGTACAGAGATATCATCATATATCTCCAGACCCAGACTTTCCAGCCTAATTTGTCTAGCACTGACTGCCATCGTATATGCTACTAAGCCCATCAGTATATTATCCTCGGTGATACTCTTTATCATCATGGGATTGACTCCTTTTTTCAACGCTGCCTCATGTTTGACGAAACCAAGAAATCCCTAAATGACTACCATTTTGGAGCCTGTGGTGGTCACATTTTTGGGTACGCTACTGCCCAGAATATCTTACAAGCAAGGTATTTTTGGCCCTCTTTATTCAACGATTGTATAATTGTCGTCCAAAAATGCCATGCTTGTCAGACTTACAACAATAAAATACGATCACACCTCGCTCCTCTACACCCTGTGGTCTCCATTAGTCCTTTTGCGAAATGGGGTATCGATTTCATGACATGTCATCCTCACTTGACCAGGGGACATGGATACATTATTGTAGCCGTAGATTATTTTACGAAATGGGCTGAGGTGATGCCAACATTTGACAATATTGGAAAGACTGCATGTTAAGGTCCTAACCCGCACATAGGTAAATCAATGTATTCGGATGTAATAAAGGTCAATATTAATAATACTTTTCAATAAAATATAATAAGATGGATGTAAGAAGACCTAATAGAAGCTTCCGCTTCTAGAAGGATCTTCCTCTAGATGCTTCTCTTAATAGACACATTTAGTATAAATAAGGGTCGAGGGTATGAAAACCCTAGCTTGGAGATTATTGTAACAGAGCACTGCTC
>ML799328.1:116652-131180 GCA_009831015.1 Picea engelmannii
GTAGTGTATGGACAGAAGCCACCATCAGTTCTCTCATACTTATCGGGTACCTCGAAGGTCCAGTAAGTTGACCAAAAACTTATAGTCCAAGAGGATATCCTTCATACCCTTAAAGAGAACTTGGTCATGGCCCAGAATAGAATGAAGCAACAAGCAGATCAAGGTCGCTCTGAATGTCAATTTGCCGAAGGGGATCAGGTGTTTCTGAGACTGCAACCATATAAGCAAATGTCCCTCAAGGCCGAGCGGTGTCAAAAGATAGAACCCAAATTTTATGGCCCTTACACAGTTCTCAAGCGTGTTGGACAAGTCGCATATCAGTTAGCTCTGCCCAGTCAGTCGAAGCTACATCCTGTTTTTCATGTTTCATGCTTGAAGAAGGTGATTGGAACCAGGTGCCAAATTCAAACCAACCTTCTAGAATTAGTTGAAGAAGGATCCATTTGGCTACAACCAGAAGCAGTTTTGTACCAGCGGGATCGTCGGCTGTGTCAGAGAACCATCAAGGAAGTGCTAGTACAGTGGAAAGATATGAATCCAGCAGATGCCACTTGGGAACCAGCTACCATTCTGCAGCAGTTTCCACATCTCAAGCCTTGAGGACAAGGCTATTTTTAAGGGGGCAGACATGTTAAGGTCCTAACCCGCACATAGGTAGATCATTGTATTCGGATGTAATAAAGGTCAGTATTAATAATACCTTTCAATAAAATAGAATAAGGTGGATGTAAGAAGACCTAATAGAAGCTTCCACTTCTAGAAGGATCTTCCTCTAGATGCTTCTCTTAATAGACACATTTAGTATAAATAAGGGTCGAGGGTATGAAAACCCTAGCTTGGAGATTATTGTAACAGAGCACCGTTCGACTGGAGGTTGCCCCCTCGAAGAGGCCTGCGAACATTGCTATCTGAATCAAAGTGTTGTTTCTGTTGCTATTTCGTATATCATTTCTGTGTATTGTGAAGATTATGCTGCATATTTTACTGTTATTCTGTCATTTTTAGCATTTCATTTCTGTTCTGCATATTTTATATATCTGGTATATTGCATTGCAACACTATTCATATTCAATCACATCATATCTCATTTTGGTGTTCCTCAGACTATCGTTACTGATCACGGTAGCCACTTTAGAAACTTCATGATGTCCGAACTCACTGAAAAGTTGGGTCTTCGCCATGAAAAATCAACACCCTATTACCCACAAGCCAATGACCAAGTTGAAGCAATAAACAAGGTCCTCATTACCATGCTTCGACGAATGATAGGGATTCAAAAAACAAGTTGGCACATGATTTTGTTTTCATCATTGTGGGCTTACCGTACTTCCGTTAAGTCTTCTACTGGGTTTACACCATTCCATTTAGTTTATGGTGTAGAAGCCATCCTTCCAATTGAATGTGAGATACCCTCCCTAAAACTAGCCGTCAAACTTCTCCCAAACACTTTTTTTGAAGAAGAACGTATGTTGTATCTTATGCAATTAGATGAAACCCGTCGCAATGCCACTCTGGTTATAGAAGCCCAGAAGAATCACATCAAAGCCCAATATGACAAACATGTCAGGCCATGCATTTTCTCCGAAGGTGATCTGGTTCTTCTGTATGAACAAGATCGGGATATTCTAGGAGTTGGAAAATTTGAAGCTATGTAGCAAGGTCCTTATATCGTCAGATGAGTTTTGGAGAAAGGAGATTACGAGCTAGTAGACTACGATGATATCCCCTTAAGTGAACTCAGAAATGGGTTGTAATTAAAGAAGTACTATGCCTAAGATCACATGCGCATGAGTGCTTGTATTTTATTGTATCATACTCTTTGTGTGTTAATATAGTATGTTTTTTTGTTATCTGGTCTCTGCCCTCGACCACTTATGTTACATTGTGCTTGGTTTCCAGGTGTCCGAGTCTTCGCTACCCCACGTTGGCTTTGTCGATGGAGCTAGCCGTAGTACTCAGAATCTTGCTTCTACTGCATGGGCAATTTACGCACCTACAAACGAACTCATCAGTCTACGAGGTGTGTGCCTAGGTCGTGCGACCAATAATATTGCAGAATATAGCGCCATTGTCGAATTGTTGATTAATGTTATTTCGCTTGGCATCCGCCACCTGGTTATATGACTCGATTCACAACTAGTATTACTGTAGCTAAGTAATGTCTATGCTATTCGAAGTCCTATTTTATTACGGGTATATTTACAAATTTGCCTCTTGGAATGTTATTTTGATTATATTGAGTATCAACACATTCCTAGATGTCTAAATACATTGACTGATGCATTAGCTAACTATGTGTTAGACAAGAATTTGAGCCATTTATAAACCAATCACACATTACATTTATAACACAACACAATATAATCCAGTAGAAGCCATATATATGTATATAACAATCAAAAGTTTTTACAAAAAGTTTTTCTCTAAGGACCAAAATCTCAAAAATATGAAGCCCATGGCTTCTACAAAATAGTGTCATGGATGACGGTCATGATAACACATGACTGCTTGGGCCACCCTATGAAGCATTTGACTGATAGATTCGGACACCCCCATAGTATGGCACTGGTAATGTCTAGGGATCTCCCCAATAGCCATATCCGGGATGTCAACAGTCAATCCCTCCAAGTTATTCTCCACTGCCTCCTAGTCTTCGACATCCCCTCTCATCACTGGAGTTGCCTCTCCTCGCTGCTGAATAGGAGACGTTCCTAGAGGTCGATATGGCCACACATCTGTGCCATCAAAAAGACATTTTTGGTTATTTCTTGGATAAACACAAAAACATTTCATATGATAAAAATTACAAAAACATTTAAAAAGAACAAAATGTGTACTTCTTACCTAAATCACCCCACTGAGCATCCTCAGGCAAGGCCAAATCCAGATCCCCTCGAAAATCCAAACCAATGTATGCGTAGTCGTCAATCATCAGCATCTGGGGTCGCAACCAGTCGAAAAATGAATCATTGTACTTGATGATGGGCCCTGCTACGTGTCGAGCCATAAGGTTGCACCACCTCAGCATCCTCAATTCCTATGGGGCTGGTAAACCCAAATCAACCTGTAGTCTCAGCAATTGAACCCTCTCAAGGAAGAAGGACACCAAAAGTGGTCCATACCCAAATTGCTTCAAGTTTCCCCTCCTGCACTTCATCAATTGCCTCTTCATACTATGGAGAACTGCATCTGACCATTTAAAGACTCGTGGCTCTATGCACTCTATGGCGTATTGGAAGTAGCTCTGGATAACCATGTGTGGAGATGCGATCCCAGCCATGCGTGCTATAGTGAAAAAAATGGTTCGCAAGGTCAAGTCTCGGACCCCCCAAATAGCAACCTTGCCCTTGCTTCTTTCTGCCTCAAGAACACAATACTGGCAACAATACTCACTCATAGGGAGTCTACCACGTCGGCCACCGGTCAAGTAGGATTGTACCCATGCCGTGATAGCCCTGTTAGAAAATAGATATGCTCGATATCTAGGGTCAACACATGTGGACTCCCATGTGAAACCAATGTTGGTCCACATCCCACATATGAACCAGGCATTCCAACAATCTGAGTTGGGCCCTCATGCCCGAAATCCTGAAAAATTTCAAGAGCCCACAGTCTTGGAGGGTAGCGATGGTACCCAGGTCATTCCAGGAAATGACATCCTCTTCCTCATGTTCTCTTTCTCACCACTCCAACATTGTGATGGTCAAATACCTGCACAAGAGCCATAAGAGAAGGGTCAACAACTTATTTCAAACCTTGGCATAATTTTTATTGAGCAATAGACAATTTTAAAATTCATTTTTCGGCCTCCGCAGGTACCCCTTTAGCACAGTGTGAGATTCTCATAGGTGCCCTAAAGGCCGCCTACGAGAATCCTATATTCTCGCAGGTCCAGCATGGCTAGCCTACGAGAATTCTCGGGCACAAGTTATGGCCCTAAAATGGACCCAAAACCTTGAAAATTGCCAATGAAAACTAAAAAAAAACCATGGAAAAGGTGAGAGATTAAGAGCTTACCTCGTTGGCAGAGATGGTTCGCCAAATGGTCACTTGTGCCTCCCGCGATCGAGTAAACAAATTTGGGGGAAAATGAGTTGTATTGGGTAAAGTTTTTGGCAAAATCACAATGAAATGGTAAAATCCCTTTTTACCCATATTTATTCACTTTTTACCATTTTTGATGATTTTTTATATTATTTTGTCTATAAGACCTAATTCCCTAATAGTCCTATGAGTGTGGATTTTGCAGATATCACAACTTTGATGTCCAAATGAAGGAGTACAGATGTTTTGACTTTTTGTCGCATGTACGACTACTTTTTAGGGTTTTTAGAAAAACCTCGAGCTCAGTATTCATTCATTCTCGCGCTCGAAAATATATGAGAATGTGAGCGAGTATACTCTTTCTCATCTTTTCATACTCGTATGGTAACACAAAAACGACGACCCTAGAGGAGTTCCCATTAATCTCTTTTCACACTCCATAAAAATGAAAATATTTTCGAGCGATCTTGTTCTCTTCACGCTTGTTAAATTATCTGAAGAAAATTTTTGATGGGCGATAGTTTATCACTTTTTCGGTCTCGTCGGATTTATTTACAAAAAAGGAGCTGGGAGAGTTCTCTTTAAGTGTTTTTCAGACTCTCAAAACATGAAAAACTCCCGAGTTTTCTATCCTTGGACTCGTTAAACAAATATCAACAGACCCATAATGGGACTAGACCCCTCCTTCCTAGGGTTTGTTAAATATACTCCAAAGGACTCATCTGAAGGATGAGCTTACTTCAACAAGCATATGTTATCCTCCTCAAGCTTGCGTAAAAATAAAGAGGTACTCTCCAGAAATGGTGGGGGGAATTTTGGGAAAGGGATGTGTTTTCGTATTCATATTAATGGCAATTAGCGTCACTCTTGAACATGACACCCCTTATTCGTCATTTGAATCTGTTTTCAGAAATCCATTTGTCTCTCATTCGACCTGCTACAATGTTGTATTTTGGGTCATCTTTGAGTCAATGCTTCCAAGTCCTTGGTCGTGTCATTCATATGTTCAAGAGAAGTTCACATGAGCCCTCTATTGAGTCGGCCATCTGCAGTTGTCCATTCTTACTATGTCGACCTTCCCTGTGTTTGTTTCAACCTGTATTCATACTCTATTTCACCCTCAAAATCTATTAATTATTTCATGTCATTGATGGGGGATACATCAAGGCCCTCCCATGACAAGTCTTGTTCTGTCGAATCCAACTCATTATCCGAAAACAAGACTTAGAAATTATTTAGTACCTTAGAGCCTACATGCCTTAATGGCAGGTCTCTCTGCCTTCGACAAGGGTTTCACATCATTGATCCCTGATCGATAGATTCCACCGGGTGCTCGAATTTAGCTCATTCATTCATATTCGTTCAGACTGTACTTCGGTACCTTGGGAGTCATTGACATCAATGGTGATTTCCCTCGCACTTGTTAATATTTTTCATCAACGACCGGTAATCAAGTGGTTTATACCAGGTTCGACTTCAACACATGTAATCGCATGGCTAGATTCGTACTTTCGGGTGACGGGATTGAAGACCCCGGGTCTCATCTTTTTGATCCAGGCTGCTATGGAGTAATGATTTGTATAAGCACATAGATCCACTTTGTATGTCATGTGGCTATGTCGTCTTAATTTAAGTCTTCTCGCATAGATCCACAGTGTATTCCTGGTGGCTATGCAACATTTTGACGACATGGATCCACGATGTATGATTGGTGGCCATGACCTACATTTATGATTTCATTAATTTGTGATCTAAGTATGGGAATGTCTACCTCAGAACTGGTATTATATTCTACAGATGCTTGGTTGTTTGCAGGTTTCTGATTAGGTGCGCTCTTGGTCTCTAACACACACATGCAATTCACAAAGTATTTTGGCTATCATAGATTCCAGCCTCTTACTTTGGGGGGAATTCTATTACACATGATTTTGGTCACTTTGGTGGTGTCTCAACAGTGATGTATTTAGGCTCCCAACAAGGACTTTTTGCCTGAGAAAACTGGCTCCTGTCTTCTTCCAAAAACATATTTTTAAGATGAATTTGTAGGATGCCTATGGTATAGGGTGCGATAATCCTTCATTCTCATAGGCCACCCACACTTAGGGTGTGAAATTCTCGCAGTCCGCTCCATATATAGGGTGCAAACCTATTTTTAAGATTGGAAAGAAGAAGAGGTCACGAAGATTCTAGAAGGGGATATTCTAGAAAATGAGTTGGCATTCGTATGGTTGTCATTCTACTGACTTCTCAGATTTGGCGGGATCATCCTCATCCATGGAACCATCTCTCCTTATCCTATATATTGAAAGGTTTCTCATGGAAAAGGTTAAGCAAGATTGAATGAAGAATTGGTGAAAGAATTATGTGAAGAACCCTGCTTGGACAGAAGCTTGAAGACTCTATTTGGTTTATCAAGAGGAATTGGATCTTCTTCATGCTAGTGTAGAGCAAGTGTGTGTGTTGGAACCAAGGGTCACAGAAAGGAATCTTGTGACATCAAGGCTATCAGGTTGTATCTTCTACTTTCATTTAATACAATACAACAACATGTCACTTTCCCATAAAATTACTCTTATTTTATAGCATAACTCCTTGATCATATGCATAAGTTGACATTGAATATACTTTTCTATCTTTACTTTGGTTGGTTTGTGTTGTCTTAGACTTGACGTCACAAGAGCACCGGAGCGAAGCGGGAACAACAGAGACCTAAGGAAGCGATATCAAGGTATGTCACTTATTCATTCTCTTTAGTAGATTCAATGACTACAACTTAGGGAAAGAGTCGTGTCCTGTCCTATTTTTTTCTAGATCCAGGTGGATCTAGGGCAGGGATGATTTTAGGGGATAAATTTCACTCATGGGCTAATTTTCCATGGTTTTTCCAAAAATGAGATTCGCTATTTTAAAAATGATTTGCCCAAATTCTATAGGATAAAATTATTTTACCTTAAGAATCGCCAAAATTTTATAAAAATTATATAAAATCCTTAGAAATTTGAATATTTTTACAAAAATATCGCCAATCATTTATATTTGGCATATGAAGGATTAGTAATATTCGCCAAGGTTTCTACATTTTAAAATAAATTTCCATCCTTAAAATCATCCCTGATCTAGGGAGATCTGTTAGTGTCCGCACCTATCAATTTGTCCGATAAAATCTATGGATCATGAAGTTTTAGATTTCCCTAGAATGATTGCTAAGGTTGAAAGAATGAATATGAGACAAGAAAACCTTGAGGAAGATCAAGAAACTAAGACCATGGCAGAACCCCATAAAGAATCAGAGAATGTATTGATATAAATGAAATACACCCTAAATGATCACATAAATATCAACTTATCAGAGATCTTCAAAGAAAAAGAATGCATAGAAACAAGAATATGAGACCTCGACATTGACCGTGTTCTAGATGAGGAAACACAGGTGAATATCATGACAGAAAGAACTTGGGAAATTTTGGGAAAGCCTGCTATGATTCCTTCATTAGGAGGAATAGGATTATTTAGAGGAAAGTTGATAACCCTATGTGGAATACTCACCCAGATATCTATGAGTTCTCATGGAACTATGACAGAGGAAGATTTTGAGGTTGTTAAATTTATTGAGAACAACGCCCCATTTGCTATATTACTAGGAAAAACTTGGATTGAGAAAGATCATGCCAGAAGAAAAGAAGAGGAAGTCTTAGAACAAAAGAAGCAATAATTAAAAGATTTCATGACTGAGAGGATAGCGCACTTGATTGAAGAACTAGAGAATACATCAAAGATGTTTAGAACCAAAAACTTGGATGTCGAAGATGAAAGAACACAAGAAGACTCACCGAAGAGTAGAGCACCTACCCCAGACAGAAAAGAAGTATTGGTCTTGAACCCTTCGAAATATCATCAACAACACAAAGTTACTAAGCTAAAAGGAGATAAGAATTAGAATGGAAAGAGGAATACAGAGAAGAAGATTAGAGGGAAGAAGGCTAGAAATCTTAGTAAGAAGAGAGCAAAGATAGAAAAGTTGCAGAATGTTCCATAAGGGACTTCATAGAAGGAAGGTTTGAAAAACTAGAAATTCACTGAGATATCAGAACAATGCAACCTGACACTTCGCCACGATGAAGCAATATAGTTGTTTAAAGCATTATAACTGTTATCACGATACCCCAAACAGTTATAACAATAGTTATGGCCAGAAATATCTCCATCAAACTGGTGGAACCACACTACAACAAACATAACCACATTGATGAAGGCATCTCGTCCATTGGAGAGATCCATTACACCACTGTCTACTTATTGCATCGACTGTTTCACAGAAAACACTTTTGTGAATTCTCCTAGCCAACTCGTTACTACCGCACTATGTTTATTGAGATCGGCACTTGTTCTATTGATTGGAGCACTCATTCATCCACCTGAGTTATTCGATCTAAGCGTGAATGTTGGATGAGCTCAACACTGCAAAGAAATTTTCCGAAGACATTCTAATCGACCTTATGGTTGAGAAGGTGATGTCCATTGGAGCTCAAGCCTCATCAATGAGAGGAGTGCATGCCTCCCCGCTGACTACTCATGGATCCGGACCATCGTGACCTATAGTAGAGAAAATAACCAAGCATCGAGATGACTTGGCGAATGCGAAGTTAATCTTGACTATCTTACCTGACTACATCTTGCCTTTGGATAGCGCGGTGAGTCATGACAATGTCCCAAGAGACTTTGATTACACCATGGTTACTGCGTGTTGGCAAATGTTTAACAGACAGCATATGATTGTCATTGATGGCAAGTACAACAGTGAAGATGGCATGAGTACAGGAAGAATGTAATAGATGGGCATTATGCGAAGATGCTGCAGAGAAGATTCAAATAAGCTCAGAAGAGATAGTGCATAGGATTGTTGGTAGATCATCGATGGAAAAATTAGAGTAAGCGGAACAAAGTAATCTCGGGAGGAGAAGCAACATTTCTGATCGTTGGATCCCATTTTAATTCCCGAAAGAAGGAGGACCATCAGATATGATTGTAGACAAGAAGAACGCGTAGAAGAGGAGGATAGATATCAGGCGTCATATTTGAGCATAAGTTCCGACCATCGTTGGATCAGGGAGAACCTACACGTTCATTAAAGTGCAAGGAGAAGCAGGTATACAAAATCCCAAAAGAAGGAGGACCATCCATCTACGGGCAGAACACGTGGACACAGATCAACATATCACTTACTGGAAAGTCAAAGGCATGAAATGCTCCAACCTTTCACCTCTCGAACTCACGATATGTGAAATCGTGAAATAGTCTCAACCGTTAGATCGAGGCCAAATATGGAATGTTGATCAAGCACAATGAAGGCTCGGAGTTGCGAAGTCTTGATAGAATCTTGACCATTGATCCAAGAGGGACGTGTGGCAGAAGATCAGAGCATGTCAAAGACTCCATTTCGGGGTTTTGCATATCGTGACTTGGAGTGACGAGAACCTCCATCACAGGAATCGCGAGATGCGAACTCATGATAAGATCTGGACCGTCAGATCACCAAGGATTCTGGATCATCGATCTAAGCTCCATCTTGAAGCTTTTCCTATCACAACTTGGAGTGACAAGAACCTCCATCACAAGAATCATGAGATGTGAACTCACGATAATATCTGGACCGTCATATCACCAAGGGTTTTGGACCGTTGATTTAAGCTCCATCTCAGAGCTTCGCCTATCGCGACTTGGAGTGATGAGAACCTCCATCATAGGAATCACGAGATGTGAACTCACAATAAGATCTAGACCGTTAGATCACCAAGGGTTCTAGACCATTGATCTAAGCTCCATCTCAGAGCTTCACCTATCGTGACTTGGAGTGACAAGAACCTCCATCTAAGGAACTGCGAGATGCGAATTCGCAAAAAGATCAGGACTGTCGGATCACCAAGAACGTGGACCATTGATCTGATCTCTATCTTGGAGTTTCACCTATCGCGACTTGGAGTGATGAGAGCCTCCATCTAAGGAACTGCGAGATGTGAGATCGCGAAAATATCTGGATCGTTGATTCATCGAGATCGTGAACCATAGATCAGAGTCGATGAAGATCATGAGTTCGCAGCGCCTTTTAGCGCAGACAATGGTCACCGCCTGTGGTCACGTGGAGGAAGGACCTAGTACAGATAAGCTCTGCCTTGGAATTTTGGGGATCACATCTGGTACGAATGCCGAAATAGTGAAAAAGTGAAATGTCGCTGTAACCGGTGGTCACCGCCTGTGGTCACATAGAGGAGGTTGCTAGAGCAGCCAAGCTCCTTTTTGAAGCTCACGACATGAAGAGTCAAGATTCCTCATCGCAGAATCTCTGAATTCCGAAAGTGTGAAATGCATAAATCATGACAATATCCTTCATAGCTAATCCAATGGTGCAGATGAAACTGAAGGAGATCAGAGAGCTGTTGTTGCACGTCACAATGTAACTACCAGAGGACTCGAAGACACTTCGAGGTGATTGACAAAGGAGATGAAGAGTCTCTAGGAATCTTCAAGAGGGATGAAGATGCTCGTGGAGGTGATTGATAGCTGGATGAGCATTGAAGCTTGTAACTAGAACAGAGAAGGTGAGCTCGACTGTCACAGAGAAGATGAAGAGTCTCAACTGCCAGAGAGGCTGATGAATCTCAGCATGACATCAAGTGATGCTAAACGTGTGGGAAAATTGCCAGAGAATATAAAGGGTTACCATGAAGATCATACAGAGCACTCGACATGTGGAGGAGATGAACACGGTGTGAGAAGGCAGAGGGATTGCACGCATTGCATGCACAAGAAGCACGGAAGCTATAAGTACATGATACAGAGAAGGGTTGATGGGGCTATTGGATTTGTTGTGGTTTCTATTGTTGAAGGTGATTCATGCATGAAGAAGGAGGAGAGTGCAACAGTTGAATTGAATAGAAGAGGAACTGTGCAGTGAATGGAGATGGCGCACAGAGCATAAAAAGCAGAAGAACAGACAACACAATTCATGTGTGTAGGAAGGCAGTGAGGTAGACAGAGCAATGAAATGCAATAGAACAGTGATGAGTCTGGTAAGCCACTGTTGAACATTATATCACTTTAATAAGTTTCAGTAGCAAAGATTCATATTTCAGGGTGGAAGGGAGGTGCTAGGGAGGATTGTTGTCCTCATAGGTTCAAGTGGGTGCTTGAAAATAGGGAGTTGTAGCTTCCATCTGGTTGCAGCTAGAGAAACTAGGGTGGCAGGGTGGTGCAAGGGAGAACTCTTGTTCTCTATTATACAGGTTGGTGCCTGTATGATTGGAAGTTGGTGCTTCCATCCAGTTGGTGCTAGAAACACTCAGGGAGTTGGTGCTTCCTTCTAGTTGGTGCTAGAGAAACCAGGGAGTTGGTGCTTCCTTCTAGTGGGTGCTTGAGAAAATAGAGTGTTGGTGCTCTCAGCAAGTAGCAGCTTGCAAAACTAAGGTTGTAGCCTCATTATGAGTTGGTGCTCATATGTATGATAATTTAAAGAATGTAACTATTACTTATCATATAAAGAAAAAGAGGTTTTTACCTTGTATGGGTTTCCTCGGAAATATCTGTCTTTGTGTTTCTCATATATGTGACTGATGTTGAATGTGCCATTGTTTATTTCCCTACATTATTGTGATCATCATTCAGTGTTTCTGCAAAGAGTTTAAAAGAAGCATAATTTTTTAAGCACGGTAACAACTGATTCACCCCCCCCTCTCAGTTGTCCAACAATCGGTATCAGAGCCGGCCCCCTTTTATCTTAGGGTAGATCCTAGAGCTTAAACATGACAATCCATGAAGGGAATTCAGTCACTAGGTGTCCTCTATTTGATGGAACGAATTTTGCCTTCTGGAAGGTTAGAATGAGAACATACCTAATGGCCTTTGGAGCTGATGTCTGGGATGTAGCAAAGACTGGATACATAAAGCCTGTTGTGCTAGCTTCCAAGGATGATAATTTAGAATTTAGCTTTAATGATAAGGGAATGAATGCTATCTTGAATGGACTTGCAGAAGCCGAGTTTGTGAAGGTGATGCATCTTCAAACTACTAAAGAAACGTGGGACAAACTCATTAACAGTTATGAAGGTAATGAGTAGGTGAAAGATGCCAAGCTTCAAACCTACAGAGTATAGTTTGAAAAGCTATAGATGAAGGAAGATGAAACCATTGGGAATTATTTTCTGAGAGTTGAAGAACTAGTAAATGCAATGAAAGCACTTGGTGAAAAAATTGAGGAACCCACTTTAGTTCAGAAAATTTTGAGATCTCTGCTAGATAGGTTCAATCCAAAGGTCTCAGCTATAGAAGAACTTAATGATATAAAGACTTTGTCTTTTGATCAACTTCTAGGAACGTTGACTGCATATGAAATGAGGATAGTTATAGATAAAACCATCTCTAGAGAAGCATCATTTAAAGCAGATAAGAATGAGGATTGCGAGCCTGATGAAATTGAAGCAAAATTCGTGAGAAGATTAAAGAAAGGATTAGGCAAGTACCAAGGTAAGCTTCCCTTCAAATGTTTCAACTGTGGTAAGATAGGTCATTTTTCAAATAAATGTCCACACAAGAAACATGATCAAAACTCTGAAGATGAAGAGAAGCACAAATCAAGAAGATTTGATAAGAAGAAGAGTTTATGTGTAAACGATGATGATTCCTCAAAAGACACCGATAATGACTCTTCCTGTGAAGGTAAGGTAAATGACTTCATGTTGATGGCCAAAGAGGATTATGATAATGAAAGAACAGGCAGTGATGAGAATGATGAAGAAGCTGTGGTTGATATGGAAGGAGAACTAATCAGTGCACTGGAAGAGATTGACAGACTCAGAATTAAGAACAGAAAGAAAAAACAATTGCTGATACAGTTCGAGAAAGATAGTAAACAACCTAATGAAGACTTTTCCCTACTAAAAGTGGAATTAGAAGAGGCAAAGAAAATCGAGGATATTCTAAAACATCAACTATCAGAAAAGAGGGAAAGATCTGAAGCCCTGGAAGAAGAAGTAGTGAAAACTAGGAAAGAGATGAAGAAGTTTCAAACCTTGTATCATCATAATCTATCTAGTATCAAAGCCTCAGAAGGATTAACCACCATTCTAAATCAACAAAGAAATCCAAAGCTGAAAACTTGTTTGGGGTTTGAAGAGGGATCAAGTAGTGGTCAGCCAAGGAACAAAGAACCCATCAAGTTTGTTAAATCTACAACCAATGACAACCACAAACCTTCAGAAACAAAGGAAGACAATCAGCCGCCCAGGACGAGTAAAGAAAGAGGTGCCAGGACTAAATTTGTAGAACAAATAAATAATGTACTTCCTACTCACGGACATCATCAACATGGAAGAAATCAATTTGCTCAAAGAAGACAATCATTTTCCAGGTACAAATAATTTTTCTATGGATATTGTTTCTACTATTCTAACTTTGGTCACAAAGCTGTAAATTGTTCCTTAAGACTTAGACATAAGCAATTAAGATTTCAATGGAATAATTATTTGCCTCAACAAAGGATGATACAACCAAATAACAAACCATCACAGATTGCAAATTTCTAAAGTAAGTCTAGAGACATATAACTAAGGAGGTCAAGAAATAATAAACAGTCAATGAGTAGACAACGCTGCAACAACAACTTTGACCTATTGAACAATGAGATTGAATGCTATAACTGTCACAACTTTGGCCACAAAGCTGCAAACTTCCCTCTGGAGAATTACAAAGAAGATCAAAGGATCAAGTTCTTAGATAGAAAGGCCAACACATGGACAAGGAAAGACAGTGAAAAATGTGGTCAAGCACTTTCAACTCAAAAACAAAAGGCCTATGGGAATATAAATAGTGGATGTTCCAACACGTGACTGGAGACAAGGATAAGCAACTGTCCATAATGTTGGGTATGCGTTATATTCTTTGCATGAGTAGTAGTGTTTGAGCACCTGCGTCGGGCGCGCAGGGGGGTAAGAGGGGGCTGCAAGGGGTTCGGGGGCAACGCCCCCCAAATTTTTTTTTTGGGCCGACATATTTTCGACGGTTTCGGGCCGACATATTTCCGGGACCACATGATATTAGGTGGTTTTCGGCACATGGTTTTTGCCGATGGTTTTCTATTTCCTATTAAGGAATTAGGGTTTTGGACTAATCCAGGTCATTGGGTTAGGGTTTTGGATGCCACTGTCTCCTATATGTATATTGTATTGTAAACAATGTAACACAAGTGTATCAATATAATATATGTTGGTTTTCCCGGTTTGGGTTTCCAGGTGAAAAATCTTTGTGTAATGTTTGTATTTTCCATTGTATCTTTTCTGTTCTTTTCTAAATATCAATTTGCAGTAGATATTGTACAAGGTTAGAATTTACATTTGGTATCAGATATTTATTGGCTTCAGGGGGACGCCTTTGTCGTCAAGGGTTTGGCTCGGGACTGTGATAAGCCTTGTTACAGTGGGAGATCTGTGGTATTG
>ML799328.1:153980-190212 GCA_009831015.1 Picea engelmannii
GACCCAACTTTCTATACTCGGACCTCGTCGGGGACATGCACTGAAAAACGATCAAGAGCAGCCTGCTCTGATACCACTGATCCGGATTATTTTCGGCATGAAATGAGAGCGGAGATATAATAAAGAAATGCACAGAGATATTGCAGATATTCAATAATGTAACATAAATGTATCATATATGAAACCATAAACACAAATATATAGTAATACACGATTTCTATTAATCAGAGAAATGTACAGAGACTGTAAAAATACAGAGTGAAGACTCGCTAGAATGGTGGTAGCTTATCTCTGAGAAGAGATGTGACGACTACTCGCATTCACAAGAAGATGGTTACAATGAGGCTCTGGAGGCCTTTTTACAATAATCAGGAATGCCAAAAGTCCTAGACATCCAAAAACCTAACCCTAGGAGATGAAGCGCCAAAATTCATGTGGGCCCCGTTTGGGTAAGTTGGTGCATCAACTTCCCGGGGTCATAACTTTTGCATACGATCTTCGTTTTAGGCGTGTGATAGCTCATTGGAAATGTATCGTCGAGGAGATTCATTTTGGGGGCTCAATAATGCCTTTGGATATCATTGAAAACCTCTATCTAGAAAAAACTTCATTTAGGCCCTCAAAATGGCCCCAGAAGTTAAAACCTGCTAAAAATAGTAAATTGCCGAAATGGCCAGAAAACTGTTTCGAACCATTTGGAAAAGGTGGGTAGCCCCCGATATCCACCTAGATCACTAGTAGTTCCAGTTTCCTTTAGCATTGGGCATGGAGTCATCTGGCATGTACAAACTGATCTCTGCAAGCCTGTAACCTACATGTAACCTTCTTTGCTTATTCAACAAACAATAATCGAAAAAGTCTACTTGCTCATAGAGAGAGATTATTTTCTTCTACTCCTACTCTAACCATTGTAATGATGCTTAATCAAGTAAACTCATGCTTCCAATGAAGCCATATCAAAAACTGATTTACTGAACCTGTTCTTGATATTGACTTGGAAAATAATGGAATGCATAGCCAACAGAAAAGTGGTTTGAACAGATGATAAAGCCAACTTTCATCTAACCAAAATACTTTAACATATATGTTTCCCATGGATTCCAAATAGTTTTCAATAGGGTCATTAAAACCATAAAGGAATGCCTTTTTATGCAGTTGTTCCAACTGAAAGAAATGTTGATGATGATTGCTTTCACTAATGTCAATGCTGAATGTGGACTATTCTTCCGTTGTCGGATGAAAATGAAGGCTCAAGTATTGATCTGAACCTTTCTACTCCCCTTCGCCATATCTCTATAATTTGAATTCATCATGATGATACACTGGCCTATCACATCTGACATTTTTTGAAAGAAAAGAAAAGGTACGTTCTTGATCTTCACTGCAATTTTGATCAATCGATTCATAACTAGCATCAACCATAACATGCACACATTCTTGATCATCTCTTTGCTGACAAGAAGAATTAGATGAAATTTGAGTAAACAATAAGTTTCACAAACCTTAACATCTTCTTCCTTATTAATGTATTGGTCGAATGTAGGAGCATCAAGATAATATCCTATTGACAGAGATGAAGCTTCTTGTATAGAAGTATCAACAATAAATTCTTGAAATAGATTTGGAAAAATATCGCCTTGTTCCTTATCATAATGTGAAACAACATATTCACAAGGAGAAGGAGGATCTTCCCGATGCTCTAGCTGGAGATTAGACAGTCCCTGAAAATCCTGTTCTTCATGGTTACTGCAACTTCCCTTGATCTACAAATTAGAAAACTGAGGGATGCCCTTAGTATCTACTGCAGATTCAATATTGTTACATGCTGATATAAAAATCTGCTGATCATTTTTCAAGTTTTCAAAAGAAATAGTCTGATCTTCATGACATCCATCTTTAATAGATGCATTTAATATAATGTCAAAAGCATCACCATGGTTTCCATAATGTGGATCAACAAACCCTTGATCATGGTGAGAGATATCTTCTGCTGCAACAAAGTCTTCATGAATATTTGGATCTTTGTTCAATAAATGGAAATCATGACACATTCAGGATATAAAAGGTTAGCTGAAAATATGTCTTTGCAAAACAAATGAAAGGAAACATGAAAATCTACCAAAGAGCTGATACTGGCAATAGGAAGAGATCGGTACCAATCATGAGAAATTCCCTCTAAAAAAAACCAAAGAGCTTGATCTAAACATCCTCATGCACAATTTCAAGGCGATGAATAGGGTTGTGAAAATCCAGCAAGTGTTCAGCTGGTACTTCCCACTCTTCTCCTCGAAATATAGGAATACTATGTTCCCATTCATTTCTACTAGGAGCTGCATTAGGGTAACCAACGATCTTTGAAAAATCACATAAAGCATATCTCTTAGCTAAGATATTGTTCATTTCATACCAGTGGAGCCACAAGTAGATTTTAGAACAATAGAGTCACCACTGAATCCATCCTTCATGTAGTCTCCAGATAGATGATTACAACCAAAAATATGTCCAAACTTTGTCTATCATCAAAGCTGGATCTTGTCGTCTCCCAAGGAAGCTGAGCTTCAATCTACTCTCCCCAAAAATGGCGCCAATTTGTTATCACTCCAGGAAACTCTCTTAGGTTGTATCTCAAAGATTCCTGGTAACTTAACTAATCTTGAAATGGTTCACTCAATAGTGGGTAATGATTGGATCAAGATGAATATCTAACTAACTGGATTGTATATTCAATACTGTCTAGGCATATTCAATAGTGCAAGGCTTTCAAGAGATATAATCAGATAGGTATGTATCAAATGGAACACAAATTAATCACACCAACCGAATCATACATATATAAAACAATATATATGATGGGTCTAGAAACTAGTATAACAACCTATGATCCTTTGCTCAATAATCAGACAGTGAGATGACAGTCACCAATGGATTATGTAAACATTGACAAAGAATAGCTACCAATCATAAGCATACACATAAAGAAGAAGGAAGATTTGACAACATCAATGAAAGAAGCTTGCAGGCCAAATATTTATTAGAAAGGGTCTCTTATTACAATAAAAACATAGTAGAACTCAAAATCAAACCCATGCTCCTCTTGGATTGATTGGCTTTATAGACTTTACAATATACAACTGAAATTCTATGAAGGAGGATCGAGAAAAATAAAACTAGCATACAATCGAACTAACAACAAAATGATAGGATCAGATCCTACATTAAGGGAATCAAACTCTTATCCAATGTCTTTAAAATCTCCACCAAAGCATGTTGATGATTGTAGAAGACTTATACCATCGATTCCTACCAACTAGAAAACCTATCCAATGTTTGACTGCTGAAATCAAAAATGGAACAGAACACTAAAACATATCCCTTTAATTATATTCTTAACTTAGAAACCATCCTCGTGCTCTTTGAAAAGACCAAACTGAGATCTGTGCAAAAAGAGTTCCATTCTTCTCGTCTCTGTGATTTTGGTGGCTAAAGAGTCAAAATTCTAACCTGTAAGCCATTGAAAGCTCTGCTTTCGGTGGCTAAGGGCAAGTGTGAAAGTCAGCCTAAGCCACCAAAAGAAAAGTTTGAAAATAGCTTTCAAAATTTGCAAAATTGCATAAAGTCTTTCAATCAATCATACTCCTTTGACTGATGATTTAGATGACCTTCAAATATGGGAATACCTTTACCTTGTTGGACATTTACCAGAAATGATATGTCACCTGAAGTGCCTCGATTTCTTTTTTCCTTAAATGATGGAACTACTTCTAAGAATGTGGATCTAGAATCTGGGTTTATCGTTGATCGATAATTAGTTGCCAAGTGTTCTAGAAAATAAAAACAAGCTTCTCCCTTTGAATTGAAGGATGCTTTTAACTAATGATGGTTTTCCATGTATATGAGAAAATTCATAGAATGAAGCTTCTCTGCCTCCTATGTAATCAAAAGCCCCTGAACAACTGATTTCAGTGCTTTGGTAGTAGTTGATTCTAGGAAAACTAGAAAGCCAAAAAGGTGAATTAATGGTTCGCTGTTGCTTGCAATAATAAGGCCAAACACCATGGGCACCAAAGCCATATAAATAACAAAGGATTCCCTCTTATATGTTACTTACAAATGAAAATATTGTTGTAAAAAGAAAAGGATTAGTGTCTCCAATAGCTTGATTGAAGGAAAATGGCAAATAGTGCAGAGAAGTATTCTCACAAGCAACTGAGAAGGAGAAAATGAAGCTTAGTGATAAGGTCTTAAGAAAATGTCTCCTGGAGATAATGAAATACTTTGGTACAATCTCTAACCATGAGATTTGTCAGAAAACAATATTAGAAGACTACCAAACTGTAATAATGAGAGTTGTCATAATAGTCTAAGATACAGGAAATGCACCATATTTTCTTTCTCTTGTTGTATTTGAAGGTATGTCAATAAATTCTTGTTCAAGATTTTGATTACTAATCCTGCCTTGTTATAGGTTAGACTCTATAGATCCTAGTATTTGGATGCCAACAACCCAACATTTGTGGAATTTTAATTTGCAATAGTGGCCACAGGTGACTGTAATGCTTTGATGAGAATTCATCAATGCTTCCCAGCTACAAAAGAGAGCATCAATGATATGTTCAGGAGATTTGGAAACTGATATTTCTAGATCACTGTCAAGAACCAAAAACATACCACCGATGTACTTATTACATACATCCTCCATCTGGAACATTGAAAACATTCCATCATGACTTCATGTAAATCACTTACACTTGCAATCATACAACAAAACCATTGCACCAAGGATAAAACCCAAAGCGAGATGGTTGATCCTGAGAAATAACAAAATTTTGGCATAAATCTTCCACTTCGTGGCTCTCCTCATGTTCCTCCTAAGCAGATAGGTTGGATATCACAAACATTTAATTCATTCACAAACAAATATGCATGCTAGAATTGGATCCCAAGACCACATGCCCCAGCCTTTACAATTTATTTCGAACACCTTCATTAAGCTGGGCACATAAGCATATATGTGTTCATTTAAAACTTGTAGCTTACAACTTGATGTTTGAGCCACCGCAACAAATTTTTTCCTCTACATATGGCACTTGAATTATTGTTTGATTTAGCTTGGCGTAGGCACCTATAATTTCGAGCACCTGTACATTAAGCTAGGGTTGAATGCTTAACACCTTGGAGATTGGTGCATAAATTTTCTTCCTCTTGACTTGGCATTTAGTTTGTCATGTGGAATAGTTTCATAACAACACCAGTTCGAAGAGATAGCTAATGGCATAGGGTTCAGTGTTGTGCTAGGCTTTGGGATGAGTATTGTTGTGACATGTGCTTAGGTTATGATCTATTGCATGAATTTGCTTGACTCATAACTTGTGTGTTGACTTATGTGTCGACATATGACTTGAATTGTGGCATAACTAACACCTTGGATCATGGCTTGGTACGCTAGGCTTGATATGTAATGTGATGACTTAGGATTTATAATTAGAGTTTGACACTTGAGCAAACACCTTATTTATTTGATTAGAGTTTATAATTACAAATCTAAAATGGTAAAAACTAGGGTTTCTAAAAAATACTAACCAGGTTTTGGAATGCAACTCAATGACAATGTCACAAGGGTTTGAAGAAAACGTAATCAATGGGGACCTAATGGGGATTTGAGATAAAACACTGGCCATAAAATTTTAGAAATGAGCATGTTAAATAAAAGTTGAGAAAACACTCCAAAAATACTAGTGCATTTTTTATCGCTAACAATGTCCATCTGATATACTTTAACATTTTTGGAGCATGCATAAGATAAAATTAAACATATTGCTTCCATTCTGGAAATTGGGGCAAATGTCTATTCAAAAGAGAAGATGGCAGAATGGGAAAGTTTGACTCACGTGTGGACAAAGGAATACTTGTTGGTTACTCAAGTACAAGGAAAGCATACACGTGTTACAATCTAATATTGAAAAAGGTTGTGGAAAACATCAACGTAACAATTGATAAAACAGGCAGACCAAAATCAAAGGAAGAAGAAAACAAATCAATGGAAGAACTTTTCGAAGAAGAAGATGAAAAAGAAGTAGAAGACAAAGATGAAGATGAAGAGAATTTGAGAGAATCATAAGAGCAAGTTCATAAATTATCTCCGAATACACCTAGCAAACGAGTATAGAAGAATCATCCTTCAGATCAGATTATTGGAAACAAAGATGCATGAGTTGAGACTAGAAGAAAAATATTTTCACCAGAACAAACACACCTATCACTCTTATCTACAATTGAACCTAACCATTTTGAAGAAGCAAACAAGGATGAATTTTAGAATAAGGCCATGGATGAAGAATTGGATCAAATAGAGAAAAATGACACTTGGGAATTGGTTCCAAGACCAAAGAATAAGAATTTGATAGGCAAAAACTAGGTTTTTAGGAATAAATTGAATGAAGATGGACAGGTTACAAGGAACAAAGCTAGATTGGTATGTAAAGGATATGCACAGATTTAAGGAATTGAATTTGAAGAGACATTTGCCCCATCCTCTTCTGCTTTTGTTATATTCTCTTCATCTTCATCTTTCTCTTCTACTTCTTTTTCATATTCTTTTTCAAAAAGTTGTTCCATTGATTTGTTTTCTTCTTCCTTTGATTCTGGTCTGCCTGTTTCATCAATTGTTACGTTGATTCTTTCCACAACTATCTTAGATTGTAACACTTGTATGCTTTCCTTGTACTTGAGTAACCAACAAGTATTCCTTTGTCAACACGAGAGTCAAACTTTCCCAATCTGCCATCTTTTGTTTTGATGTAGCATTTGCTTCCAAAAACTCTAAAGTGCTTCACATTTGCTGGTCTTCCTTTCCATAGCTCGTAGAGAGTTTTATCAGTGTTGTTTATGAGCATTACTCTGTTTTGAATGTGAACTATTGTATGC
This sequence comes from Picea engelmannii, assembly GCA_009831015.1. Lineage (NCBI taxonomy): Eukaryota > Viridiplantae > Streptophyta > Pinopsida > Pinales > Pinaceae > Picea > Picea engelmannii. The sequence continues at coordinate 160,905 of ML799328.1, forward strand.
ACTGTCTGTGTCCAAAATATATCTGTCATTTTGGAATCCATTAGCATTGTTCGAGCCATTTCTTGTACTGTCCTGTTCTTTCTTTCAACAACTCCATTCTGTTGATGTGTCTTAGCAACAAAGAATTGCCTTTTTATTCCATGACTGCTATAATAGTGCATAAATTCCTTTGAAGTGAACTCTCCTCCATTATTAGATCTCAAACATTTGATTCTTGAATCCATCTCGTTTTTAACCATTTCCTTATAGATATTGAAGTTTTCAAAAGCTTCTAACTTGTTCTTGAGAAAGCAAACTGCAGTCATTCTTGTATAATCATCAACTAATAACGTAAAGTATTTTTCACCTTTTAAGCCCTTTGTTGTAGTTGGTCCAACTAGATCAGTGTGCACAATTTCCAGTGATCTTTTTGTTGAATATTCCTTTGATTTGAACATGGTCTTTGTTTGCTTTCCTTGTTGACAATGCTTGCATAAAGTGTTGGTTGGTTTCATGATCTGGGGCATTTCTCTGACTTCTTCTTTTTTACTGACTTTGACAAGGTTATCAAAATACATGTGACCCATTCTTCTATGCCATAGCCAACTTTCATTTTCCTTTCCTAGACAACACTTTTCATTTCCAATTTCACTTAACACATGATTGTTGTTTGAAGTTCTTGCAGCTGTACTGACCAATTTCCCTGAAACTTCTTTTCTTATCTCACACTTTTCTGAATCAAAAGTAAGTTTATGACCTTGGTCACACATTTGAGTCACACTTAGAAGATTATGTTTCATATCTTCTACCAGTAGAACATGTTTGTGCCTTTTCATTCTTGTTCTGAATTTAGACTGTGCCTTCTCCAATGATTTTGGATGAATTATCATTTCCGAAGGAAAATGATCCATTTTTTTCTTTTCTTAATGTAAGAAATTTGTCTTTATCACCTATCAAGTGTTTTGAACATCCACTGCAAACATACCAATCATGTTTCTTCTGCTTATCTTGTAGAGAAACTGTGCATTCTTCATTGTTATACTAATCTTTCTTTCTTAACCATGTCATTTTCTGAGGTTCTTGTCTATCACTGTTGTTATTCTGTTGAGGTTCTTTAGGAGGGACTGCCATTCTGCAATCCTTGGCCATGTGTCCAAAATTGTGACATTTGTAACATTCCACTTCAATGCTCAAAGATTCAAACCTGTTGTAACTTCTTCTTTGTGTGTCACTAGGTCTCCTTGAATAATCTCTTTGTGTATAACTCTCAAAGTTGTTACTGTTTCTGTTGTTAACTCTGCAATTCAAAACTTTATGTCCAAAATTATTACATGCATAACATAAACCAAAAATATAGTTTGATACTTGGGAGTTGAATATCTTCTGAAAGGAGGTGCTCTTATGAATCCTTCTTCTTCGTGAGGCATATCTGTCTGTTGTTGATTTGGAAATCTGAATCTTCTTGGTGGAGGAGTGTCCCTGTAATCTTCCTTGTATATCTTTCTATCCTCTTTGATTGTTTCTACATAGCTCTTTGGATTTATTTCTTTCTCTGTTGTTTTGGAGCTTGATCCCTTTTTTGTCTGATTGTATCCAAGTCTGGACTTATCAATATGAGATTTTTGACTGTTGATAATGTCATCAAGAACTTTTGAGCTATTCTGCATATTTTTCTTTTGAATATCCTTTCTTAGTGTGACAACCTCTGCTTCCAAGTTTCCAATGATCTTGTCCTTTTCTTCTAGTTGTTCTTTGAGTGCTTCTTCAATTCTTTAATCTTCTTCTATTTGAACCTTCAATTTTGTGATCATTTATTCTAGTTCTCGAGTGTCCTTTTTCTTGTCTAGTTCTGCTTGTACTATCATCTGCGCATGGATCCCATATAGCTGTGTCCAGATACATGATATGGTAATCTTGACTGCTAAAGAGTGCATCCTCATCACTGCAGCCCGATGCTAGAAGTAAATGCTCCATCAACCTGTCAACCTCTGCAATCTTCTCAACTAATGGAGTCTCTAATAACTGTGACTCAATCTCCTCTAGTTGATCTGTATGTGTAAGGTCCCCTGTCTATATTCACTGTATCTCTTCCTGGATCAGTGGATCTACATGTCCATGGTGTGCAACCCTCACAATAGGCTCATCCATCACATCTGACGTGCCACTGATCTCCTCATGTGATGTGGCTATCATGGGTGTCTGAAAGGGTGACAAATGTGTCACGATCCTGATAGGTAGCTCATCATATCTAAGTGATAACATGTGTGACTCCTCACCAGTGTCACCACTCTGCTGAGGCATAAGGTCATCAATGGTATGTGATATGTCTACTGAGACACTAGTGCTATCATCCTGTCCATCCAACTGCCTATCCACTACACAAGGGTCATCATCCTCCTCAAGCATGCAAGCATCACTAGCCCCTGTGCAAGAGTCATCATCACTATCCTCTGAGGTAGAATCACTATCACTAGCCCCTATGCAAGAGTCATTGTCATCATCCAACTACTCTAAATCAACATCTGTCGCTCCATCCACAAACACCCCATCATCACTGTCATGGTGCGCCTCAATAGTGTGCTGACTAGCCCCTGTGCAAGAGTCACTGTCATCATCCGACTGCTCTGAATCAACATCTGTCGCTCCATCCACACACACCCCATCATCACTGTCATGGTGCACCTCAATAGTGTGCTTCTTACCCTTACCCTTACACCTATGATCTGGTTCCCAAGGCACCTTGCAACTATAGCAAAGCTGCGTGCTCCTAATGGGTGTGGGGTTTCTAATGGGCGTGGGGTTACCCCAAAGGGATGCTCTGATTTCCTCCCTCTTATTGAGCCAATGTGAAATCTTCTTCTTGTTCCAACTAGGATTTTTATAGGATAGGAACCATTGGAATGTTATGATCCCTTTGAAATTATTGAGGGTTTCATATTCCCTCTCACACTCCTCAATCCAGTTAACAATCTCCATTTCCTTCCAAAAATCCATTTATACCTATGAAAGACCCCTCAAGTTTGTAGTATTTAAGCTCAGATACCATTGTAATGATCCCAAACCATTATGCATGGATCATCAATGTTTTGGTGTCTTTTTAAACTTTTTCTGAGTGAGGTATTTCGTCAAACACTTTGCTGAATTACTTGTTTAGGTGTGTTTATATGAAGGTTTACAACAAATAACAAGAACAGACAACCATGGAACATACTTCAACCATATGCAATAATATGGACAAGCCAAAACATCTCAATTCTTCATAAAATAGAGAAACCTGCTACAATGAAGATGTCGATCTGGAATGCTCAACAAATGGCCAAGAAGATGGACACTAGATAAGAGTTGCTACAAAATGCTCCCACTAATACAAAAGATGCCTCCAAAGGCTGAATAAGAAATGAAGCTCAATACAAGCAGATCTGAATGCCAAACTCTCCAGCTGAAGAATGACACGCTCCAATAGAAGGCTGAAACCCTCAATAACTCGGTCCTGCTGCCAAAAGTGTCCAATCACCCTAAGAAATATGACAAATGATAGATAGGGTGATGGTAAGAACAACCTAGGTGACTGAATCTCCAAGATCCCTCTCAATCTCTGTAGATCTGAAATCCCCCATTGAATGGTGCACCCCACTGGATGACTGAAACCCTAGATAATTTAGCCCTACTGAAGGAGGCCTCCAAATGCTCTGAAACTCTCCAGAAATATATATCGGGACACTACAATTCATTAGGTGAAGTCTCAGGGTCAGATCTGAAGTGTAACCCCTCCAAACGGACTAGATCTGAATCTAAAAAATGCCCTCCTTCTCTTTAATTCGCCCCACTGCTAAAGAAATAATCTGAGCCATAAAACTATCTCATAAAGCACTAGATCTGATGTCCAAGGCCCTACAATGAAAGCCCAAGTGATAGAATCCTCAAAGGCCCTGCCAATATCCTACAATGAAGATCTCTCCAAAGATGGTGCACCCCTCTTGCTGGAATCCCTCAACTGGTGCGCCCTCTCTCTATCTGCACATGAAACTGATGTAGAATCCTCCTGCAACTGAGTAGATCTAGAACTAGAATGGTGTGGGAGAGTATTGCATATTTGAGACCAAGCTTGGGACAAGATAGGTGGAATCTTTCACCACCTAATCGTTCTCCAGGGTTTGTTATGTCAAAACCCTCAAAACCCCCAAGAGATGGGCTCACTAGCTAAAGCCAGATATCAAAATAAGATCATACATGAATGAATGAGAAGAGGCCCTTGCCTTTCCTTTATACTTTTTGGCTCACCTTGTCCCTCCAAAGTGAATTTCATTTTATTAATATTTAATTAATTAATTTAATCACTTTAATTAATTAATTAACCTTTTTACCTTTGAAAAGCTCCTTATCTCTCCTTGTAGCTTCCCTGACCACTGAAAGTCACTTCTATCCATCCCATCCTGTAGTGTTTCTCCTCCCAATTCTAATGAGCTATTACACTGAGATTTTCCTCCAAGTAATGTGCCCAAAATGACCTCTTGAGTGAATTCCATTGACTTATAGCTCAAAATAGTCAAAATCCTGGAAATCGTCGGAATGCAACGAAACCAAAGCCAACCTGTGTAGAATGGCTCATAATGATGGAATATGATCATCAATGCAAGCTGGACCCCATAATGCCTCTCAAATACCCCTGTACTCGCTATATCATCCATCTAGCTACTCTAGTCATCATAAATCTCTGCCCTGTGATGATGTCCCAAAGTGGGAACATTACAACCGTCGATCAAAATTCATGGGAAAATCTCAGCCCTTGGATTGATTTTCTTGCTTCCCTTCATAAAATTTGACTTTTTGGTTTAAAATTATATCCCACATGCATTGGGATATTATATTATTCATGATATATAATACTAAGTGTGTGAGACACTTAGCAAGAAACACGAGAAAAGAATAAATTATGGAGCTTGGAGGATTCAACCCTTGGAAAATTGTCGAATAAAATAATAATTTTTTGGAATCCCGTTGTCGTCCACCTCACACCCAATCACCATTATGAATAATCCAATAAGATGTCGCCACATGTTTGAAATTGATTGGTTGCCACATCATTCAATCAGATCGCGTCATATATCCCTCTTTGTGTGTTACCACGTGTAATGCTCTTATTGGATGTCATGTGTCATTCCTCCATAGCACGCCAAATAATAATGTGCCATGTGGAAATTTTTTATTGGTTCACATTTTAAAGGTGAAAACTTCAAAAAGAGGTTAAGTATGGGAAGGTATATGAGATGTTAGCTGAGGGGAAGGGGATATATGTAGGTGGCGAAAATTAAGCAGGTGAGTTTGTAGTCTGCAGGAGAGGGTTGGAGGGTTGGGGAGTTAGGGGAATACATGAGTGAGGGTGTTTAATGTCCGTGAACCTGACAAGGATTGTGAGTAGTTTGGGGGAAAGGGGAGCAATGTAGATGACAAAAGTGATGGAGGAGAAATATAGGTAGCGAGAGCAGGGGTGAGTAAGGTGAGGGGGAAGGGTAATTAAGTGTGGTGGGTGTTCGCCCCTACCATATATTGAAATATGGCTAAATATGGGAGGATAAGGGATAAGGGAGTGGAGAGGGTGGAGATATAAGGAGAAGGGTAGGAGTGGAGAAAGTGATGGGACTAATTTGTAGGCAGAAGAGGGCTAAGGGTGATGTCTAGACAATGGGTTGGCAGATGAGAGAGTCTACAAAGGTGATGGGATGTATGAGTCTTCCAACCCATGGACCCGATGGGGAGATGAGGGAGGAGTCCCAAAAATACTAAGTGTTGAGACTAGTTGAGCACATGGGAGAGGTAGTAGGAGAAGGTGAGGGAATGTATGAGTTTGCCAACCCGTGAACCCGCAAACCAACGAATACTGAAATATGACTAAGTATGGAAAGAGAGATGTTGAGTGAAAAATCTAAGTATGGTAGCATTGTAATATAGGAGAGGAGAGGAGAACATGATACTTAAAAAGATTCTTCAAAATCCGACCTCTAGACAAGATATTGAGTAACTTAGGCATACAGAAACATATTTTTGATCCAAAAAATGCATGGCGAAGCTGAGACCAAGGGATGCAGAATGAACTTATAAAAGTTCAAAAATGTCTTCTTTTTATATCAAGGTTTTTGTGGATCCAAGAGCGGGAAAATATAGGTGACCAAATTTTGGTCAACAGGAGTCCTGAATGATTTTGAAATTATTAAAAGGTTAACCATGGGCCGATTAAATATCGTTTAACATGTAATTCCTTTGGTCTTCGGGTCAATATCCAGTTCACTCTCCACTTCAAACCTCCAGAGAGTTAGGGTCTCGAAGCTCCGAAGTGTCATAAAAAATGATCAAGGCGGATAATCATGGGTTTATTAACACATTATTATATATGTATTATATGCTTATATTACCATTTCTATGGACATATTCAAAGTTTGACAAGGTTTAACTTGAAATTTTATGTACTTAAACCTGTAATTAAAGGAAATGAAAATTATTTCCTATTTTCCAGAATTTTAGAATAGTAAAATAAAATTATATTCAGCAGGGAATTTTTCTCCATTTAAAAATATGGTTTATAATTTCTCTTCCTCAGAGACAAAGGAGTAACCTTCTCCTTTTTACCGAGCTTTACTTTCCTTACCCATATTTAAGGAAGTTGATCCTATGACAAAATTTCCTTCACAGTAAAATCTGGTATTTCTACTAGGATTTACTGTCCACCAAAATTTAAGGGGATTCTTCCCAAATTTATAGTATATTTAGCACAAGTTTAACATAATTGTTTATTAATGCCCAAAATTAGCATAAACAATTGTTGAAGTCCAAATGAGGTTTTTGGAGCTTTTATATTTTAACAAATTTAGGAAATTCGTCATTTATAATGCATTTTAATGTCTAATAACATTTAGACTATTTTCTTAAAGCCCAACTACAATTCCGAAGTCCGTTACTTGCTAAGTATCCTAACACAGAACTCCAGAGTGACTTTAGATAATGATCAACCTTAGGTAGAAAGTCTATCTTTTTCTTTTAAATTTTTGTAGTGATTCTAGTTAATTTGTTTGTTCTCATTAGAAACATAAGATGGGTTGTAAGTGTAGATCAACCTTAAAAATTTCACCCAGAAATATTATTTTGACACATAGATAATCAAGAGATAAGGAAGTAAATCACATCAACTAAACCATTCTCTTCCTTTTTCCTAAATTTGTCAAGCCACTTTTGTCAGAAAATAAACTTACACAGTGTTGACCCTTGACCAAGGTTTAGAGAACTTGGGTCATGTTTGACCAATTTTGGGACTTCGACAAGTTGGTCGAAGGCTGAGCGCAAGGCGATGCAGAGATCATGGGATCTTGACCCCTTTTTCAGGGCATTTTTGGGTTTGGGTTTATGTAATGGGTGTGGGATGTCGGCCCATGGGTTTTACCCATGTTTAGGCCCATTTTGTAATGTATAAATAGACATCTAGTTGATGTAAGAAGTAGTACCTTTTTCTAAGTGCAAGCGATGTAAGTAGTTGGATCTATGTGATTACGTTAGCTCTGTGCATATTGTGTATCAAGAACTTGCAGAGCTAAGTGCAAGTAATTGTAAGAAAGGCTTTGTGTTGTGCCAAACTTGGAGAAGGAGGATCTGGCGAGGTGCACCTAGATCTCCTATCCTATGCAGAGTGGGTTTTGATACTCTATGCATGTAAGGAGATTGAAATAAGATAATAAATAAGAAGAAGAGTTGGTGGACGTAGCCCCACGCTGGGGTGAAACACGTATATCTTGTGTTGTGATTACTTTGTGCATTATGGTTGTTATGTTATTGATGTGATTTATTCTTAGCGCAATAATATATGTTAGATGCATGTGATATGGTAGCTTAGTTCTTAGTGATGTGAATGAATGCTAGATCTAATCCATTTCTATGTGCTAAGTGATTAATTGTGTTAGACTGGATTGAATACTGTGCTTCTCTGTAATTAGGGTTTTACCTGCGATGTGAATAAGGGTTAAATGCTAATGAATGTTAACTGCTCAATGCTTTGTTAAGTATTATAATCACAGATCTATGTCCCAGCTAGGTTGTAGACACTTGAGTCCTGCAACCACTCCTGCCTCTACCTTGAGTGAGACTTCATCTGCTTCGCAGGTGTTTCCGAAAGGGCCGGTAGTTAGGTTTTTGTTGGTGCAATGTTGAAGCGTTGAACCCTGGGTCTGCCCCTGTGCCAAAAAATGGTTCAGTAAAAATGAACTGGGTGAGATACCTCATCAACTAGTTAGAGAAAGACTTCCACGAAGCTCAGGATCAGGGCTATGAGTTCCATTTCAGTTGGTTGTCGATCCTCATCACCTTCATTGCTTGGGAGATGTCGAGAGGTGCGACCTTCCCTGAAACTGAGCCATCCGAGCAACTAGTTGCGAGGTTCACTATGTTATGGTATTCGAGTGACATGGCAAAACAATGGCAGTCAAATGCGGTGTGCCACGCCTATTACCTATAGCTGAAGAGGGATATTGAGTCTTTCCCTCGTATGACATCAAACACCCTGCACAGGTTCAGGCCATTTGTGAAGTTCCGCGCAGATAATCATTTTATTTATATAACTTCGCATGGAAACAAACATAAAGAAGAGCTTCAATCCTACTATAAGCTCATAGAGGAGAACATAGAAGAAATAACTAATGAATGGCCTATAAAGTTCCTTATACCAGTCAACCAGGAAGAACTGTCCGACCCCGACCTCATTGTAAGTCCTGTAGTCACACGGGAAGAGTATGATACACCCAGTAGTAGCAGAAGGAAGAAGAAGGAAGAGGTACAGGAGCTGAACAGTGCATCAGAAGAGACTGCTTCATATACACCTGAAGGAGGAGGAGGTGACGAAGTTGACAAAGCAGAGGATGAAAGGGAAGAAGACAAACAGAAGTAGGGCGAAGTAACACTGCCTAGAAATCCCCTTGAAGAGGCAAAGACATCCAAGAAAAGAAAGGTTTTCCCAATGAAACCTTCATCGCAGAAGAAGTCAAAAGATAATAATCCCAAGTTGCAGACTGTGCTCACGGTGGATGACATAGACCTCATCATCGTTGTTGTGTCAGATAATTTAGAGTATATTTTACAGTGCAATGAAGAAAAACAAGAGACGATGTATGATCACATTGAAGTAGAGTTGAAAGGGGTACAACAAGCCCTCTACTCCAGTCACACCGTGTCTACTGCAACACTGCCATCAGAAGAAGTAGAGTTGGGAGATAAGCCTACCCATCTACGCAGAATAGCATATGTGACAGAAGCTCACCTTCGTCGTGTCTAGGAGGAAAAATAATAGGCCACAGAGGCCCTCAAGCAAGCAAAATAGGAATCCATAGAGAAATGACGGGTTGCATAGCAGGAAAAAGACAACCTCCAAGCGAAGTTTACAGAGGATAGAGCACAAATCTAGAAGGAGAAAGAACAGTTGCTTGTGGAGAAGATTGGAGTTAAAGAAGCAGTCACTAGAGAACTTCACTCTGTGAAGGGCTTAGAACAGATGGAAGAAGACCCAGTGGAGAGTCAAGTGGGGAAGCCTATTGAAGCCATTCAACAGCTCCAAAAAAGAGTGGCAGAACTGGAGTTACAAACAGTGTCAAGCACTCCATAAGAAGTGAGAGATCAGAGAGAGGAAACTGCCAGGAGTGCAGTCGAAAGAATCAAGGCATTGGCCTTAGAATGAAAGAAAGTCAGCAATAGAAGCGCGCAGACCTACGAGTGCCTTGCAGAGGACCCTGAACTAAGGACACTGGAGTCGCAGCTCTAGGAGGCAAAGCAACAAAAGAAACAAACAACAACAGTGCAAGCGCAGTTGAAGCCACTATCAGCAGTAGAGAGGATGAAAAGGTCCCAGGAAAAGCACACTATTCAACAACAAGCCCACGCTATCTAGAGTAAAGTCATGGAAGTGACCTAGAGACTCCAACTAGTATAGGATGAAGCTTGCACACTTTTTGAGGATATTGAAGGACATGGTGCACAGCTAGAGCAAGTGGTCACCATAATAGAACAATTCTTAGAAGGACCTATGACTGAGAAGGTTATTCAGGATTTTGTCGAGTAGGAGGACCTAGCGAAGCAGCAGGTCGAAGCAGCTCGAGCCAAGATCAAGGAATTTGAGGCAGAATTACCTAGATCAGAGTAACTCGGGACGAGTCACAGGTGAGTGTTGGGGGCCTGTTGGCCCTTAATCAAGTTTTGGAGAAATTGGGTCATGTTTGACCAATTTTGGGACTTTGACAGGCTGGTCGAAGGCCGAGCACAAGGAAAATAAGAGATTGCAGGATCTTGACCCCTTTTCAGGGCATTTTTGGGTTTATGGTTTATGTAACGAGTATGAGATGTCGACCCATGGGTTTTACCCATGTTTAGGCCCATTTTTAATGTATAAATAAACAAGTAGGTGATGTAAAAAGTAGTACCTTTTGATAAGTGCAAGCGGTGTAAGTAGTTGGATCTATGTGATTACGTTAGCTCTGTGCATATTGTGTATCAAGCACTTTCAGAGCTAAGTGGAAGTAATTGTAAGAAAGGCTATTTGTTATGCCAAACTCGGGGAAGGAGGATCTGGCGAGGTGCACGCAAATATCTTGTCCTATGCAGAGTGGGTTTTGATACTTTGTGCATGTAAGGAGATTGAAAGAAGATAATAAATAAGAAGAAGAGTTGGTGGACATAGCCCCACGCTGGGGGTGAACCACGTATATCCTGTGTTGTGATTGATTTGTGCATTATGGTTGTTATGTTATTGATATGATTTATTCTTAGCGCAATAATATATGTTAGATGCATCTGATATGGTATCTTAGTGATTAGTGATGTGAATGAATGCTATATATAATCCATTTCTATATGCTAAGTGCTTAATTGTGTTAGACCTGATTGAATACTGCACTGCACTGTAATTAGGGTTTTGCTTGTGATGTGAACAAGGGTTAAATGCTAATGAATGATAATTTCTCAGTGCTCTATTAAGTATTATAATCACAGATCCGTGTCCCAAATAGGTTGTAGACACTTGAGTCATGCAACCACCCCTACCTCTACCTCGGGTGAGACTTCCTCTGCTTTGCAGGTGTTGCCGAAAGGGTTAGTAATTAGGGTTTTGTTGGTGCATTGTTGAAGCACTGAACCCTGGGTCGGCCCCTGTGCCAACACACAACTCTAAAACATAGTCTGTAATTTTCTCTGAAATTAACACTACAAAGATTTAGCAAAATATACTTATCTAGAACCCATAAAGTGTTGCAACTACTGAGAGGGGTGCCCTTTTCCACCCAACCATAGGCACAACAACTCCTAGAAGGATTTACCACTAGCCACCCCCTAGCTAGATCATGATGCCATGAGATAAAGTCTTCCTTCTGTTCAACAACAACCAAGGATGGAGGTCACTCTCCTCTTCCCACAAGAATTATGGAAGATTAATTTTATATCCACCAAGCAAGGGAGGCTGCTGTGATTTCTCACTCAATCACTCCATATTTTTGAAGATTTTTTTATTATCTTGGTTAGATAAATGTTTCCCATAAATTCTTGTACCCAGAAACATATTCGTTTCTCCATTCTCTTCAGAACCGGAGAGTTGCACATGTTCTCTCTCTTCATTGGTCACCAAACCCCTTCCTCTACATCCACTCTTCTAAGAAATGGCTCCTTGACTCAACTAACTATCTCCTCTTCTCTATGTTTTTCATTTTCCCTTCATTTCCTCCTTCCTTAGCAATATTCCATGGGTCAAATTCCCAATTCATAGGTCAACCCAGAATCCTCTAAATGGGTACTTTTTTTTTTCCATGCTTTTGAGGAAAGTAAGTTTTGGTACAACATCCATTCTTGTTTATAAATGTGGGAAGATGATATTTCAACTACCAACTTCCTCTATTAACCACAATTCTAGAAAATGGACAATCTAGATTCTTCTTGAATTTTAAATTCACAAAGAAAATTTCCTCATCGTTTACTTCTCATGGCATGATGACCTATATAGGAAATCCCCCTCATCAGTTGTCCAACATTTTCCTTTTTACATTAGTATCATATATATTTACACTACCCTTTTATCAAAATATATTTACAATTACAAGCTAGGGGAAACATGGGTATTACAATCCCATCCCCCTTAGAGGAACACCATCCTCGGTGTTCTTTGTATCTCATTAACACTAATCATGTTTTCTTACTTCAGCTGCTTCAACAACACTGTTACTCTTTCTTGGTCCGGTCTTTTCTAGACTCTTGGCCTTTGTCACATGCCTAGAATGATTTCAAACAACAAGCATATTAATCACAATTTCATGGAAAAACATGTTATTGTTGTTTAAAACTCAAGAGGAATATTCATATTAGCACAATACTTATATGTGCAATTTAATGGATTCACATCCAATTGGTTATCCTACTAACTCGTCCCATTGTTTCCTTGTCATACCCATTGTGTGCATGATCCCAACCAATAGTTTACAAGAATTATTGAAGTCTCCTCTTCCTTGCAGTCACTCACCCTCCAGGCCTAGGCTTAGGCATCCCCTTCTCTGTTGTACAGTGCCTTGGGTGATCCATCTTTCCTTTCCAAGTGTTTCACACATAAGAAGAGTTTTAGATACTTCATCAAGTCTTATAGCCGAGGTGTCCCTCTAACTTTCTCTGCCGAGTCATCCCTCCAGCTTATGTTACCACAACACAACATATTCTATGGTGATCATGGCTTATCACAGGGTTCTTATGTCACAAAAATATCCTTTTTCCATGTTTTCCATATTAACATCCATCCTCTATCCCTTTAGGAAAGATCTTTCACCTCACCCATATCGGTAACCATGAGATGTTATCATCAATTTCAATTCCAAATTTTCTTGCAAATCTGTCACCCACATAATTCCAAATTCCACATTTTATTTTCAGATATGTTCTACATAGGAACCAGATTCACAAGTATGAGATTTTCCTTCCCATAGAAGTTTGTCTCAACAGGGATTGGTATTCCTTATGGGCTTACTTCTACTGCCATATTCAAGACCCTTTTTCCTGCAATTCCATCTTCACATAGTCAAACAAGTTGTTAGTGCTCATGCACACTATATCTTCAAAAGTATGCATACTAATAGTCAAGTCATTTTCACCTATTCAATGGTACAAAGAAAAATAAAATATCATTCTTTACACATGCATCCTTTCAGCATACCATATTTTACAAATGCAACTCAAATATTAAATGACTTTAATCAATTTGCCAATGTTCATGGACATATTCATACCCAATGCACCCTTGCATTGGTTTCAAGTTTGCCACACTTTATGGCAAGCACTTTTCCATGGTATGTTGGAGCTCAACCAACCTCCTCACCATATATCTCATTTATTCTCATTCATTATTACAGTAGGATTTTGCTTCCTACTACAAGATGATCATGTCCTCAATTTAACATATTATAATATGAAACCCAAGTTTCATATAGTTGCATCTAAACACTTCCTTCCTTACTGGTAACTAGTGGTGGAAATACTCATGGACACCAACTTCCTTTCTTTAACACCTTTACAATTCAGGTAGATTATTGGAAGCTCCTTCTTCCTTAATGGGCAGCCTATTATATTCCCTCTTATGAAAGCATGCATTTCCTCAATGCATTCAATTCAATGTGTTTCCTATGAGTACTTTTGTTCCCAATCACTCTTGATAGGTCAATGTACCCATGACACCATTGATTCATGAATTTTCTTGCAAGGATTCCAATCATCCTTGACTACTAGATATCCTTTTCTCTATTCTTCGGGTTCTTTTGCTAAATCATACCCTACTTGGGTATCAATGGCATCCAACAACCACTCAAATTCAATTACATATCATTGAAATAATAAAATATTTCAGAAGGGATTCTTACCCATTCCCTTCATACCTTATGCCTCATAGGCATGAACACTTTTATACCTATTTTGGCTTCCAACACCCTCTCTGATATTACCTCGTCAATGGTGCTTTATGGGGAATTTTAAATTCCCTTCAACAAATTTCAACAACAACCTTCTCGTATTCATACTCAGCTTGAGGTTTTCCATCATTGGTAACTGTATTTCCCAACAGTTTCAATTTTTTTCTACAAATGGCATACATTACAAATATATTAGTCGTCATGTAAAATAAAAATGCATGTATCATAGCATTTAAATCGATAAAAAAATTTCATATATTCCCAACATATCTCTATGCACTCTACCACATTACCCTTAATATTTTCATGAGTGTAAACAAAATCAAATTTCTAGTTGTCTCTACAGTCACATAGTTATTAGCATTGTCATGCTAAAACACTAACACCCAACAACATATCAGCTTCCCATCCTAGAGAAACACAATAAAAAACAATAAAAGGAGTTAAGGGACTCTTCCCTCTTTCCAACTCTTTCTACATGGTCTAGAAATTTTAGCTTAATTGAACTATCCTAAGGCCTCACTGCCTTTATCCATTCATGGATTTAACCAAGTTTATACATGTTTGTTCATTTTTCTTTCACCAGTTGTCCTTGTTTCCACAACTTCTCTTTTAAGGCTTACAACTCTGTTAAGCAATTCTGAGTTTTAAGGTGAGAAAAGTATTTCTCCTTTTCTCCTTCTTTGCTTCTGCAATTTACCCCCTATTTGGATCTCCATGCTCTTTTCCTTGAGTGGTCTTGGTTAGATTCACCTTAACCTTCTTGGATAAATCAACATGATACAACGACAAAAATTTTGTTCACAATGAATTATGAACATGTGCACTCTACATATTACCATTTAGTTATTAGAATATTCAATATCCATTTTTTAGTCTTCCACTCATACATTTTGTTTTAGAATGTAGTCCAAGATTCTTGTATATATATATATGCTTGCATCCCACTACCCAATTTTCAATAAGCATTAAGGTTGTGACTATGTTCTCCTGACAGAGTATTTACACAGTTCCTCCACAAGGAACTCCTTCAACATGCAACTTCCTTATTGCATATCCATCATTATCTATGATGGTATTGTTGGCAGCCAATTCGCATTTTTATATTGTCCTTATAAGCTGCCTGCACCAAAATTTTGCAAACTTTGATTTTAGTCACAACCTTCGAATAAAACAACACTATTATGTTATATGTGTTCGTCCACTTGTCCTTGTCCTTGTTTTCACGATTGCAAGTGTGGAAACTTTGATTTCGAACTCATATTAAAAACTTCGCTGGATTGTTATGATCACTCTTGTCTCTATGTTCATTGCATTTCCAATTTATTCATCGTTATACAGTTGACAAGACTCCAAGATCCTTATTCATTTGGCATTCTTATTTGTTAATATGATTTCGTTTTACAAGACTGTGAGAATATTCTTTTGATCGAGTTTGTGAAGCATTGGTGATTTGATTTATATGTTCTTTGATCTATTCCCTTGACACATTGGTTTCATGAAAACACATTTGTGTTGTGGTAAGACCCTTGGTATAAATCGTTTCATACTACACATAATTTATATAATTAAACCCATGGTGTGATTTCGATTTATTACTTTGGTTTTGAAACTATGACTATTGCTCGTGCAAACGTTTGGTCAACTTACCATATATTCATTGGTTGATCGAATGGCATAGTTTTTTAACACATATGCATTGTGATTTGAATAGTTATACACGTCGGCGGTTGTACTGTGGGTAATGACTGTTCTACATGGGCCGAAATAGCTCCACCACCTTCGCACGTTATGTCATTAATGTTTTCCCCCTATCCCAGTTCACCTTTGCTAATTTTCGGGTAAGCCTGTCAACATTCTGCCCCTACGTATACTCTGTTCGAACCCTAGCCCCTCGAACCTGCTCACCGTGTGCTCCTGTCTATGGAACTGGTGGTTCGTATAGAGACGAATGGTAGCCAAGCTCTGTTGTTATTCGATAATGCTCGAAAGGATTTAGAAGACAATGGTTGGCTGGTGTTTATACAGAGGTTCAAGGGTTTCAACCTGTTTGTTGCCCAACAATTCGCCCTCACCTTTGACAAGTGCAGGGCCAAAATCGGTGACATTAAGCTTGAGCTGAATGAGAAATTCATAAGCTCTGCTATGGGATTAGCAGCCACGGGCCAGCGATGGTTTAAAAATTCCAAAGTTGATGAGGTGTCGTGGCCATTACTATTCGTATCAAGGAAGGTTGTCTCCTGTGATAAAGGTATGCCTATTTCTACCCTCAAACCTCAGTGGCACGATCTTTTGATAATGGTTAAACAATTTGTGACCTGTGAAGGTCGTTATGGCTTGGTGTTTTTGTATCACCTTCGGTTGTTAATGAATTTCATGGGCTATCCTTTGAATATGCCACATTACTTCTTGCATAGTATTTATAATATGTCAAAGAGGTTCAAATGAGAGAAGGCTAATAGCAGCTTGTTTCATCATAGCTTGATTAGACTCATCGTTGTCCACCATTTAAACCTTCACGATGATAATTGGCAAGCCTTTCTATCTCAAAATGGATTTTCTGATTCAGAGTCTGTCCAAATCGATAAGGTTGTGGTTAGTGAGACTATGGTCGAGCCACCCATTCCATTCCATATCCTCCTACCCCCTGCCAAATCCTCGGTTTATCCTGACATCGACCTACCTGACATCATAACAGATAATATTGTGGCTTTCAAGAAGCCTGTGAGTAAGAAAGTCAAGGGTAATCCTACTGTCGACAGCAAGGGTAAGAAAAATGCTCAATTGATATCGAAACTTGCTCGGAATAAACCTAAGCCAAACGTCGACCAAAACCCCATAGTGCTGAGCGAGGACTCGGACTTTGATATCGAGCGTTTCCTAGCTGATGAGTATCCCTATTCCCATGGCCTGTGTTCCAAGAAACCCTATGACTTTGTATCTAATTTTCCCTTGTGCCTAAAAAATAACCCGAATTACCTGGGAATCAAACTACACAATGAAACCCCTGGTGGCTTAAACAAACCCTTGCCTGTGTTATCAAAGCCTGAGAAAACATCATGTATCCAATGTAATGCTTGGCTAGAGTGTTACTATGCCGACATCCCCCTGTTGCAATCAAAGATTAAAGCATTAGAAGAACAGGTGACAGTGCTAGCCAAGGAGAACAATAGGCTACGAGCTAATGACAAGAAACAAAAAACCATTGGCTCGATTGTCTTCAGGAATGTTGAAGCGGCAACAACCTTCATCAATTCCAAATTATCATGACCGAGTTGTTTTCTGATTATCCAGGTATGAATTTCAGTATGAATTTTTCTTTGTAAGTTTGATTGAATTGATATAAACGTATTCGGTTTTGTTTTCAAATTAGCTCTGTTCGTTTTAAATACATGTGAAATGATTTTGTTTCCTGTACAGTAGATTCATTTTACTAAATTCAAATGTAAGTATGATTTGGTTATGCAATTTTCTCGTGCCCATCTTAGTAGAAGCGATTGATTGGTTTTGACTTGGTGTGATTTTCTTTAGAAAAATTATGTTGGTTCGAATTAATGTAATCAATGGGGTTTGTTTTCGTTTAGATTTTGATTGCATCTGAACTGTATAGGAGATTTTTGTGCTAAAATCAGAGCACGGCTATGTTTTGATTTGGTACAATTTTGTTGTGGTCGGATTCTATCGGCTCTAATTTAGTTCTTGTGGTCTGATTTTGGAACGATTTCGTAGGCTTGAATTGGTATGATCCTTTATATGTGTTATGCATCATTATTAGTGACTGGGTTGATAAATACAATGTGATCTAATAACCTCAAAACAACCCTGTTGACTCCGATTTACCAGGAATGACTCTGTTTTGTATTGAATCAATAGTCTCGTTTGGATTTTGATTACATTCAACCTGGGTAAAAGTTCTATTTGCTAAGATCGTTGCACTGTGTCGATTCATAATGATTCTTTCAGCCTCGGACCATTTTGATTCGTTCCTGTTTGATTGGATTTGCAAGTGATTGTTGTGTGCCACGATTAGCATGATCATTTGCATATGTTTAATATAGTTATATCAATTCGAAAAATGATCCTGTTGATTTTTTTTTGGATTCGAAAACGATTTTGTTAATAGAGAAGGCGACATAAACTATTGCATGGAAAATTTGTTTAGCTAGTTACAGTTTGTGTTGATTTCAATTGGTTTAGGAAAATGATTTCATCACTGTCGAGTTATCTAAGCGATGTTGTTTACCCAAATTGGTGATAACAAACGTTGAACAGAGTGCATGCATCTCTGTTACCATTCGGTTTACCATAATTTTGTTTGCTCTCAAATTAGCATAACAATTTTTTATTTGAATGATTCGTTTGTTCTCTAATTAGCAATCAAATAATTGTTTAATAGTTTGAATATGATTCTTTAGGATTCGAATTGGGTTTAAAACGATTCTGTGTTAAATTTAGACCAGCTACAGAATCGCAAGATTTTGTAGCTAGTCTTAGAAATTAGATTTTTATCAATTTTATCAATAAGATATACTGTAATCTTGTCTATTCTTGTCCTCTTTCAGGTGCATGCAAATTACAATGATCAATTGGGCATGTTGTGGCAGTTTAGGAGATACTTTGGATTTGGTTTTGTCTTAGGTTGTTAGCTTGAGTCAGAAACTTGTGGATATTTTCCCAGATTTGTGTAAACTGTTTTGATAATTTCCACAGGGATGTTTTACCCTGTGGGAGGTCTTTAAATACTTGTTATTTTTTGTAATGATCATCATCCTCACTGTGGGAGAACCAGACTATGGATTTATGATACAAACTGGGATGAAATTTGATGTCTTGTAACAACTTTCGCTTTCAATATATCAAACTTTTGTTTCAAGTTTTATTCATATCAGTTTGCAGTTGATTATAGACTACTTTAGCTATCGTAATCTATTACAGGTTGATGTGACTTGATTAATGTGCTATCCATATCTGATCTCTTTTATTATTTAAAAAATACAACAATCATTCTATTCCAATTTAATGAATACATGTTTATCTTTTTCATCAATTGAATTACTATGTACAAATTTTGCATGAGGATTTATCTAAATGTGAAGATTTGTAAATTATAAATTTGCTGTAATTTTTTATGTCTTGTTTGTCCTGTCATTGATATTTGAAGAGCATGACTGCTTCTAGTTTACGAGAAGCTCGTGGAGAATCCAGTGCAGGTTTCCTCCCTCCGATCAGCGAAAACAATTATTGCATACAGGACAAACGTGGAGCGTTTCTTCAGGTCAGTGTGTTATTTGTTATTTGATAGTTAATTTGTTAGTACAATATAAGTAGTTTAGTTAGATATATGTATAGTTTAGATTTGTAGTTAGAGTTATTATTTTAGTTGCTTAGTTTAGTTAGTTTTGATGTAGTTTCTTTTTCATAAAACTATAAAAATTAAAAAAACATTGGTTTTGCTGTCTTAGGACAGATTACAAATGATTTTTTCAGGTTTTAATTTAAATCTGTAATTTGTAAATATTGTACATTTGTAATTAAAGTTGATTCTGTTGATAATTAAATATTTACTTTTATAGAATTATAGTTGTATGATTTAGGTAATATATTGTATATATAAAGTTTAGATTTGTTTATTGTTTGTTTTAGTTATTGTTTTTCATTTAGATTAGTTTCTTAGTTTAGTTTTCATTTGTTTTTCTAGGACTTAGATCGGCCAACAGAGCCGCTAAACCCGTCAGGGTGGGTTATCCCAAACGGCTTGGGTTATTTAGACAACCCCGGACCGGACTCACTCTTCCAGTTGATGGACGGTCAATTTCGCTCGTCAACAGGTATCAACCTTGAGTCAACTTTAGCTTTACCATTTCAGTTGTTTACCAAATATTCCATAAGGAATATAAATTTGTGTTCTTATGATGCGTTCTGAATTACATATGCACATTATCGCATTGTGCATTTATGTACAATGCTCTTGATATATGCTTCAACATACTATGTGTCTACTATAGGAACACTTATAGTTTATTTTATTGTATCTACTAAAATTTAGTTAGTTCATGATTGTTCATGACCATTTACATCTAGCCTTTAAAAGCCTGATCAAGTTTCCTTTTATCACGACAATGAAGCATCCCTGCTCATTTACTCTTTCATCCATTTATACTAGATTTTCTTGAGGAGATGACACACATCCTCCTCAAGCTATTATTTAAAACAAAATAGTCACGACTCTTCAAAATATAGTCATTCATGCATCCATGGTATTCATTCTATCCCGGAAAGTGCAATTCTTGCCTTACATTTCACTTATTCAAGAAGTCACATCTTGCCTCTCATATACATGTACTCATACATCATACATGTGACTCATTTGCACATTTTTCTATCATTCATTCATATCTATTGGGTCTTAATATTAGACTTCATATCAAACAACTTTATAATGCATTCAAACCATGCACTCAAGCATATACAAACATAGATAAATATTCAAAATTCACGTTCACTACTTGCACCTCTTTCCATGTCATTCACACACATGGACATTTCAAACTTCTAAACTCTTCCTCCTAGAGATATCACATACATTCTTATGAAAGTCTCATAGGAGTACTCAACATTATGTTTCCCTCTCTGTTGAGAGCTTACATTCATTCCCATGGAAAGTCTCATAGACATATTCATCATTATGTTTCCCTTTATACATAATAACAACTAGCAAGAAAACACTCTTGCCTCAACTTCTATAAAAGCATTTCACAACCCAGAAATAAAGTTTGAGCAATTTCAACCATGCCCACGATAACAGAACAACTAATCTAGCTTCCAACTATTCTTGATTAGCGTACCTTTTTATCAAGGGAATCCTTTTCTAGATTACCCCTTACTGCTACTTGATCACACCAAGTCATATGTATTTGGCTACCATCCATATTTGGATGTCAACCTGATCCATTGGTCATCTAGAAGTGCCCCAACACTTCCTTTACCACACTTGGGATCAACATTTAATTAACCATTCTATATTATCCTCATAGTGTAATATATAGTCAATATCATGAGCATTTTACTTATGTTGTTATAATCGAATTATCACTAACTATATGATCTATGACATCACCATATTTTACATCCAATGACATACTATAATAAGTCTATATGAACTAAGAATTTTACCCATGCCTATAGTGAAAACGTATTCCACTTGCTTACCTCTTTCATTCTTATGCATAGACAATCATGAGCTTTTGAATTTTCTCATGTCACTTCACTTCTCCCATTAGGGTTATTCTCAATCCATATGACTCCTTTTTACTTATTTACAAAAAGGGATTATCCCAATAGTAGGTTTTCAGTTATGACAGGTCATGTAAGCTAACCTCACCTATTTCCTTAAGGCCTCTAGACATGGGGAAATTATACTCACAAGGCCTAATCTCTGATTAAGCAACAATTTTAACTGACATAGGCTTCATAAGTCGACATTTGCAGAAAATCTTGCCATCTATTTAGTCCATTCTCCTCCAAGTCTTGTTATTAGTGTCCATCGACATAATACCACTCCCGTAGGAGTGGCTATCATTTGCCAAAGAAATGATATGATTCTTATACTACAATCTAGTATGATTCAATTTTTTTGAGTAAAATCCCAACAAAATTTCAATCTACAATCCCTCTCCTCAAGGATCTTATGCAAATAATTTTCTTGCAATGGTAGATACTTTTCTTAGGCTCACCATAGCCTTGGTAAACTTTTCTTGTGACTGATTTTCCGACTCATCCAGGCCTAGTCTTTGAATCATGCTCTGCTATATAGGGTAGGGTAGGGTGCCCTCCACCCCTAAGAGTTTTCTAAGAAAAGAAGGTTATTTGACTCTTTCGGGAGCCCAAGTAGGCCATGTGTTGTTGCCTGCTCTGATACCACTCTGTCACACACCCAACCCCTAAGTACCTTTCTGAGGGATGGGGTATATTTTTTTTTCTCTTTTCTCAATCATCTCGAATCTCTGTGACTAGGATTACATTGCCTTCGATTCGACGAGGTTTTTCCAACGAATATAAATTTTTCCAGATCTGAGTTTTGGATCACAAGTTATGGTCCTTCAAATTTCTTTAGGCCTTCATCGACTAGAGTCTCTCACCGCCATATGGCATCCACACGGCTCCTTGTCACCCGACACACTGCATCATCATAGCATACAAAGACTCTCTCAACCAGAGGTTGATGTTTGTCTAGCTCTCAAAGGCCTATAAATTTAATTAATCATTATCATGATAAAATCCCACTCTTTAATAATCATTTAATCATTTATTTAATCCCTATTAGGGATAATTAATCTTTACTAGAATTAATTATCCTCGTAAATTTTGTTTTTACTCGACCTAAATTATCAGTCCAGTTAAACCAGGATCACTTCCCTTTTCACCTTGGTAATCCCACATTTCGGGGTAAATTTAGTGTTAATTATTATATTGATACCCCGTTGCCTAAACCTATAGTCAAATCATATTACTAGTTTGTTCTTTTATTAATTATATTACAATATAATCATATTAAACTATATTATAATATAATTAAATATATCAAAGAAGCACTTAGGATTTTTAATATCAATTAACATCTAAGTCTCTGAATTTTGACGAAATTCCTCATCATGATTTTATGAACATACCCAAATCTCCCGAATGCTGGAGTTTCGGAGGGCGTCCCACTTATATTATAAAGTGATGCAAATATAATTAATTGTATCCGATTATAATATAATTAATTTCCTTTAATATTTATATCAATATTTATGCAACCATTGGAACGAAAAAGGTAGGTTCAAGCCTTTGACCCTTTTTGCTTGTACACTCTATCACCCCAAATATCTAGGAGTCCCGAAGCTCCCAAACTCCCGAAGGGTCCACACTTATATGTGATCATGCATTAAATATTAAATTTAAAAAAAAAAAGGAAAAAAGGGGTTGGCACTTTCTCACGTATAAATATCATAATAAACTCATTTATAATATATTATATTATATCTCTTTTGGAAAATTGTGCCTGGGTTTATAAAATCGCCAATATTATATTTAACATTGGAATGAGAAAGAGAGCCCTCCGGGTCAATTCCTTCGGCTATCCAACACAATCTTCATTCTCAAACCTCCTGGAGCCCTGGAGTCTCGAATCCCTGAAGTGGTCCCCACTTATACACATTACATTGTTGGACAACTGAGAGGGGGGGTGAATAAGTTGTTACTGTGCTTAAACAATTATGCCCATTTTAAACGCTTTACAAAACACTGAATGACGATCACAATAATGCAGGGAAGTAAGCAATAGAATATTCAACATCAATCACACACATGAAATATACAGAGACAAATATTTCCTGAGGAAACCCATAAAGGGAAAAACCTCTTCTTCTTGATATGATAAGTAATCTTTATTTTCTGTACATTATCATTCTTATGAGCTCCAACTCCTATTGAGGCTACAACCTCTATTTTACAAGAAGAAACTTGCTAAGAGTACCAACTCTTTGGTTTCTCTATCACCCACTAGAAGGAAGCACCAACTCCCTGAGTGTTCCAACACCAACTGGATGGAAGCACCAACTTCCAATCACATAGGAACCAACCTGCCTCTTCCATACTATGCTTTATCCCTCTGCATGCTCTTCACTGCGCCAAAGTTCTACTCTCTTTTGTTGGTCACTCCGTCTCCTCCTACTCACAACATTGCTCCTAAGCCAACACACATCCTCTTCTCTATTCTGCATATCTTTCACATGCCGAGTCCTTTCCCCCATCATCATTGCAACTCTTTGTCTTCTCTAGTGGTTATCCTGAATGAGTTCATTATCAGTGGGCGTTACCCTGAGATTCCTTAGCTTCTTTGTCAGTTTCAACTCTTCATCATCTATGTCAGTTACAACCATTCGTCTTTGGATTATTAGGCTTCTAAGCCTCTTCCTTCACGTGACCACTGACGGTGACCAATCGCCTAATCAAAAGGTACTTCCTGATCTTGGTCTAGTGAGCGCTAGCTCCATTTCACAATATGACCTTGGGCTATGAGCTTCATGTGATCACGCGATTGTGGGCCCATCCATAGGTAGTTTGAGGGAAACCTGTCTTTCACCCCACAATTCACTACAAGCCTCCATGCGTCTTTTCTCCAAAACCGTGGTTTCGATTGTGGCCTGCTCATGAAAAATTTAGACCCGTGCATGTTCTAACCCCGCAATGGAGCACGACTATTGATATCCAATGCTTGGTGATGCCTCTCGATCAATGATTGTTATCAGTCTTCTTTTCCTTCCTTCGACGCATGATCCCAGAAGTAAAGTTCATGCATCTTCAATCCCCACAATGCGACGAGACCGTCGATCTTACGATCTTGACGATGCTCCTAAGAAGATGGTTCAGATCTATCCTTTCATGATTTGTGGATCATATCTAACCTCTAAACCAACGAATGAGATCAATTTCACCTTTCAGGCTTCTGGAGTTTTGATTCTCAAACTCCGCTTGCTCCCGGAGCATTTCACTCGGAGTCCACAATCCAATGACAAGTGTCCCTTTTGGATCGACGGTCACTATCCCTTCAGGTATTAGAGGTTCAAAAATCTCAACTCTCAACTTTCTTTCATCCTTCCTTTGCATTTTCCCGAAGCTACCAATCCATTGACGCATGTCCCCTTTTGGCTCAACGATCACAATCCCTTCAAGTCTCCAGACTCTAAAGATTTCAAATCTCAACCTCTTCTCTCCTCTGTACGTCAATCTTACGGAGTGGAAGATCTATTGAAACCTGTCTCCTGGAATCTACGATCAGGATCTCCTCTGCGCATGAGTCCTTTGAGAATTTAAATTCTTAAACTCTCATTTTCTCCCAAAGAATTTCACCCAGAGTCCACGATCTAATGACACATGGTCTTCTCAAATCAACGGTCCTCATTTACTTTAGCTCTTTGGGACTTTAGGATGATATCTACTTCATTCTCCTCTAGAGTGGTCACCTGTTGAATAATTCATAGGTAGTGGAGACTGCTTTCTGTCAGTCGACACTTTCACTTACATTTTCCTTCCACTGAACTAGATCAATTGTTGAGAATACACCCAAAGTGATCTTCAGACCGGACAGCTCAGAGCGACTTTGAACTTTCATCCTTCGAAAATTTTGACATTTTTTGGTGATGAACCTTCTGAAGTAAATCTCCCAGAGTGACGTATCTTGCTTATGTCACTTGTTGACATGGCACGAGGCAATTTCCTCTTGAAACTTGTCATCATCTAATTTTGCCATGTGTACTTGCTGACGTGGTCTCTCATATGCCCTTTGTTGATGTGGTATGCCATATGTTCTTTTCCAATGTGGTCTACCACATGTCCTTTACCAACATAGTCTTCCATGTGTCCTTGATAACATGGTTTACTGACGTAGATCCTCATTCACTTCGGGACTTCGCGTATTTTGACCTTTCAAGTCGCCAATTCTTTCGAAGTGAGAATCCCTGAACAATAACCTCCTTGCAACTTTTAGACCTAAACTAAATGTTGTTTGTTGATCATGTTCTTAGATCGATGACTTGATATTTCTACGATGCATCTCTTCTAGATTATCCTGTCCTTCCACTTAAAAATGATTTGACGATTGATGTTTACTCCAGCTCTCTGGCTCTCTGGACTTTGGGGATTTCATATCTCAAACTGAGAAACTTTCGAAGTGATTTGCTCTGGATTTTTGGATCGTGTGCCACCTGTTAGTCTTGATGATGGACAGTCCCTTCTTACTTTGGGACTTTGACAAGTCCGCTATCCTATGCTCATCAAAGGCTTAACCTTCATGCATTTATCTCTTGATCCAACGACTATTGATCCTTCGTGCTCAGATCCAATGAACGATATTTTTCTCCTCTTCTGTGTGCTCCTCCTGTCTGGACACTGATCCAACGACCATTGTCACTCCTCCTCCTGAGCTTACAATTTATTCTGACT
The DNA here is from genome assembly GCA_009831015.1 of Picea engelmannii. Lineage (NCBI taxonomy): Eukaryota > Viridiplantae > Streptophyta > Pinopsida > Pinales > Pinaceae > Picea > Picea engelmannii. The sequence goes on from ML799328.1 coordinate 186,827, forward strand.
TAGAAGGTTTTCTAAGTATTTGAATGTTTCAGCCTTCGAACCTTCTTCTGCGAGTCTCATCTTCGCCGTTCTTATTTTCCATCGCTATTGTTGTTCTTATTTTATTTCCTATTTTCCATCGTTGTTCTTGCCATCAATAACAAGCACACTCTACCTGTAAACATGCCAACAATCTCCTCCTTTGGCATTGATGGAAACCCTCAAAGGATACACTGTTCTACTTAGACCCCCAACTGTAGCATCCAGACCACTCCTTTTCTCCCCCTTCGACATCAATGTCAAAGAGAAGATGCTCCCCCTGAGTTGTTGCAGTACTGTACAAAGGTATCAGATATTCAACCGACACATACTCCCCCTGATAGGATGGACTCTCTTAGGTTGATAATGGGGTCACGCCCAACTTCTGGCGTAAATACTCAAATTGAGCTTTTGCAAGCAGTTTAGTGAAGATATCAACAATATGATCTTTGGATGGAATATAGTGCAAAGAAACAACAATTTTGGTCACCTGTTCCCTCAAGAAATGATACTTTCTTGGTATATGCTTGTTCTTGGAGTGAAATACAAGATTATTTGACACACTTATTACATTAGTATTATCATAATGAATTGGGATCAGTGTTGTATATTTTACCTCCAAGTTTGCAAGTGTTTGAATCATCCATAATACTTGGGTACAACAGGTGGAAGCTACAATGTACTCAGCTTCTGTAGTCGATAAGGAAATGGAACCTTGCTTCTTGCTCAACCATGATAGAAGGGAATCTCCTAAGAAGAATGCACCTCCACTCATGCTTTTCCTTTCATCCACGCAGTTAGCCCAATCATCGTCTAAATAGACTGATAGTTGAAAATTCTGATTCCTAGGATACCATAGGCCATAGTCAATTGTTCCTTTCAAGTATCTGAATATTATTTTGACAACTAACAAATGACTTTGTTTAGGTGCAACTGGATACCTTTCGACCATTCCAATAGCATGAATTATGTCTCGACGGGATCTTGTGATGTACAATAGGATGCCTATCATAAACCTATATGAACTCTGATCAACATGAGGTGAGACATCATCCTTGCTTAACTTGCATCCAGTGACCATAGGTGTGCTCATAGGCGTGGAATATTCCATTTGAAACATTTTCAACATTTCTCTTAGATATTTCTCCTGAGAAAGAAATAATCCTTCAGACCTCTGAGTAATTTGTAGACCAAGAAAAAATGACAGTAACCCAATCATAGAAATTTCAAATTTAGACTGCATGGCAGAAGCAAACCATTGTACCAATGAAGCATTATTGCTTCTGAAGATGATGTCATCTACATACACCAACACGATGAGCAAATCATTACCTTATGTTTTGATATATATATATATATATATATATTGTTGTCAACTGTTCCTCTCTTGAACGCTTTGTCTTGAAGACACTTATCTAGTCTGTAATACCAGGCACGAGGAGATTGTTTCAACCCATATAAGGCTTTCTGCATCTTGAAGATAAAGTCAAGTTTATCTGACAGCTGGAAACCCTCTGGTTGTTCCATATAGACTTCTTCTTTTAGCTCTCAATTTAGAAAAGCTGACTTGACATCCATTTGATAGAATTTAAACTGTTTATGACAAGCATAGATAAGAAACATTCTAATAGCTTCTAATATTACTACAGGTGCAAATGTCTCATCAAAATCCAGTCCTTCTATTTGAGCATATCCTTTGCAGACCAATCTAGCCTTATTTCTTAAAATATTTCCTTTCTCATTCATCTTATTTTTGTAGACCCATTTTGATCATATTACATTTTTATTTGTTGGCCTAGGAACGAGTTCCCAAGTGTCATTCTTTTCAATCTGGTCTAGTTCCTCATTCATTGATTTTAACCAATTTACGTCTTTACTGGCTTCATTAAAGTTCTTAGGTTCCACCATGGATATGAAGGCCATAAGTGATTGCTTGGTGTCTTTGATTATCCTTCTCTTGGTGATCCGGATTATTTTCGGCACGAAATGAGAGCGGAGATATAATAAAGAAATGCATAGAGATATTACAGATATTCAATAATATAACATAAATGTATTAGAAATGCAACCATAAACTCAAATATACAGTAATACATGATTTCTATTAATGAAAGAAATGTACAGAGACTGTAAAAATATAGAGTGAAAGACTCACTAGAATGGTGGCATCTTATCTCTGAGAAGAGATGTGACGGCTACTCGCATTCGCAAGAAGATGATTACAATGAGGCTCATAAGGCCTTTTTAAAATAGACAGGAATTCCAAAAGTCCTATACATCCAAAAACCTAATCCTAAGAGATGAAGCGCCAAAAGTCATGTGGGCCCCGTTTGGGTAAGTTCGTGCATCAACTTCCCGGGGTCGTAACTTTTGCATACGATCTCTGTTTTAGGCATGTGATAGCTCGTTGGAAAGGTATCATCGAGGAGATTCATTTTTTGGGCTCAATTATGCCTTTTACTATCATTGAGAACCTCGATATCGAAAAAACTTCATTTAGGTCCTCAAAATGGCCCCGGAAGTTAAAACCTGCTAAAAATAGTAAATTGCCAAAATGGCTAAAAAACTTTTTTGAGCCATTTGGAAAAGGTGGGTAGCCCCCGATATCCACCTGGATCAATCCTCCCTCCTTAGGAATCAATGGTCTCCATTACGTTGAGTTCCCGGGGGAGAGGGAAAAGCATTTGTTGAGTCTGCATCTTAGTGAGCTGCTTGTCTTGCTGGAGAAGTCACACTGCTTAGTTTGTGGAAATCTTTCACGAACCTGTGGCTGGAAGGTTTGGACCTTTTTAACCATTCTGGCTATTTTAGATGACTGTGTGCAGAAGGAATCTTCATGCTTTGCTACAACCTTGTCAACTTGCTTCTGTTGGATAGAAGGTGCTTTGGCCGAAGCTATGGTGGCTGCAGTATCCTTCTGTTCACCCTTTGAACAAATTGTGGAGAAGATGAATTTTCTAGTATGAGATACTACTTTGCAGCACTGTTTAGGTTGGGCAGTAGTTGGGACTACCTCTAGATTCCTGTAGAGATGACCCCCCAGAGTAATAATGACACTACGGGGTCGAGACTCATAGATAGCATGGTGTTTCCACATATATGGCTGGCCCAAGAGAACATCACAGACATCCAGTGGGGAAACATCACATAATACCTCATCCTTGAAGGGTTGGATGCCGTATGACAATCGACACTGTTGGCTGACAAGAAGATCTCGTCCTTGGTGAAGCCACCCAATGCTGTATGGTTGTGGGTGTGGTGTTGTCGACAATCCCAACTGTTTGACGACCTCTGCTGAGATGAGGTTCTTATGGCTTCCGCTATCAACAATAAAATGCAGTGGGGTCCCCTTCACCCACATCTGTGAA
>ML799328.1:203355-213691 GCA_009831015.1 Picea engelmannii
TACTACACATGCATTATGTTTTGGAGGTTCAGACACTTTTCTACAGGGATATGTTGATTCAGATATGGCAGGTGATAAAGACAGCAGGAGGAACACCACAGGGTATGTTTTTACTATAGGTGGAACAACAGTAAGTTGGATTTAAAAACTACAAAAGGTTGTTGCACTTTCAACAACAGAGGCAGAGTATGTTGCTACTACAGAGGCTAGTAAGGAAATGATTTGGTTACAAAGGTTTATGGAGGAATTGGTAAAGAAGCAGGAGAACAACAAGTTGTACTGTGACAGTCAGAGTGTCATTCACCTTGCAAAGAACTCAGCCTTCCATTCGAAGACTAAGCATATACAGTTGAGGTACCACTTCATATGATCCGCCTTGGAAGATGGACGATTGAAGCTGGAAAAGATACACACTAGCCAGAATCCTGCAGACATGTTAACAAAGGGAGTAACCAGGGAGAAACTGAGTTCTTGCTCAGTTTTAGTTGGTCTTCAAGAATGAAGATGAAAATGAGAAATTTGCCAGGTCCAAGAAGGTTCAGAGTCCAGCATATACAACAACGGTGGAGTTGTTGAGATCAGTCTCCAAGTGGGAGATTGTTGGTTGTGGAGCCTGATTATCTTCTTGATTTATAGGTCTTTTACTTTCAGCCGTGTTTATACCCCATGAAGTATTTACACCCCAGAAGTATGTACACTCTTCCACACGGGGGAGTGCAGAGGGGGGGTACCCCCTCTGCGAGGTCCAGGGGGTCTAGGGGCAAGCGGGCCCCCAACGGGGGTTCGGGGGCGAAGCCCCTGAAGCAAAAATTTCCTTGTAAAAGTATATTGTAATTTCATTGTAAATCTGGACCGTTCATTATAAGGTCGCAGATCTAACGGTAGAGATTATGTTAGGATTTTTTCCCCTTGAAGTCAACCCTCTTTTATGAGGGAAATGTATTGTGGCTATGGATGGTGGTGAATATTGTATTCTGAGAGAGGAGACTGTGAGAGAAAGAAGAGGAAGTTACAGTGGGTTTTGCTTTAGGTTGTATCCCTTAATTTGTTGGATAATAATAAAGGAAGGACCTGGCAATTTCTCTGGTGGACGTAGATCACACTGGGTGAACCACATAAATCTGTGTCTCTCTTGTATTGTGTGTCTTTTGTGTTTTGTTTCTGAATTTGTTTTATTTTATTGCTCAGTGGTCCTGTTTTTCTAACAACGATTCTAGTTAATTTGTTTGTTCTCATTAGAAACAAAAGATGAGATGTAAGTGTAGATCAGCCTTAACAATTTAACCCAGAAATATTATTTTAACACGCAGATAGTCAAGATATAAGAAAGTAAATCAAATGAGCTTCAGCTAAAACATTATCTTCCATTTTCCTAAATTGCCAAGCCATTTTTGTCAGAAATTAAACTTACACAGCTCTAAAACACAGTATGTAATTTTCTCTGAACATAACACTACAGAGATTTAGAAAAATATACTTATCTAAAACCCATAAAGTGTTGTAACTATTGAAAGGGGTGCCCTTTTCCACCCAACCATAGGCACAACAACTCCTGGAAGGATTTACCATTGGCCATCCCCTAGCCAGATCATGATGCCCTAAAAGAGACTCTTCCTTCTGTTTAGAAACAACCAGGGATGGAGGTCACTCTCCTCCTCCCATAGGAATTATGGAAGATTAATTTTCTATCCACCAGGAAAGGGAGGCTATTGTGATTTCTCACTCAATCACTCCATATTTTTTCATCTTCGTTTAACATATTGGTTAGATAAACATTGCCCATAAATTCTTGTACCCATAAACAAATTTGTTTCTCAATTCTCTTCAGAACCAGAGAGTTGCACATGCTCTCCCTCTTCAAAGAATGGTCACCAGAGCCCTTCCTCTACATCCTCTCTTCTCATAAATGGATCCCTGACTCAAATAACTATATCCCCTTCTCTCTGATTTTCATTTTCCCTTCATTTCCTCCTTCTTTAGCAATATTTCATGGGTCAAATTCCCCAATTCATGGGTCATCCCAAAATCCTCTAGATGGGTACTTTTTCTGTCCATTCTTATGAGGCAAGGTAGTTCTGGTACAACACCCATTCTTGTTTGGAAATGTGGGAAGCTGATATTTCAACTACCAACTTCCTCCATTAACCACAATTCTAGAAAATGGGTAACCTGGATTTTTCTTGAATTTAAATTGGCAAGGGAAATTTCCTCATTGTTTCCCTCTCATGGAATCATGACTTGTATAGGAAATCCCCCTCAGCAGTTGTCCAACATTTTCCTTTTTACATTAGTAGCATAAATATTTACACTACCCTTTTAGAAAAATATAGTTACATTTACAAGCTGGGGGAAATAGGGGTATTACAATGTGGTGCACCATACTTCATTGAGTCGTATAGATAGATTTTTTATTGTTTGTTACAAATGTTCTATTTTTTCCTCAAGTCTCTTTGTCTTTGAGTAATTCAATGGGATATCATCATCCAACTCAACTTGATGTGCCTTCAGTAGCACGTCTTCATAGTTGGTTATCTCATATAAGTGTAGTGAAGACCAGATTCTTGGCAGTATCCCAGCTACATACCACTGGACCAACAAGTTCTGAACGATCATCGTCGGGATTTGAATTAGGAGATATTTGAATATCTTATCATATTCTCTTACCAACTCGCATGGTCTTTGTTTGATTTCTTTTAACTTTTGGGCTACCAGATGTGTGATGTCCTAAATTTTAAATAATTTTAAAAATCTATTCTTTATTTATGCTTTTGAACGAGTTTGCTTTTCCATGTAGTTCATGAACCATGTTAAGGGGCGGTGGCATAGCGCAACGTCGAATTGATCCATTTGATTATCTTCGTCTGTAATATCAGCTGCATCCCAAAACTTTTCACATACAAACCAATGGCATTTTGGGCCCTCCTCTCCTTCATAAATCAAGATGTGGTTGAATCCCATTTTGGTTTTCTTCGTAGGAATGCTCAATTTTCTTGGTATTTGAGCTACTAATGCTTTCGATTGAGCTGTCGAATCTTCTAGTCAATTTTTTTCTATGTCCGACAATGGATGGTACTCAAGGAATAATTGTTTCTTCTTGAGTATAGAAAACACATCCCCAGTTTGAGAACTTTGATGTTTATATTCGACTAATTGTCGTTCCAAAGGTTGCGTTGCTTCCATACTATAGTTAATTTCTTCTCTCGATATTAGATGTGGCAGGGTGGTCAAGTTAGTGAGATCCCTAATTTGGATAATCATAATTTCGACTTCCTTTCACTTTGGCTCGAATATCAATGCATCATGTAGGTTTCCCTAGTCATCCGTTCTGTACCATGTGCTTTTCTATTTGTACCTCTTTCAGGAAGTTGTAACTACTTAACTTCCTGGGTCGATCAATCAACAGAGACTCCGACCGACTTCTACTTCTAACTATGCCGGTCGATCGATAGGTTCGTAGTCAATCATCAGGTCTAGTCGACAGGGTCGACTAGCCCCTACAATAGGAATTAAACGACATATTTTTGGGTTTTGGTGTCTAAAACTTGTACAAACCCACTTGACAATGTTCTATACTCCAATACCTTTCCAACGGTTTAGACCATGTGTCAATCAGAGCTCATATGCAATCGTTATGCCTCGCATAAGTTGACCTATCATGTTGATCACCATGATATGAGAGGATGTCAAATCAACACTTATTAGTCATGCACATGGGGCTAGCCATGTGAGGAATTTCAAGAATAATCTAGAAGGTCCAAAACCTTATCACAATTGAAGGTTGAGGAAGTCAAAACCCTAAGCTTAGATGACTATCGAGCTATGTTAAATACTAGGTTGCTAGGATGAGAAGGGGTTCCATTCTATGTTATTGAGTTTTGTTCCATAGCATAATAGAAATGGGAGTGGGAAATTAGAGAGAATAAAATAGGGGGTAATGTTTTGTAGCAGTCTAACATGCCACATGTCTCAAGTAACTCCATAGAGAGTTCCTTCTCCTTTATACTTGCAGTATTTCCATACTAAAAGAAAAGAGAGCAAAGCAGACTCACCTTCTAGTTGGGTTTTCTCTCATAAGGGTTTCCGAGATAAAATATTTGTTTTATTTTGTGGATGGTATGCGATTGTATTTCCTTGTTCTCTATTTTCCACATTTTATCTATTTCATGCATAAGCATAAAATCAGTAACTAAATATTCTGGAATCTAAGGAATTTAACCTTGATAGTGTAGATTTGAACTTTATTTATTAGACATGTTGTGAGGAACTGTTTAGTGGAATATCTATGACAGTTTACATATCATAATAAGAATACGACTCATTATGTTGGCACTGTGTGTGGCATTGGACTGCTCAAGCTCTATAATTTTTAAGGAAATAAGAATAAGAGCACTATGGTTTGCTTGGTTTGTTTTTTCATGCATGTGGAGAACCTTCCTAATTTCTCCGTAGGCATCAAGAAATAAACATGATTATTCCTTCCACACTTACGAAGGAAAGGAGTAGATTGGATGGGCTAGGAGAGATGACTGGCCAAATAATCAATGTAAAAAAACCCAAACTATAGAACCAATTCCCAAACCACTATAGAAAAAAAAATCCAAACTTGTTATGCTCTGATTGTTCCAGAATGAAGTTTCAAAGACACCATGGATAGTAAAATCTAAATAGGAAGGTTAAGAGACCAGGACATGCTTGGTAAGAGAAGATAATATTATCAACATTGGAGTCCTAGTGCCACCCAGAACGATCACACTCATATAACTCTGAACTGTATTTAGCCCACTGAAAAGTTTTCCATATCCACTCCAATACACATAATGCACTTATGTTGCAACACTGAGCTCACTTCTAGTTTCCAGATCTATCAAAACCCAAGGTGAATCGCCTTGAACAATTCCCATAGCAGCTCGCCAAATTGAAATATACCCACATAACTTGCTGGAGATTAAACTTGTGCATTCAATTAACATGGACAAAGCTTTCCATACCATATGGTGTTGAAAGGAAGGCCTTCACGTGTCTTCCTTTCCAAGTCACCTCCGACTATTACTTAATGATTCTTGCATATTGATTTTGGTGCCAATAAATGACCATTACCAAATAAATCATGGGACTAAGCTATAGGTTACCAACCCATTTTTATTCAGGACACTTGGATCTAAGGTGGTGGCAACCTTTGCCTAGTGATCCACTCCTTCGTTCATTTCCTTCTTTATGTGATAGAAAGAGACGTGTTCAAAATATCGAAGAATTTTCTTCATTTAGGAGATGATTGAATTCAATTTGATCCCCCCAGGCTAGCTAAGCCAACCATTTTTTGATAACCAACATCAAATCACCAAACGTTGTCATAATCTTTATACCTTCATCCTTTGCAATGGAAAGACCTCAACACAACAAGTAAGATTCAACTAGATTGTTCCATACTTTCCCTATCCCCCAAGTGTAATAGATGATCTTGTTTCCTCTGGGATCATGAAGACTCTCTCCTGCACCTACCACCCCTAGATTATTTTTGGAAACTCCATCAAAAATAAAGAAAAGGGTGGTTGTTATAAATTCCATTCCAAAAATTCAAAGGGTTCTTTCCTGATCAATGAATGGGGAAGTGATTTGACATTAGAAGTGCATGGGATGGGCCAATTTTTGCCAATTTGAATTGCGTTAGCAAGGCTTTCTCAAAACAATCCAATGCAATCTTGTGTTTTGACTCTATGTTGCATATGTTTAGAGAGGAGCACTAAGGCCTTTGAGGTTGTTTGAGGAGACTTACACTCTTCCAAATAAAGTTGATTAGTATCATATACTTAAATTATTAATTTAATATTAAGTTTTAAAAATAATTTATTAGTTTTTTATTTAGAAAATAAATTAATATTTTAATTTTTAAAATTTCAAAATTAAAAATATTAAGAAAAATACTGAAATATAAACATGGAATATGCACATAGGGGAGCCAAATTCCAAACTTAATTTTAGCGCTTTTTTACCATGCACACACCGAGAATCTTGTGCTTTTTGAATACATGCTTGTCAAGTTACATCCATATTATTTGACTTGTGTACATGTGAAAGTTGTACATGTTGTCTTTTTGCAATAATGCCTATGGAGTTCAACGTACACCAGAATTGTGCTGGACAAGGTAATGAAAAAGCGATGATGCCAAAGATCGAATTTCTTCATATTTTGATTTTGGCTAACACTATTTATATAGATAATGTAAAAGTGTTGTTCTCATACACTGAGTGGATGTGTAACTTTTTTAGGTGGTAAAGTTTATCATGATTGATATGGATGTGTAATTTTTGAAGGTTGTAAAATTTACCATGATTGAGGTGGATGTGCAATTTTGATTGAATGGATGTGTACTTTTTTTTTTTTTTAATTTGTTATGATTGAAATGGATATCAATTTTTTAATGTCGTAAAACTTATCATAATTGAGATGATGTGTAATTTTTTTAGGTAATAAAATTTTTCATGATCTAAATAAATGTATATTTTCTTTTTAAATCACAAAACTTTTTTTTTGAGAGTTAGAAAATATTATATTACTTTTTATGAAAAAATAATTTTATAGACACAGTTTGTTGGAGTTTGGGTTGTCATAAGAGGAAACCAACCCAACTCCTCCATGGGGTCAAAAGATATAACACTTGTTGTTCAAAGGATCTATACTCTTTATGAAAAACAGACTTGAACCAAACTACATTACTATTCATAACTAGACCTATGAAACTGTAAGAGAAATGAGATAGAAAACTGAAACCACAACTAGAGTAGAGGTGACACTTGGCGCTCTAGAGCAGAATATGTTCTGTGAAGGGCTAGAGAGAGAAATAGGCACGTTTAGGATGATGGCGTTCTGGTCTAACGGAGCTGGCCAAGACCGCAAGAGGTTGGGACGGGCATGCAAGGGCTATTGGAAACAAAATTCTCTGATCCAATTGTTATATTTTTTGTCGCGGATCTGCCACTTCTCCTCTGCCTGTCTCGAAAAGAAGTTGAAGATACTCCTCTCTCCAATCAAAATTGCTAATAGAGTTGTTGGTTCTACAAGTCTCTAGCTTGGATTTGGCAGGGCTGGAGGAACGAATCCCAACATGAGCAACAACAGGGCCTTCTGGATTGTGACTCGGCAAGGTTAGAGTGGGGACGGGATGGGCATCAAATCCCAAGGACTTTCTCCCCAGTGTCAAACCATTCGACTCTGCAACCCTAGAAGATTGGAGTCTCCTGTGTGGAAGAGTCACCACTTGGCTCAACATTACGAATTGAAGAGACCGTGACATAACTATCTGGAGTCAAAACTGCGAGCTCCAACCCTTCTATATTCATGTTCTCCTGTCGATGATATCCTCGCGCTCTTTTGGAGCGACCACGGATACAAATGTCGTCATGATGATCCATATGGTGTCAATAAGGATCAGGCACCGAGATCAGAACCAGCTAAAACAAATGCTAATACCAGCCGGAGATATCGAACTGTCGATAAAATACTTCATGTCTCATGCCAAGGTCATGTCACAATTGCGTTGCAGAGTAAATGCCATTGCAGTTGAAGTATGCCTGGAGCAATTCCCTATCACTTCAGTTGCACCATGAACCCAACTCATTAACCTGTTTGCATGAGGCAAAATCCCACAACAGTAATTTCCCTTGCAGAGGAGGTAAAGAAAGGCGATTTCCATGCGCCTTTTTGGAGGTTTGAGCTGCGAGTTGGCCTCGCCTCCCTCCATCTGATGATTAATCATGTCGACCCTCTGACACCCCATCTGGGGTAGAGTCCTCTTGCTTTTCCAAAGCAATGCATTCCAAAAGTGTTGGATGCTCAGGACACTGAATGGAGGATCATTCCAGATCGAGATCACCTCTATTTACCCTGATATTGGCCAGCTTATCCGCTACTTTGTTGGCTTCACGAATGTGAGAAGGAACCAAAACAAGGTGACGAAAAAGAAGACAGTGCAGATATTCCAAATTGCTACGAAGCCTCCAACTAGGGGAAATATTAGGAGGCGTTGATCAATTGAGCAGTTTGGATAGCATTTCTATAATGAATTGAGAATCCCATTCCACTATGAGTTGATGGAATCTTCCATCAACTGATTGGCCACCTGAATGCCCCGAGTTAGAGCCCATAACTTGTTTGTGTTGTTCGTGTCCTAGCCCAAGCTACTAGAAAGAATGTGTTGGATATGTCATTGGTCTTTTCTAAAAACAACTCCAAAGCTAGTAGGGTCTAGGTTTCCCTTAGAGGTGCCATCAAAATCAAGTTTGACAAATCCAGGGGGCGCTATTGCCATTTGTCAAGAATGCCGATAGAAGGGGACTAAATAGGAGGCAAATCTGTAGCTAGGGGGAGGCAGAGGTCCCATTGAAGAAGGATCGGCCTTTCCTCCGGAGCACAAGACATGTCTTCTGTCATCCACTTTATGAGTCTGACAGTCTCCAGAGTACTGTTTTGAATTTTGGACCAGATTGCTCCCCAAGATAATTGGGTGGAGTAAAAAATTCTCTTGTTCCTTTCTTTCCAAATTTTCTAGAGGATGAAACCCGGTAAGAGCTGCCATATGTGATTGAGGATCATATTCCTGAAGGATGAGGGGCACCAACCAGCCAACGTATTAGGGATGTTATCCCTATGGCGGTCTAAGGTGCGGATTAGTTGAGCTACTTGATCCCAAACTTGAGAACTATAGTGGCATTGATTAAGCAAATGCTCCATGGTTTCCTCCTGTTGAAGGCACAAGGGATAGACCAATGGCCCAATGAATCCCCTCTTCTTGAGGTTGTTCCAAGTCAGAATACTTTTGTGGCCTACCAACCAGAGAAATATGTTGACCTTGGGCCAATGATTGGCCTTCCAAATATTGTCTTAGAGAGTGTGCTTCGATAACATGTGAAAGGAGGATTTTAGACTGTAAGCTTTCTTTATGGTGAAAGTCCCTTTTGCTAAATGTCCCCATATGAGTATGTTGGGTCCTTGCTTGATTCCAATTTTCCTTAACATTGCTTCTTCTTTCCAAGGGCCTAGGTCTATTTCGACAGGAATGTTCAAGTCTACATGGGTTTTCTTCAACTCCCTCCATAAGGAGCTTGGACTAGTGTTCAACCTGTAAGCCACTACGTCTTTAGGTCTATCATGAGGGATATTGCCTTGCATTTCAACCAATTGATCTTGATTGAGAGGAGGCATTTTTTTCTAGGAATATGACCAGAAAAGGGCATTGCCTCCACCTATAATCTCCCAAAATGCACGATCTTGAATGAGAGAGTGGTTCTACCAAGCAACATTCTCGATCAAAGAACCATCTTTTTGTTCTTTCCATCTAATAAGTTTCTCTTCTTCCACCGTAGGTGTATATTTGTGCGTCCACATTTTTTCCCAGAGATCCCCAGGATTTTTTAGCCATCTCCACCAATTGTTTTCTCCCATAACCTGATTAAGCAATTGGGGGTCCCGTAATCCTAGTCCTGTAGCTAATTTTGGATTTCAAAGCTCCTCCCAGCTGACAAGAGCCCATTTTCGCCCCTCTTTTTCCCCTTGCCACAAAAAACATCTTTGAATGTTTTTGATGGTTTTAAGAATTGATTTTGGGGCAGCTAGAGAAGAAAAGATATAGATTGGAATGGTTTGCATAACCACTTTTAGGAGAACTAAACGACCTGCCAGATTTAAGGTATGGAAGGTCTAGGAATTGAGGTGTTTATCAATGGAAGCATGTAAACCTTCCCAAGAACTATTTATGAGCACATTATCAATGAGAGGGATTCCCATATATTTGGACAGAAGGGAGCTCCTAGTGATGCCAAGGATTCTGGTAATCAAGGCTTGGACGATTTAGAGAGTGTTGAAAAAGAAGAGATGAGATTTATCCGTGTTGATGGAGGTACCAGAAGCATCATTGAAGTCGTGGAGGATATCAAGGATGGAATGAGCTTCATGGGCCATTGGGATGCCCATCATCATGGTATCATCAACAAATTCACTGTGAGAGATGGGTGGTTCATCCCATGCAGGTAGAGGCCTTTAAGAGAACCGTCATCAATGGTCTCCTTGATGTAATGGCCAAGTCCTTTGGCCATGATGACAAAGAGGAAGGGTGATAGGGGGTCACCTTGACAGATTCCTTGGGAGGGGGAGAAGGGCGAAGAGGGGACACGATTGATTAGAATGGAAAAGAAAGCAAAGGAGGTTAACTTTGTTGGATCATGTTGTCATTAATGCCAATGGTTTGATTGATTGATGTCATTGATTGATGTCAAGTGATTGATTGATGCCAAAGGATTCATTGATTGATGACTGATGTAATGTCCTTGATGAGAATGCATA
>ML799329.1:0-15614 GCA_009831015.1 Picea engelmannii
CAATTACTTGACATCAACCAATGACATCAATCAAACCAAACCATTTACATCAATGACATATGATCCAACAATCTCCCAAGTAATCAAACCATTGGCATCAATGACAAACCATTGGCATCAATGACAACATGATCCAACAATCCATTGTCCCAACCCTTTAGCCTTTCCTCATGCTAAAGGAGATTTAATGAAAAGCAGTTGAAGGACAGAAGAAGAGGAGCCCAGGATCAGGTTCAAGGAGTGGTGGCCAGTCTCATCTTTTGTAAGTTGATTCACTTTCAGTAATAAAAAGAATGCTTTTCCCGTCCCAATGCATGAATTGTCTATGGTTTGATTAATTTACGCTTTATTTCTAACCCTTGAGTATAGAAGTAACATGCATGCATAGTTGTTGTTTGTCTTGAGTGTAGGTTATCTTTGGAAGGAGCAGCGCAAGCAAGTAGTCAAGCACAATGGAGGATCTACATCGAACGCCAGTAATAAGGTAGGTGGTCCTTTTCCTTGCATTTACTGAGAAAAAGGGATTTAAATCTTGGGATGTAGGTAAAAAAGTAGTTTCTATTCGGTCAAATCTACATGGAAGTCTGACGCTAGTTTGCTAGTCCGTAGGGTGTTTTTCCCAACAACAGAATTGGCGACCATACTGGGGAGAATACTCTTTAGGGTTCTTGGATTTATTTAATTTTTTTGGGTAGTTTAAAGATTAGGTTTTATGTTTTTCTTTGTCTGTCTTTTTCTGTAAGGTTTGAGCTAGCAGGGATTCTGGTTTTCCATACCAGTTTTTCTTGACTTTTGGTTGACTGTATTTTTGGGACACACAGAGGTACACGCAGCCTGCGGAAGGCCTGCACGTGTGTACCCATGCCCTATCCTCTAATAACCCGTGTGTGAACGCTAGCTATAGAGATAGTAGTAGTATGTATGAGTTCAGAGAATCTTAGAGGCAGTCCTCCTCTTCCGTGTCAGAATTACACATTCTTAGGGGGTTTTCTGGAATCCTGTCTGAGTCTTGCTGGTTCACAGTTCTATCTCAGATTGCCTTTTTTCGCCTTATTATTCCTTGCATTATTTGTCTTCTCTGTTAGAAAGAGCATCCAAGCCTTCAAGGGACCCTGGTTATCAATATCAGAGGCCCCTTCCTGGTCTGGACTGTCTATTTTCGTATTTTTCCTTAGAATTTAGATATACACGCGGCCTGTACAAGGTCAGCCCGCGTGTACACGCTTTATGTCTCTATTCAGCACGTGTTTGCACGCGTGCTGTTTTAGTGACAGTCGCATGCTTGGATAGGCTACTTTTTGTTTAGGGTGGGGCAGTCATCCCCTCCTTTGATAAGAAGTATTCCTCTCAGGTGTTTGAGTCTAGGTTTGAATAGTCAGTAGGTTAGGTCATCTTACCCTTAGCCTTCTTTTTCTCAGTTAATAGTTGACAGAAAATATTTTTTTTTTAATGGCTTTTAGACAAGCGTGAGAGTATTTGTTTTTTTTATTGCCATTGTGTGATTCTTTACTCTGATTCTTTGCAATCTGCGCTTTAAGACAGAATTTGTTTTTCTTGGTTTTTTGCTTGTCAGTATTTTCCCTTTTCTTCTTTACTAGCACTTAAATAAATAAAAAATCTCTTTTCATTTTCTTCTTTGGTTGAGGAGTGTGTTTCTGCATCATTATCTAGGGAAAAGTCTTTTTATTTCGTAAGTTTTTTTTTTTTGAAGTTCACTTAGATCATAAGTAGCTCGTAGTCGAGTGAAATTCCTTTGAGTTTGTTGTATAAAATCTTAGAAAAATTAAAAAAAGATATCTTTCTTTGAGAAAAGTTGTTGAAATTTTGCATTTAGTAAAAGTTTTTTGTTTCCATCTTTTTCATTCATTTTTTCTTTCATCTTTACACATCATCAATTTCACCCTCATACCCCTTAATGTAAGATAAAGCCATAAAAGCAACGCTAATTTTAAAATCTACTAGAATTTTATGTTTGTAGGGTTCACAAACTAGTTCAGGACTAGGGCCTTGTATTAGGTTGGAGAGGAAACTCTTCAAGGCCATTCAAAACCAAACATTAGAGTCTGAGGTAGGGAGTGTCTAAGTCCAATTTCATGGAAGTTATCCGAGACCCCCCTCTAACACATGGGATAAACACGAGGTCGCGTGTGGAAAGGTAGCAGAGATAACCCCTCCAAAGCCGGACCAATCGTAGTGGAGAACACATATAGAGGGCTTGTTTTGGGATTCCGTCGTTTGCATTTTCCACAGGGCTTCGTGGGTCTCAAATACGTTTGAGTTCCTCATTTGTCTTTCGGACCATTTTATTTTGATACCCTTAACAAGTTTCGGGCTTGATACCCTGCTCATTGTGGTCTACCCAACGTTTGACTGTACTCGCCTGGTGACTGTTCGCGTGCTGGCAACCTAGTTGCTAATCTTTTTAGGGACATACACAGGTGACTGCAGGGGTATACTGTGGTACCTAAGACAGACATCGGGCCACGCTTTGCAGAGTATACCCGGAGGGTGCTTCCGTGTTCGAGTTGCACTTGCACCGGTAAGTTTCTCTAGTGTTGGTTGTTGTAACTATTCTTCTAAATAGTTTAGTGATTGCTTGTCTTATCTCTTAGGGGCTTTTTTTTAGTGTGTGTTACTTTTGAACATTTAGAATACCTTAGCGTGTCTTGGATCTTCTCACATAGTGGAGGATCCCAAGCTCTGTCGGTCACGAAGGCTTCTTGGCCTGCCGCCAGTTATACTGGAGGCACCCCCGCCACCATTAAGGCAGAAGCTAGACCAACAAGGGTCTTTTGAAGCGACCGGGTTACAAACCTTTGTGCCCGAACAACTCCCGGAGGAATCAACCATTTTGAACCTTGAAGCAACCACTCTTGGCTCGGTTGAAACCCCAACCACTAATATCTTGGCACCATTTATTGTACCAATCCAATTTCACAAACGCTAGACAATGCCTCACACAGCTATGGAAACAAATGATGTTACTTCTTCTGGGAATTCTTCAATTCCCACCACAGTTGCTACCACAGGAGAGTCATCTCCTAACCTACCGTCATCGGTCTGAGCCACCATGGTCTTGGCTGAAAATACGTCGCACAGTGGACCGAACCCGTCTATGGTGGTGGCCACAACCCCCTTCACATCTAGTGCGATAGGCCCTCCATTTTCATACGGTATGCCCAGTTCAGGTACAAGTCCTACACTAACCTACTCCACTTTACAGACTTTGGCTCTGGGGCCAGGGAGCTCTATCACTCCTCTGCAAGGTCACTTTGGGGGTACTCCAGTCTCTTTTGATGCTTTTCCTTATGCAGGAGGTCATATCCCTCCTTCGTCCCCTTCGCTTGGTGGTCCGCATTAGCAGTCCGCCGGGGAGCCTACACACACTAGTTTATTTGGAGCAGGGAGTCAAGGAACACCTGCACAAAGTATGCCGGTAGGTTCGACACCATTTTCTTGGAACGAGACATTTAGTAACAAAACATTCTCATATGTTTCTTTTCCATCTAGGGGCAACCCCATTTTTGGACAATCCACTCCTGCGCAGGGTATTATTCCTGCACAAGGGGCACACATAGCAGGACCTTGGAACTCAGGACAAGGATCCGTTCCCTCCTCCGAAATGTCGTTATGGGGTAATTCTTTCCACAGTCAATGGAACCCTAGACAGACTACTATGCCTCTCCCATCAGGACCAGCATGGGGTAATCCTTCCCAAAGTCCTTCGAACACGATGCATGCCCAACACTCTATGTCCTTTATGGGAAATCAGTTGATGATGTCTCCACAGATGAAAAATCCTTACGCTGGTCAGGGCCATGGTTTCTACCATAATATGGGCCAGCAGCTAGACTTTACTTGGAAACTTGGTGCCAGTCAAACTCCTGGACCCTTTTTCCCAGGTTATCAGCAACAACCCAAACTACCATTCCTGGCGACGTTACACTTTCCAGATTTGAAAAGGTTGTTAAATGATCCTATTTTTCACGATCCACATTGGCCTTCTATGCCGACGAAGTTTCCTTCGGACATTCCAAAGTTTGAGGCCAAGCCTAATGAAGATCCAGGTGATCATGTGACTACCTTTCATCTTTGGTGTTCATCTAACTCATTGAAATATGACTCCTTACAGTTGCGATTGTTTCAATGTACTCTTATCAGGAGTGCCGCGAAATGGTACATCGAGCTCGATCGCTCAAGATACTCTTCTTTTGGTGAACTGGCGATGTCCTTCCTTAACCATTTCTAGTTACCTGTGATATACGACGCTGGCACAAAGTTTCTCGCCAATTTTGAATAGACAACAACAGACCATATCTCTGATCATATCCGAGAATGGAGACGTCGGAAGAGTCTAATCAAAGTACCAGTCCCACCAGCATTCCTGCTAGAGTGGTTCCTTAAGTCTTTGGTCCCACAGTTATCCAAAGATGTCGCAACATCCAGAGTTTTCTCCGAAGAATATGCCATCATGAGGGCTCAACAGTTTGAGCTCATCTATTCTCAGTCTGGTTTATTATACAACATCTTTCTAGATGTGCCACGTTCGACACTGGATAAAACTAGACAGAGAGTTGGACCACATGCCGATGGTATTGTTGGTTCATCACAAACTAAGCCCGCTGAGCAATTGACAAAACAGTTGCAACAGTTATCCATACAACACACAGCGGCCAGCCAAACTACTTCTTTGGCTGCTCCCCCTACCCAAATATCGGAAGTACACACCATGCAGTTGACTAACCCAAAGGCCACCCAACAGCCTGAAGGGAAGAAAAAACAATGAAAGAAGGGAAAGGGGTATAAAAAACCCACTGATAATGCTGGCGGGGACAATACAGAAAAATGGAAGGCGAGGTATCCATGCAACTTGTGCGCGGAGGACCACCCGACCCATCTTTGTCCTCGACTTGCAGAGGCCCAAAATTTTGTCTCACAGTAGGCAGTGTTGACTAATCCCTTTCAACATGGGAAAAATCTAACTCAAGCCTCTACAAGCAGAGAAGGGGGCAGCCAAGAAACCTGCTCTCCTCCAAATAATCCCTCATCCGCAAACGTATATATGGTTAGGGGTGATGCTTTCATAATGACTAGAGCATACGACTATAGTAAACCAAGCACTTCTGAGAAGGGTAAAGAAGCTAATCTCCCATCTCTTCCTCTACAGATTGAGAAGACATTGGGAGAAACAATGACACACATTCCAAAGGGTGCATTTAAAAAAGCTTCTCACAACCCAAATGCAAGGGCCGCCCAGAATTACTTTGTGGTGGAGGATTTATCACAAACCCCTTGTGTAATGTCTTCTTTGGAGGTCCTCCAAATCTGCCCTGCTCAGAGGAAAGGCTTGTTAACCGCTTTGGGCTCTACTAAGACTTGTAATCCGATCACCATCATGTTAGATACAACCGACTTAAAACCTCGTCTTCCTTACCACGTAGCGTTTCAGATAGTAGTGGCTCATCCCATGAAAAATTTTACATGGAATATCTTTTGCACGATGGTTGATGAGGGCGCTTCGACATGCGTTATGTCGTTAGCATGTTGGAAGGACATTGGCCAGCCCACTTTGTCTCCATCACCTACTCTCCTCACTATTTTCGACGGTCATTCTTTTCGACCACATGGCATCGTTCCTTCTTTCCCTGTGCAGTTAGGAGGGAAAACCGTGTGTGTCGAAGTAGAGGTAGTCGATGCTCCCCTCGACTATAACCTCTTGTTAGGATGGAGTTGGACTTATGCTATGCAAGCTGTGGATGCTACAGTTTTCTGAGTCTTGTTGTTTCCACACGAGGGTCGGATAGTGACCATCGATCAACTGTCCTTCTCCAGACCTGACCCAGCTTTGGGGGCATCCATGGTCCCGATGATTGATAATACTCAACCAAGTTTCGTTAATGTAGGAGTTGGTTTGTTCCCATCCTTGATGGGTACCTTCGATTACCCACCTCCTCACGATGATGTCAAATTTATATCTAATCACCATAAGGTTGATATTTTTCAAGTTTCGTCGTTCCGCATGACTTACTTTGAAGATCCTTGGATTCTTCCTTCCCCATCAGCCATGATGGATGAGACAGGGCACTCAGGCATGTCCATGCCCTTGTCGGCCACTGAAGTAGCATACTCTTTAGTCCAACAAGCTTCATCTAACCCTAATTTGACTCTTCCACAAGAGTTAGATCCACTTCTAGAGCCTATTTGGGCTCAGGGTTCTCTTGCTAACGTCGATTCGTTAGACTTAGTATTTCCTTCTGGCGAAGCAGTAATCGAAGCAATGACTAGTCTGGGAAAACCTTGGGAGGATCTTCATCACAGATCATATTTTCTCCCAGAGTTAAGCCGAATCGAAGCAGGAGAATTCACTGTTACCATGACGGGAGATTAGCCACGTCCTATTAATCTCTTAGCTACACAGGAAATTTATGTTGAGGGCAATATGACAACTATCATTGAAGCTATACCCATCAACATCTCCCGAAACCCTGGCGTCATGGAGAATGTATTCGTCGAAGCGGATTGCTCCCCTGAAGAGATTCAAACTTACACAGATCTTTTCAAATAATTCCGCAACGTTTTTGCCTGGTCTTATGAGGAAATACTAGGTATCGATCCGAAAATAGTTGAACATGAAATCACAACGTATCCTAAGGCCAAGCCTGTTCGGAAAAAACTTCGTCCAATCAATCCCAAGAAAGCAGCAGCTATCAAGATTGAGGTTGAGAAATTGCTAAAGGCAGGTTTTATTTATCCTATCCATTTGACTCAATGGGTGTCAAATCCTGTGTCAGTCAATAAAAAATAAGGCACGATTCGTGTATGTACCGATTTTTGTGATTTGAACAAGGCATGTCCCAAAGATAATTTTCCAACACCATTCATTGACCAGATCATTGATGAATGTGCCGGTTATGAATCCTTTTCATTCATGGATGTTTTTTCGGGATATAATCAAATCCAAATCAAACCTGAAGACCAACACAAGACGACATTCATTTTTGCGTGGGGTACATTCACATATCGTAAGATGCCTTTTGGCCTTACAAATGCTGGAGCCACTTTCCAGCGGGCCATGTATTTTTCTTTTCATGACCTCAAGCATATAGTTGAGGCCTATCTAGATGATTTAGCATCACACTCTCGCAAGCGAACGGATCATCCCACACACCTTCGACTAATCTTCGAACGCTGTCGCTACTTCAGGATTCGTTTGAATCCAAACAAGTGCAACTTCTGCGTAACGTCAGGACGTTTGTTAGGTTTCATAGTATCAACAACAGGGATCATGGTCGATCCTCTTAAGGTGGAGGCAATAATCCAGTTGCCCCCCCCACGTACAATCTTACAAATTTAGAGTCTACAAGGCAAGGCGAACTTCTTACGACGCTTCATCACCAACTATGTCGAAATCACCAAGGGATTTATGTGTTTACTAAAGAAAGACATTCCTTTTTTCTAGGATGAAGCCACTCAACACTCTTTCGACGCATTAAAACACGCCCTCACAACCACACCTCTGCTACGGCCACCTAACTATAACAAAGATTTCTTATTATATTTGGCTGCCGCAGAGTCAACCATTGGCATGGTTTTAGTTCAGGAAGATGATTCATTCTTAGAATACGTGATCTATTACCTGAGTTAAGGCCTCATAGGACCGAAACTCAATTATTTTCATATCGAAAAACTTGCGTTGGCAGCAGTTCATGCTGTTCAATGGTTCCATCACTATGTTCTGTTTCGCAAGACCACCGTCATTGCTGTCGTGAATCCATTCCAATACATGTTGACACGATGAGTTATAGGTGGAAAAATAAGTAGATGGATAGTCATACTCCAAGAATTTGACTTAGACTTTGTTTCAGCCAAGTCCAAGAAGTCATTGGTCTTCGCAGAGCTTATGTCAGAACTTCCGGTTGAGTCAGGTGACGTTGCGCCTAAGGAATCGCCTATCCAGGGAGATTTGTTTTTTATTGCATCTTCAGACCCCTGGTACGGAGATATACTTATCTATCTCCAGACTTTGAAATTCCCCACCTCTACTTATCATGACGAGCATCGGCGGATATGCCATCAGGATAAGAATTATCTCATACTCGATGATACGTTGTATCGGAGAGGTGTAGACTGCATCTTACGTCGATGTCTCACTCATGAGGAGGCCATCATCGTGCTCAACGATTGCCATATTGGAGCTTTTGGCGGTCATTTATCTGGGTTGGAAACAACCCAGAAGATTCTACGAGCAGGTTACTTCTGGCTGACACTGATCAAAGATTGTATTGAATCAGTCAAGAAGTGCCATCCGTGCCAAATCTTCTCTTGAAATATGAGGGCACATCCCGCTCCTATGTTTTCTGTCATCACAATTGGTCCCTTAACTAAGTGGGGGATTGATTACACTACATTCAACCCCCCATCAGCAAGGGGGCACTTCTATATCATCGTAGCTGTCGACTACTTCACTAAGTGGGTCGAAGCTATGCCAATGTTTAAAGATGATGGAGAGACTGCAACTCTCTTCTTATTCAACCAAATAATAGCAAGGTTCGACGTCCTGAGAGAGATTGTCACTGACCATGGCAGTCACTTTTAGAACCAAATGATGACCAAATTAACATCAAAGCTTGGGTTACGACAAGAACATTCATCACCTTACTACCCCCAAGCTAATGGGTAGGTGGAAGCTATAAACAAAACTCTTAAGACTATTATACAACGAACTATCAACTCACCCAAGTCAAATTTGCATTTGATGTTATACTCAGCATTATGGGCTTACCAAACATCTGTTAAGACTGGAACCGGTTTCTCACCTTTTCAACTCGTTTACGGGCTGGAGGCAGTCTTGCCCATTGAATGTCAAATCCCATCTCTAAAATTGGCAATACAGTTATTGCCAGACACTTCTCCGCTTGAAGAACAGTTAGTACACCTGGAGCAGCTCGATGAGCAGCGTCATGATGCGGCCCTGTTATTGGATAAATCCGTAAGTGCGGACACAAACTGATATCCCTAGATCCACCTGGATCTAGAACAAAGCAAAACAGAACATGACTCTTTCTCTAGATTCTAACCATTGAATTAAATAGGAGGCAAGAACAAATAACATACCTTATTATCGCTTCCTTTGGTCTTTGTTTCTCCCACTTCACTCCAGTGCTCTCAGACATTCAATACCAAAACAATACAAACCAACCGAAGTGAAGAAAGCACAATCTATTCAATAGTGAATCTATGTATATGATCAAGGAGTTATACAATAAAGTGGAATTAGCTTTATGGGAAAGAGACATATTACTGTATCATATTGATGAAAAGTAAAGATTACAACCTGAGCCTTGATGTCGAAAACTTCCTTTCAATGGCCCTTGGCTTCGAAACACACACTTACTCACTTTCATGAATAAGATCAACTCCTTTGGATAAACTTGTTGGAGTCTCCAAGCTGTTGTAGCTTCAGTTCTTCACACAATTCTTTCACCAATTCTCCAATGAATCTTGCTTAACCTTGTTTTCTTAACCTTGTCCATGAGAATTCACTCAATATATAGGAGAGAATGAATTGGTTACTTGGATAAGAATGATCCCAAATAGTCAGGGAATCCAGTACTAGGATAACCATTCGAATGGCATCTCATCCTTCTAGAAGATTCCTTTCTAGAAGCTTCAAGAAATCATTTTTTTCCCTTCTTTAGAAAGAGTTCGCACCCTAGCAGTTCAACACAATGCGAACTTATCGCACCCTGGCTTAAGGCAGCCTGCGAGAATCATGCATTCTCGCAGGCAAATATACTAGCAGCCTGCGAACAGCCCTCAAAAATGTGATTTCTGGAAAGAGATGAAGGTAACTTTTCTCAGGAGAAAGTTCTAATGAAGAGCCTGAGTACACCATCATCAATACATCATCATCATGACCAAAATCATGGGTAACAGAATGCCCCCCAAAGTATGAGGTTGGAACCAGTGAGATTCAATAGAATTTGTACGCTTCATGTGTGTGTCGAGAACCAGGAGCACACCTAATCGGAAACCTGCAAACAACCAAGCTTCTGCAGAATATATATATCAATTCTGAGGTAGGCATTCCCATACTCAGATCACATACTGATGAAATTATAGACATGGGTCATGGCCACCAATCATACACTGTGGATCCATACCGTCAAAATATAGCATAGCCACCGAAATACAATGTGGATCTATGCGAGAAATTTCAAATCAAGATGACATAGCCACAAGACATACACAGTGGATCTATGTGTTGCAAATTATACATACTCCATCGCAACCTGGATCACAAAGATGATATCCAGGGTCTTCAATCTCATCACCCAAAGTACGAATCTGACCATGTGATTACATGTGTTGAAGTCGAACATGGTAGAAACCACTTGATTACCGATCATTAATGAAACCGTTAACAAGTGCGAGGGAAATCACCATTGATGTCAATGACTCCCAAGGTACCATAGTACAATCCATCGAGTGTGAATTAATGATTTGAAGTCAAACATCCGATGGAATCTTTCGATCAGGGGTCAATGACGCAAACCCATTGTCGAAAGCGAGGAAACCTGCCATTGAGGCATGCAAGCTCCAAGGTACCAAATAATTTCTAAGTCTTGTTTCCAGATAATGAGCTGAAGTCGATGGAACAAAACTTGTCACAGGAGGGCCTTGATGTATCCCCCATCAATGAAACGAAATGAGTAACATATTTTGAAGGTGAAACAGAGTATTTTTCAAATTGGACCGGACACAGGGAAGGTCGACATGGATAGAATGGACAACTGCAGATGGCCGACTCAATATAGGTTTCAGATGGACTTCTCTTGAACATATGAACGACAAGACCAATGATTTGGCAGCATTGACTCAAAGATGACACAGGGAATGACCTTGTAGCAAATTGAATGAGAGACAAATGGATTTCCCAAAGTGGCTTCAAATGATGAATAGGGGATGTCATGTTCAAGAGCGACACTTACTGCCAATTAATACGAAGATGAAAACATATCCCTTTCCCAAATTTTCCCCCACCATTTCTGACAAGTAGCTCTTTATTTTTACGCAAGCTTGAGGAGGATAACATATGCTTGTTTATGTAAGCTCATCCTTCGGACGAGTCCCTCAGAGTATGTTTAACAAACCCTAATAAGGAGTGGTTCGGTCCCATTACGGCTCTGTCAATGTTTGTTTAACGAGTCTAGAGATAGAAAACTCAAAAGTTTTTCATGATTATAGAGTTTGGAAAAACACTTAAAAGATAACTCTCTCGGTTCCTTTTTCGTAAAATAGTCTGGATGAGACCAAAAAAGAGATAAATTATCGCTCACCAGACGCTTACTTCAGATACTTTATCGAGTGTGAAAATAGCAAGGTCGTTCAATGACTGGACACAGGGAAGGACGACACTGATAGAATGGAAAACTGCAGATGGCTGACTCAATATAGGTTTCAGATGGACTTCTCTTGAACATATGAACGACACGACCAATGATTTGGTAGCATTGACTCAAAGACGGCATAGGGAATGACCTTGTAGCAAATCGAATGAGAGACAAATGGATTTCCCAAACTGGCTTCAAATGATGAATAGGGGATGTCATGTTCAAGAGCGACACTTACTGTCTATTAATACGAAGATGAAAACATATCCCTTTCCCAAATTTCCCCCCATCATTTCTGGCAAGTACCTCTTTATTTTTACGCAAGCTTGAGGAGGATAACATATGCTTGTTGATGTAAGCTCATCCTTCGGATGAGTCCCTTGGAGTATGTTTAACGAACCCTAAGAAGGAGTGGTTTGGTCCCATTATGGGTCTGTCAATGTTTGTTTAACGAGTCCAGAGATAGAAAACTCGAAGGTTTTTCATGATTATAGAGTCTGGAAAAACACTTAAAAGAGAACTCTCTCAGTTCCTTTTTCGTAAAATAGTCTGGATGATACCGAAAAAGAGATAAATTATCGCTCACCAGACACTTAATTCAAATACTTTAGCGAGCGTGAAAATAGCAAGATCGCTCGGCGATATTTTCATGTTTAGAGAGTCTGAAAAGAGCTTAAAGAAGACTCCAGGGGGTTCCTTTTTCGTATAACCTTTAAGAGTTCGAAAAAGTGATAAAAGTATACTTGGTTATATTCTCATTTATTTACGAGCATGAGAAAGAACAAAGACTAAGCTCGGTAACTTATTCTCATGTATTTACAAGCATGAGAAAGAACAAAGACTAAGCTCGGGATTGTTTTCATTTTTACGCAAGATTAAAAACAAAACAAAACTATGCTTAGGATAGATTTTAATTTTTATACAATCTTAAAAACTAAACAAAACTATGCTTGGACCTGGTTTCATTTTTACGCAAGCTTGAACCAAAGGAAAGCATACTTGCAACTTCCCAATGCATGGTTGGTACTTAGCCCCCAGCTTAAGAAACTAGCGGCTCTACTTCAGCATGAAGTCCAGAGGCTGAGGTAAATTCCCCCCAAGATTTGTTGCATCCAACTGCAAAGGAGAATGAAATAAAGCTTCAAATACTAGACGAAGGACTTGACGTGAATAGAGAGGGGGAAAACTATTTCATTTTTTAACGAGCTTGACATAGAACAAGAACTATGCTCATAACCTTTGTTTCATTTTTAACGAGGTTGCTACAGAGACGCAAAAACTATCCTACAAAATGGTTTCATTTTTTAATGAGCTTGAAATCAAAAAACCATGCTCAAAGACCTCGGTTTCATTTTTTGACGAGGTTGCCTCAAAGATGCAAAAACTATCCTCGAAACCTCTGTTCTTGATCATGGATTCCAAGAGGACAATGCTCCAGAATGACACCATGTCAAGGGACAAAACTCAGTTATGGCTTCCAAGAGGTCTTCACTGGAAGGAAGAAACACACTCTGAAAGGACACCATGTCGAGGGTCACGACAGGAGTAAAGAGATCAGGCTCTAACAACCCTATCGAAGAGATCACCATGTCAACTACTGGATATAAGTCATCAGAGGTTGAAGCCATGGGCGACAATGCCACATAATTGACCTGTGGCAGGGGAGATATTGTCTGCATACAAGAACCAGGCGGGGTCAATGAATGAAAGTTGATCAATAGTCACAACTCATCCATCATGAGGGAAAGATATCACACGAAAAAGAGTAGACACAATAGCTTTCATGGCATAGAAATAATCTCGCCCAAGGAGTAAATATAAATCCAAAGGGTCTTGGACTACCATGACGTCAATAAAGAAAATTTTCCCTTCCAAAGTTACAGGAAACTGAGGAAGGGTCCCTAAAGGTTGACTGGTTCTTCTGTTAAAAGATAACAGATTTTGTGTAACTGGTGCAAGCGGAGGATAACCCAAGGCTTGTCAAGCAATCGAGGACAAAATACTAATAGATGAACCTTCATCTATCAGTGTCTGAGGAATGTCCCGACCACAAACCTGCACTGTAATCTGGAAATGAATGTGAGAGGGAAGATGAGGTCCAGTTAGTACACCCCAATCAAAATGGATGGCCTCATTACTTGGAGGGAGTTTCATAGGAGAAGGAGGAATACCCCCTGACACGGCAGAGTCCGTATCAACGCGAAAAACATGGGCAATATCAGGTTTACTCTCTAGCGGGAGAGTAGGATTGACCGATGATGAGAGCAGATTGACCACTTGGGTTTCATTCTCCAAAGGCAGAATGGGGTCGACAGGTGTAAACGGATTGACCACTTGGGTGACACTCTCTAACGGGAGAGTGGGATTGACCGAGGATGGGATCAGATCGACCTCTTTAGTTTCACTCTTTGAGGGGAGAGTGAGATTGACCGAGGATGGTATCGAATCAACCACTGTGTCAACTGGTTCAACTAAGGACGTGACCAGATTGACGACATGATCAACCGGATTGACCGGTGAAGGGACCAGAGTGATCATTCCATCAACTATTGGAGGGTTGAGAGAAAACTTACGATAGGCAGCTGGAAGTTGAGGCTGTGAAAAAGATATGTCTTCTAGTAATTTTGAGGCTTCATCCATTCGAGAACAAAGGTGAGTGAGATGACTCCCTTTGCATAACATACATGGGAACTTGGTTCTACTTTTATTCTTCCCAACTATATCGTGACTAGTCGACGGGAAGTCATCAGCATGTTGTTCAGAGGCTGACGACATGGGTTGGCGAGGATGTGTAGGCCATGCTTCTATAACCTTGGGTAGACCGGGGCAATCCTTAAGAAGATGGCTACCCTTACAAAGCCTGCAAGGGTACTTGGGCTTACGTGTTGTTTGGGTGATCTTGACATCATCAACACTCCCAGCACGACTAACAGTAACTAGTTGTTTTCCAACACGTTTGACAGTGGTTGGAGGTTTTGACCCTTTTTTATCTTTCTTCTTCTTAATCTTTCTTTTCTTCTTCTTCCTATTCACTGGGTTACTAGCTTCGGAACTTTCACTTGACGAAGAAGATGAAACAGAAGGAGACCTTGCAAGCGAAGAAGGTGAAGAAGATCTTACTGGTGAAGATAGTGAAGGATCAACATGAGGTTGATGTTCCTGGGGGGAAGTGCTTACGACCGAAGCACTTACTGCATTTGGGATTATCTGAGTGGGAAACAACCACACCGACAATCCAATTGTGAGACCTGGAAGGCTCAAAGTAGCGATGTGAGGACGACCAATGTTTCCATAAGAAGGAAAAACAAAAGGTTTCTTTGGATTAGAGGTTCCTTCATTGGTCATTTCAGGAACTGACGCCATTAAAAAAAAGAATCCAATCTAGAGTCCTCTAAGGAAAACAAACAGCACACGCTAAAAATCTAGTAAGAAAGCAAGCAAACAAAACATTCTCACAATGAACACACTAGTTGGTGATGAAATCCATCATCATGGGAACAAAGTAAGAAGGGGCTGAGATAGAGCAGGTGGAAAAGTTACGTTGACGACCTACTTAACAGACTTACACCCTAGTGCAAGCTCCCACACCTAATCGTGGGTATACCCTCCAAGGAGCCCGAGTGAGTTTGGCCAATGTCGATTCCAGGTATCGTGAAGACTTGCCCCTCCATAGTCACCTTAGGTAAAGAACCTAGAAAGATAGGCCACTAAGGTTACCACCAACAACAATAAATCCTAGGGGGACAGTCGACAGTCCGATCCACACGCAAGGGCAGGGTATCTAGCCCGAAATCAACTCAAGAGGCTTCCACTCATCATTTTGGGTATACCTCCAAGTGATCCCCATAATACGTGCAATCTCTACACCAAGACCAACAAAGCAGGGTGAGTAACTCTGCTAGTCTCAATGCGACCTCGTGATTGACCCTTGTGTTAGAAGGGCTTCCCAGGACAAAATGCAATAAGTGTATTTAAATGCTCCCTAACTCAAGATTCTATGTTTGTTTGCAACTTTGGAAAGTTATCTTTCACACCTATTCCAAAGCCCTACGACTAATCTAATGTAGGTTTGCTACCGGAAAATATAAAAATGTCTAATCAATTTTTATAAGCGCTTTATTTTATGGCTGTTGTTACTCAAAAGGAAGATGGTGTGGACAATATGGTGTTTTGACCGACTCGAAAATTATGCAAAGATATGAAGATGCAATCTTTTCATTT
>ML799329.1:18208-32942 GCA_009831015.1 Picea engelmannii
TATAGTATTTGACCCTTCTGGAATGCTGTGAATAGTGCCATGAATGACTTCATTGCTGTTTTGATGATGTAGAGTTCTTGTTGCTATGTGCAGATGATGTGGAGTTCTTGTCGCCATGTGCAGACGAAATTTCAGTGATAACAATCATGATGACCAAAATCATGGGTAACAGGCCCTGGCCAACGAGGCTCACAAACATAAGGTCAAGTGTCAATATGATAGGTCCGTTCATCCTCGGATTTTATCTGAGGGCGACCTTGTCCTGGTCTATGACCAAGATAAGGACCCCCTGGGGGTAGGAAAGTTTAAACCCATGTGGTTCAAACCCTTCATTATAAAAGAGGTATTAAAAAAGGGTGCTTATCGTTTGGTTGATTTTGAAGGGAATGCTTTGGTGGAGCCTAGAAATGGGCTCTACCTCAAGAAGTATTACTCATAAACAAGTCACTATGGGTAACTTTCTGTAGCATGTGTATAGTCTTTGTACTATTACTTTTTAAGTTTCTTTTAAGTGTTATGGACATGTCATTGATGTTATCTTTCGTAAATATGGCAGATGTCAAGTGATTTCGAGGTGTTCGTTGGGTATGCAGATGGTGCTAGTCGACACATGTGGAGGCTTGCCTCCGTAGCTTGGGTAATATTTACACCTCATGGCCAGTTGTTATCTTCTGGAGGCATATGTTTAGGTGACACCACAAATAATGTCGCCGAGTATAGTGTAGTTATTGAGTTGCTTCGTGACACCTTGTCATTGTGTATATCTGGTCTCCGGGTCTATCTCGATGCTCAACTGGTTGTGTCATAGCTAAACAGAGTATACCGGGTTCATGATCCAACTTTACACCGACGATTCCCTAGGGTACGTCTCTTAGAACGAAACTTTGATTATATTACATATTTTCATGTTCCTAGGAGATTAAACCAAATTACAGATACTCTAGCTAATCAAATTTTAGATTGGCATCTTGCCCACATATAAAAGAACATGGACATAAACATGTAAATACATTTTTGCACACAAAATCCATAAGACACAAAAAGATAAAAACCATATATAAACATCATAAAATAACCAGAGTACATAGATGGACGCAAGCGCCTAAAAAATGGGAATAGTAACGAGTCACCGGGCTTATGCCCTCAAAAACTATATACAAGTAGGTTCTTGGGGCACATAAAAAGTCTAAGTAGGTTCAGGGCCTATGGGCCCTGTTATAATGATCCACAACATGGGCTAAACGCCTAAACATTCGGACCCATGTCTGAGGTGCCCCCACTACATGAGGCTACATGGACGGCGGTAGGTCCTCTATCTCTTCCATCGGGACTATGCGAGTGAGCGCAGTGAAGTTCCGCTCAACTCATCTAAGGACCCTCTCGGCCTCTCTGGTCAGGAGGCTCCCTGCTACTGCTGCTCCCCCAGCGGCGACAGCCGCGGCTTCTAGCCATGGAAAACGCATGTTCCATGCATAATCGACAGGTCGCACAGGTCCCACATCTGCATGCAACAAATGTTTATCCATCAAATACTCTGGCATACAAAAAAATGATATATATAACAAAAAGACATAAAAATTACATATGCAAACAAAAAAACTACAAAGGTGGAGACTTATCCATCTCCCCTCGCTCCTCACCAGGAGGCGCGGGTATCTCAGGATCTCTAGAGAGATCTATCCCTGCATATGGGTAGTCCTCAATCATAGGGATCTGTCGTGATATCCAAGCAAAGAAATCATCGTCAAAGGACTCAACGGTCCTTCCACCACCCTGTCACGGCAGTAATACTGCCCATCTACACACTGCAGGGAAAGAGGCCTGATGTCCTCGTACTACAACCTGAGGACTAAAACTCGAAACTCTCTCAAAAAAGAATGAACACAAGATGGTCCTGAACCCGAAGTTCCTCTGTGTCCGCTGTTGGAAATCTATCAATTTCCTCTTCATGCACTCAAACAGTGTGGTACTCCAGTCAAAAATTTGTGCATTCATGCACTGGATGGCATAGTTCATATGTGCGTGAGACGCCTGATGCAAGGTTGTTGAGTCGGTAATCCGCCCAATCAGTAACAATATAATCTGCAGTGCTAAGCTAGTAATCTTACTAATAGGTACCTGGGAGCCCACATGGTCAGTCCCAGCCTCACAATGCTCAGTTATCAATTCCAAGATCTTGCTTGGCCCCGTAGGAAACGTCTGGAAGTTGACTGGTTCCCCTCTCCTTGAGAGGCTAGTTATAAAGTAGATATCCTCGGTGGTGGGCACTAGTGATTGCCCCTCTAGCATAAATGCCTCTGCATCAGGGTGCCAGTAGTCAATCAAGGAATTCAGTAGCCTTGGTTATGCGTGCATAAATGGACATAGAAAGAATTTGATTAAACCGCATTGCATTAACACGGCCACAACATTCGGATCTACTGCAACCAACTCACTCATTGCCTCATGCTCCCTTTCCCTCCACTAGACATACATCCTTCCAACACAACAAGGTAAAGGAGGGCCAGTACTTGCTTTTAGTTTGATTTTTCATTACAAAAGGGGGGTACACGCAGGCTGTAGAGGCGACAGTCGCGTGTACACGTGACAGACTTTACTCTGCCCGAATGTACACGCGGCCTGTCTAGAGATAGCTCGCGTGTACCTAGGGCCGACCTTTTTAAGGTCGATGCCCACCCAAAAAATAAACTAAAAAACAAAAGTGAAGTATTGAATAGCTAGATAAGGGAGTTTTTACTTGTTCCAAGAAGAAGTACGTTTCGTCCATTGTATCTCTCGGAATCACTGTTTTTGGCAAAGGGGGTCTTTTGCTCCAGAGTCAATTTCCAAATCAGCAATGGTGATAATGAGCTGTCAGCTTCTATTTATAGTTTTTTTGGCCTCTCTTTGTCACTTTTTTGGCCTCCCTTATCAGTTTCTTTATACCAAAAACCATTTAGAGTGATTCAGGAGTTATATGGGAGGGACTTGATCGGGTATTGGGACATTTTTTTTAAGTTTTTAGAAAATATTGACGGTCCATAAAAAAAATTGAAAATCAACTTGAGCATATAGGTTAGGTTACCACCCCGACTTTTGCACCTCGTTGTCTTTTTCCTCTGCTATAGGATCGATCCCATCAAGTTGTGACACTGAACCATCATATTTTCTTTAGAAGTGTCACAACTTGGCGGTAGAGCTTACCAGAACATGGATGCCCTAGGTAGGTCCTGGTTGCATTATGGTGTCCATGTCATTTCTAAAAACATTGTAGGCTCGAGAGTCCGTATAGTCTTTCCTAAATATGAGTTTGAGCCTCATTTGCGTGATTCTTTTTCGCTCTTTGTCTCACCCTCAGGACTCCCAAAATAACGGGTCTCCTTTTAATCCCTTTTCAGACCCTCTAAAAATGAAAAGATTGTCGAGCGATCTTGTGGCCTTTCACGCTCGTTAAACTGAAATTTGAATTCACGTCTGTCCGGCGGTAGTTTACCCCTTTTTTGGTCTGGACGGTTAGATGTACGAACAAAGGTATACTCTATTGAATTCCCATTCTTTAGAAGAGTACTCTCAGGTATAATTTTATTCCTTTTTTGGGCCTAAGGGAATAAATTTACGAAAAATACACCCCCACGGAGTCCATAGTTAAGCTCTTTTCAGACTCCCTAAAATTGAAAGGATCATCGAGTGACCTTATTCTTTCACACTTGTTAAATTGGTCCAGAAGAATATTCCTGACGGAGTCCATAGTTATTCTTTTTTCAGACTCCTTAAAAGTGAAAAAATGGTCGAGTGATCTTGTCCTTGTCACACTCGTTAAAATGGTTTTGAATTGACGTCTAATCGGTGCTAATTTACCCCTTTTTCAAACTGACTAGACTATTGTCGAAAAAGGTACCCCAACAGAGTCTCCTTTTATGCTTTTTTAGACTCTCTAAATATGAAAAACCATCGAGCTTACCTTCTCTGGGCTCGTTAAACTTACATCGAAGGATGTTACCATTGTGTGTTCTATCAACCGCATTTGCATACCTTATTCACCAGCCTTGTGACAGTTTGCTTCTACGTCTTAACACCTTTGGCGGCCGGAGGATTTTTCCCGAGTATCATTTTACCAGAACATCAGTCTTGTCCTTGTGCCTTGAGCTTGTATGTTTGCAGTACTCATTCCTTCATTGTAATGTAATATTCCTTTATTCTTTTTCCAAGATTATCGAAAAAAACAAAAAAATCAAATATACCCCAAAAAGAGGATGGGAAAAGTATCTTCTTTATTGGCAGCATAATGAGTCGCCCTTGGATAAAGCACATCTGTCCGTTTGATCATCAGACTATGGGATGTAGTACGACCTTAGGAAGCTTTTCTCGCTATATAGAGTTGTGTCCTCCACCATTTGGTTATTCTTCCAAACATATGGAGAGTTTACGTTGCCTCCTGCTTCGTAGACTTATGATTAACATATATGGTGTCTGAGTCTCATCACTTGTCATGCTATTGTCCAAGGGAATTTTGTCACTAAGACTGATTCGGCCCCTCTGCAATATGTCTCTTGTTCACATACCCGACCATCCTGAACATCCAATCAAGTCCTTGTTCAAAATCATTGAAGCCTTCAGTCCGATCATCAAGATTGTCAAGTCCATGACCGACGAGCCGTCGAAGACCTCTGGGTAGTGCGGACGTACACTCATATTACACTCCTACCTGAGTTTTGGAAGATTTTGAAGTTGTTTCTCGAGCTCTGAAGTCTAGCCATCAGGCCGAATCAGCTTCTGGAAGATGGATACTCTATATGTATATCTTTTTGATTTCGAGATGTAGCTCCGCTGTGTATTATTCATGGCTACTCTTTATAGTTATTTGACATGGATCTACAATGTATTTGATTAGTATCCATGGTTCTATTTTATCCCCAGCATGGGTATGCCCGCCTTGGTGAGACATTTTTTATTTTACAGACGACACCTCCTGGTTCCTGATCCTTGGGCTCAATCGTTCGGGACATCAGTAAAGATGGGAAATGTATTTTGGCCATCAGATGCTCTTCTGACATCACACATTAGGGGGAATCTGTTATAACCCTAAATTGCACCACACATGCTTACCTGGCATCAGGCAACTCATATCCCTTCTTTGCCAAAAATCTGCTGAACAACTCTTTGAAAATCCTCTTGTGTCAAGGTCCACGCACCCTAACCCATTTTTGCATGCGTGTACACGCTGGCTGACTCACAACAGCCCGCATGTACCTAACAAAGCACGAAAAAAGGAAAGTTGTCGACGGAAAAAAAATCTATGGCTCAGTTAACTGAAACTCTCGGCCATGCATGGTCGAGGGTTTGTCCAAAACCCTAGCTCCTTCTAGCCTATAAAAGAAGGGGTAGGGGTACCATTTGGAGGAGGAAAAAATATAGCGAAGAAACTCTGCCCATTTACGTAATCCATTGTCCCAACCCTTTATCCTTTCCTCATGCCAAAGGAGATTTAACGCAAAGCAGTTGAAGGACAGAAGAAGAGGAGCCCAGGATGAGGTTTAAGGAGCGGTGGCTGGTCTCAGCTTTTGTAAGTTGATTCACTTTCAGTAATAAAAAGAATGTTTTTCCCATCCCAATGCATGAATTTTCTATGGTTTGATTAATTTACGCTTGATTTCTAATCCTCGAGTATAGAAGTAGCATGCATGCATAGTTGTTGTTTGTCTTGAGTGCAGGTTATCTTTGGAAGGAGAAACACAAGCAAGTAGTCAAGCACAATGGAGGATCTACATCGAACACCGTTAATAAGGTAGGTGGTCATTTTCCTTGCATTTACTGAGAAAAAGGGATTTAAATCTTGGGATGTAGGTAAAAAAGTAGTTTCTATTCGGTCAAATCTGCATGCAAGTCTGACCCTAGTTTGCTAGTCCGTAGGGTGTTTTTCCCAACAACAGGAAGAGCTTGCACTATTTTCACAAGCTTGGAGTCCCAACTCTCACAAGTAAAACATAGTCAAATCAAAATTTAGTAGCATAACAATGCTCAAAAGTTATGATCATTTTCCCTTCTACATCATTTGTTTTATAGCAATTTTCCTCATTGACACCTGTCATCATGCAAAAATAATTAACCTTTTAATTTAAATTAATTATGATTATTCACCCACACACTTTTCATACTCTCCCCAAGTTGCACAATTACTTACCAAATTTTATTTTATTTAAAAGGCCAAATTCCCTCACATTCCCCAACGTGTTCCTATTTTTTCTCTTAGTTGTCCCTTTGTTCCCCAAATTCTCATTTAAAGAGTGTCTCCTAACTGGATCTTAGTTAAAGTTGGATTAAGAGTCTTCTTATATTTAGACTAGTGATAGGTTGACTCAATATTCTATTCTATGTACACCCAATCTCTCATGTTATTATTTATTTCTATTTAAAAATGCCTTTTTATTAATTTCATGCACCCATGTGCATTTTGTCAAATCTTTAGATTTTAGTTACTTTTTCCTAGAAATTGATTTATCTCAAATCTTTAACTCATGTCACAATTCATTTAGTCCTTTATTTAATTTTAGACTTAGACTTTGGCTTAGAATTTTGTTAGGATTTATAATTAATAATCTATTGTTTAATTAATTATTTTAATCCAACAAGGTCTAAACATTCCAATGTTTTCTAGGCCACCTATGCTTATTTACTCGAGTTTCAATTTCGCAACGTACCCTTCAAGACTCACCTCTGTGCTCCAAGGGTGCCACTCACATTTTGACTTGTTTTGGAAGTTTGTGTGACCATTTTGAGTCAAAACTCCATTCGGTTGATCTTGTGAGAGACTAAGGGATTCTAAGGAACAAGGACTCTTCCTTATTGCATGCCCCTTAGAAATATTCGTGAGCCACTGTCCTAGTCTTCCCTCACGACATCATGGACCACTCAAACTAGGTAATTGTTAACCTACACTTCTGGCCATGATAAGAGTGCTAGTAGGTTATGACAGGGATGCTGCCACACCTCTCCCTCAATGTATGGTTTCTATGCATGGCCCCTTTACTCCTTACTTGAGTCGGATTAGCAGGCATCATCAAGCCTGCATCCACTGAAAAAAATAGTGTCAATAATCCATATACATAAATCATACTGAAATCAATCATACATCACATGTATGTAAAATGAAATACTTAAGTAAATACAATCCACTCCCTGACTCAATCCGGAGTCCAAGCGAGTCCATCGATGCCATCAACATCCTTAACCCATCATGTGTCATGCATACTCAGGATGACTCGTTAATAACATCTGTCAATATATATACATCAGATTACAAAAATCACAACACATCATTGTCATCATCATGTATAATCCAAAATTGAAATGAAATCACAATGTACCATAACCGGATCACTTGCATGCAAGTGTCCTTAAAGAATAAGTCAATAGAAGTGTTCTCAGTAGACAAGGATGTTACATACACCCCTTCTTTTTTTAAACTTCGTCATGAAGTTTGTATAGTATATAAAAACAAGTAAATAAATGTATTTGACATAGATCTATATGCCTAATCTATCAAACAAGTAAGGAAATTGTTGACGCGTCTCATATGCATCCTCCCAGGTAGTTGAGTGTGGACTATACTTGTCCCACTAGACCTTGACTTGATCAACTATTCGACGGCGTAGTTGTTGAATGTGATATTCTAGAATGTGGATTGGCTTCTCCATGAAAGCACCCTCATCCAACACTTGCAAAGAAATCATGTCAATAACATGTGAAGGATCACTAATATAATGTCTCAAAACAGATACATGAAATACATTGTGCATACGCCTCAAATAATCAGGAAAGTCTAGTCGATAAGCAACAGGTCCTTTCTTTTCCACTACTTCGAAAGGCCCCACAAGCCTAGGAGAGAGTTTAGCACCCTTTCCCAACTTAATCAGACTCTTGTGTGATTTTACCTGCAATAAAACTCTGTCTCCAACTTCATAACTGTGGTCAACACGATGCGCATCCACATAACTCTTATGTCGATCTTGCGCTTCCTTAATCCTTTGTATTATTGATTGCATTTGTTCTTCCATTTCTTGAATTTCTTATCCTCAATTCGATCCCAACTCAAAGGTGTCTGACACAGTCACCGGTAAATAAATAAAATAGTGACATCTTAATTGTACTATGATAGTTGTTGTTGTATGCAAAATCTACTAGCAGGGATGATATTAGGGGCTAAATTTCTCTCATGGGCTAATTTTCCATGGTTCCCCCCCAAAAAAGATTTGTTATTCTAAAAATGATTCACCCAAATTCTATAGGATAAAATTAGTTTACCTTAAAAATCGCCAAAATTTTATACAAACTATATAAAATCCTTATAAATTTGAATATTTTTACAAAAATATTGCCAAACATTTTATAGTTGGAATATGAATGATTATAAGATTCGCCAAGGTTTCTACATTTAAAAATAAATTTCCATCCTTAAAATCATCCTTGTCTACTAGTGGAAATAATTCTCCCCAATTTTTTTGTTATCCCATTACATAGAAACACAACATATCCTCCAAAATCTATTTCGTTCTTTATGTTTTCCCGTCTGTCTCTGGGTGATATGTTGTGCTAAATTTTAGTTGTGTTCCCAAATCCTCTTGGAAAATGGTCAAAAAATGTCTCGTAGACACTGATCCTCGATCATATATGATCCTTCTTGGTACTCCATCCAACCTCACAATCTCGTTGGCAAATACTCTTGCTATGTCTGGCACCTGATATCACATACGTACTGGAATAAAGTGTGCACTCTTCTTCAAAGTGTCAACTACCACAAAAACCGAATCATGCATCCTTTCCATTAGTGGTAATCCAATGATAAATTCCATCGAAATGACCTCCCATTTTGATTCCAAAATAGAGTGTGGATGTAGTAATTATGTGGGATGTCTATGTTCATCCTTCACTTGCTGAAATTCTAGACATCTCGCGATGTAACTAACTATGTATTCTTTCATTCCCTTTTAGAAGAATAAAGGCTTAAGGTCTACCTTCATCTTCGTGACTCCTGGATGATCCATGTATACTTGTCGATGAGATTCACTTAATATTAAACTTCTTAATTCATCGTTAGGCGGTACATAAATTCTTCCATTAAATCTTAGCAATCCATCGTTGTCTAATGAATAACCTTCATACTTCATTACCATCATGGTATCTCGTCCAATATTATTCTTGACATCCTTGTACCAATCATTGTCTATCTATAAAGTTAGAATGTTTTCTCGAATATATTAAGCGGTATTACCAAGAATATGCATGGTCTCTGACTCAACACATCTGCCACTCGGTTCACTATTCCTTTAATGTAAGTAATCTCAAAATGTACATCTTGTCTTTTTCTCATCCAACTTATTGCTCCTCCAAACATGTTAAACACATACCCATGTGTAGATGTCCTACGATCCATATATCCAGCCTAGTCTTCATCCACAAATCCATGTATATCCAACACTCTATCCAATCCTGATCTTCCTTGGTAGTACAATCCATAGCTAGTAGTGCCAAACAAATACCTGAAAACCCTTTTTACTGTTGTCCAATGCTCCTTCCCTAGTTTTGACATATACCAGCTCAAAAATCCCACTACATGTGCAATGTCCGGTCTAGTATATACCATTGCATACATCAAATTTCCAAATACACTCACATATGGAACATGAGACATGTCCTCCTCCTCTTCATGTGTCTTGGGACATTGATCCACAGATAACTTTACACCAACATGAATAGGAACTTTGACCGGTTTACATTCCTGCATATTAAACCTATACAATATTGTCTCAACATATTTTCTCTGATTTAACTAGAGTTTCCTCTTTTTCTGATCTCTTTTAATTTCCATTCCCAAAATGAAATTTGAAGCACTGAGATCCTTCATGTCAAATTTAGAGGAAAACTAAGTTTTCACATCCTGGATAATCTCCTTGTTGTTTCCTATCAACAACATGTCATCCACATATAAGACCAAATAAATCAAATGATCACCAATTAATTTAAAATACACACAATGATCCTCTTTGCTTCTTGTGAATCCAAGTCCCAACATACAAGTATAAATGTTTTGATACCACATCCTTGGTGATTGCTTTAAACCATACAAGGACTTTTTCATCTTGCATATCAGCTCCTTATTTCCCTTCACAACGAATCCTTATAGTTGCTTCATATAGATTTATTCTTCCATATCCCCATGTAGGAATGTTGTCTTCACATCCATCCATTCTACTTCAAAATCAAATGCAACAACAACATATAACATAAATCTTATAGAAGTTAACATGGAAATAGGAGAAAAAATATCACCAAAATCAATTCCCTCAACCTGGGAATAATTGTTTGCTACTAACTGAGCTTTGTATTTCTACACTTTTCCTTCTACATTCAACTTCCTTTTAAATACACATTTGTTGCCAATGGGATTTCTTCCAATCGAAAACTCCACTAGATCCCAAGCCTCATTTTTATCCAAGGCTGTCATTTCTTCATCCATGGTATTTTTCTAGAGCTTTCCATCCTCTAAATCCACTGCCTCCCTGACAATTCTAGGATCGTCATCAGTAATATACAAAGAAAAAATTGAATGGAAATCAGATGGAGTATACCTTTCTGGTAGCCTTCTTTCTCGAACCGATCTCCTCAATACTGGAGTATGAGGATCTTCTTTTTCTGATTCATGTTCTTTTGTAGAGGCAGATTCATCATCTTTAAATCAAAGTCTATTTTCTCTGGTTCTTCCTTACTTGGTAGGACTTCATGTTTAACAAAATACTTCATTTCTCTAAACACCACATCTCGTCTATACACTACCTTCTTAGTTTCTGGGTTCCAAATCTTATAACCTTTGAGACCATCTTTACACCAATAAAGATACACTTTTTAGCCTTCTTATATAGCTTACTCTTTTTTTCCTTTGGAACATCAACATATGCATCATAACCAAATATCTTGAGATGTGTGAGAGAAGGTTTCTTACCAGTCCATACCTCTTGTCAAGTCTTGTCATCTGACATTGATGAGGGTGATCTATTGACTAGGTAACATGCAATACCCACTGCCTCTATCTAGAATTATTTCCCTAACCCAACACCACTGAGCATGCACCTTGCTTTTTCCATCAGTGTCATGTTCATCCTTTCTACAACTCCATTCTTCTGAGGTGTATATGGAGTAGTCGTATGCCTTGATATATCACACTTCTTACAGAATTCTTCAAATTCATTCTTGCAAAACTCTTTGCCATTATCTATCCTCAACACCTTAATTATTTTCTCTGTTTGATTCTCAACAAGATCCTTAAACTTTTTAAACCTGTCAAAGACTTTAGATGTATTCCTGAGGAAATATCCAAGTATTTCTCAAGAAGTCATCTATAAATGAGACATAGTACACAGATTTTCCTAATGATGGGACCGACACAGGTCCAAAAACATCACTGTGAACTAGCTGTAAAATTATTTCTTCCCTCGTTGCACCATAGGGGAATATTACCCGATTTTTCTTCCCATATTCACAATGTTCACATAAATTAAAATCCAGAGAGCATTTGGAAATACCTTCAACCATACCTTTACTGTGTAGTAGTCAAAGACCCTTCTCTTTCATATTCCCCAGTCTTTGATGCCACAGCATAACCTTTTTTCTAGAGATTGTAGGATTTCTTTCTTCTTCAACTCCAATATAAAAAACATTGGAACTATTACACCCATCACTAATAGTGCTTCCTTTCAGATTATACAGAGTTCCAAACTAAACTCCCTTCAACAACACCATTTCTCCTCGAACCATCCTGTAGGTCTCCTTTTCAAATATTGTTTTTACCCCTACATCATCCATTTTTCTTAGAGAAATCAAATTTATGGCCAATCCTGGGATGTACAGAATACTAGGTAGTGTTCTAATCCTTCCATCTATGAGCCTCAACTTGACTTTTCCTTGACCTATGATACTAGTTATCGAGTCATCACCTAGGAAAACATTACCTCCATCATACCTTTCATATTCATAAAACTACTCCATGTGGGGATTCATATGAAAGGATGCCCCTGAGTCAACCAACCATGCCTCATGATTTCCATGTGCTCTTGAAGAATCCAAGTACACATACCCTCCTTCTTCCTCGGAGGCATTTTCTTTTGTAGAAGGAGATTCTTCGGATCCCTTCTTTTTCTCAACTTTGGATCTACATTGCTTCTTGTAGTGCCCTTATTTTCCACATCTCCAACATACCTTTACAAAATTTCCAGGAGATTTAGATCTACCCTTAGACTTAGATCTCCGACTTGAGAACTTAGATCTATTTATTTCCTGGGAGCATCCTCTTGCAAATAACGTGTCTATGCTCTGTCCTTCCATATTCTTCCATCTCATCTCCTATGAAAAAAAGGGTGAGATAACTTCATCAAAATTCAAGGCAATTGTATTACTACCTATGGCCACAACCAGACTATCCCACGAGTCTGGTAAAGAACACAGTAAAATGATACACTTATCTTCATCTGAAATTTTAATCTCAACATATACTAACTGGCATGCCACAATATTGAAGGCGTTCGAATTCTCTATCACCAAGTCTCCATATCTCATCACCAGGTTATACAAATTCTTTCTGAGGAATATTTTATTTACTAGGGACTTAGACTGATACAACTTCCCCAACTTATCCCGCAAATCCTTGGTTGTAGCTTCCTCTGACACATTCAGTAATATTGAATCTGAGATACATAGTCAGATTGTGCTATTCGCCTTTTGATCCAA
Organism: Picea engelmannii; assembly: GCA_009831015.1. Lineage (NCBI taxonomy): Eukaryota > Viridiplantae > Streptophyta > Pinopsida > Pinales > Pinaceae > Picea > Picea engelmannii. The sequence goes on from ML799329.1 coordinate 30,965, forward strand.
CTTTTTCCAGTCATATGTTGAAGTTCCTATAGGTGCAATACCTAGATATACCATGATCCATTGATCTCTATCCACCAATAGATCTTCCATATTGAGCTTCCATAGCTCAAAAATTTTCCCATTAAATTTATTGATCTCCATTTTCAAATTACTCACCATTTATTTTCACCTAAAAAATGAACACCACAGATATCCCACTGTAACAAGTCTTATCATAGTCCCGAGCCAAACCCTTGACCATAAAGGCGTCCCCCTGATGCCAACAAAGACCTGATACCAAATGTATATTTTAACCTTGTACAATATTTACTACAAACATATTTTCAGTAAAAGAACAGAAAATGTACAATGACAAATACAAACATTACATAGATATTTTCCCCCTGGAAACCCAAACCAGGAAAACCAACATATTCTATATTCATTCATAGTGATACATTATTTACAATACAATATACATATAGGAGCTAGTGACATCCAAAACCCTAACCCAATTACCTGGATTAGTCAACAACCCTAATTCCTTAACCGAAAATAGAAAACCATCGACAAAAACCATGTGCCGAAAAACCGCCCAACAATGGACACGAAAATCGTGGAAACAAGAAAAACGAGGAAAAATGCAACACATTTTTTGAAGAGAAAGGAAGAGAAGAGAAAATCTCTCAAACATTGGGAGGAAATTGTAAGCAAACTCTATAATTTCTAAACTAAAAACATATTGAGATGAAGTAATTCTCCAACTATATAATTGTATGTTCTGAGAATGAGTTAAGATTATGTATGAGACCCAAAGTTTCTCTTCTAGGTGTCATAACACAAACATGCCCAGAGCCAACTCCAGAAGTGTGTAGACAGGCCCCTGAAAGCCCAAATCTCAGGAGAAACAATGCAAGGTGTGTGAAAATACCACTCAATGTGGGAAGATACCCTAAACTTATGAAGAATGAAGCTCAGGAGTGATAGGGCAAAACTTACACAAAGTAGGCACATTAAGTGTGGAGGAGACCTTTTAAAGTCCAAAGCTCAAGAGGGAAGTGCAAGTGAGCATTGAATTTCACTTGATATGAGTGACAAGATCAGAAGAAAAAGCATGTGCAAGGTTGAAGAGGGTAGTCAAGGAGTGTAAAATTCCTTTTTTAAGAACTAGTGGATGAGAACGGCTTGTGAGGATTCAAAATCCCCACAATCATTAGATCATATAGGAGGAGCACAATCGTGAATCCCCAAGTCCTTCATTATTTTTCACTTTGGAAGATTAGAGTTGTTTTTATTAAGTGGTCCTTGAATCCCGAAGTCACAGAGTGAATATACACCATAGATTGGTGGGCGAATGTGAGTTGTTTGATCTTCAAGGGGTTCAACAATTTGGCAAGTTTGAGTTGTAATTGACTAAGGGATAAGAAAACCTGAAGTTTCAAAGTGTCGGAGTAATGGAAAACAGTGGATCTAGTGATCAAATGAGGATCGTTAGATCTACGAGCCTTCATCCTTCAAAAGTTCGGTAGTTTGACACTCCGACGAAAATGAGTCGTAGCAGTTAAGGAATAAGAAACCCTGAAGATCTGAAGTTCGGAGTAAATCCTAACCCTCAGTTGTTGGGTACATGTGTCCTTAGATTTTTGAGTATTCAGAATTCAACTATCTGGAAGGTTGTGGGTGAAATTTGATTAGGGACGGAAGGTCATGAAGTCCTGAAGCTTGGAGTCAATCTTGACCGTTCGTTGATGGGTGAACATGGACTGTAGATCTCCCCCCTTCACCAATTCGAAGTGTTGATACTGAGAGGGGGGTGAATCAGTATCAAGTAAAATTAAAAAACCTTTTTTAAATTGTACTTAAACCATTTAATTATATCCAATGAGCAATGAACAATAGTATAAGAGTTACACCAATACACCACAATACACCATGCACAATATATGAGAAATAATCAATAGTTTTTGTTCAAGGGAAGTAATGACTTCCAAAGGTAGCT
>ML799329.1:48174-83045 GCA_009831015.1 Picea engelmannii
ATATTTTATATATGTAATTTGAATAATATTAATTATTTTTTAAATCTCTTTTATATTTTTTTTTATGTATAATTTAATAATTTAATTATTTTTCTAAATATAATTTAAATCATTTTAAAATCAAAATGTTGAAAATAATTTAATTAGTTATTTAAACTCAAACAAAAGTATGAAATTTGAATATGCTATAACATTAGAACTAATAACTCTATAAGAATTATTTTTTTAATTTTAAATCTAAAACGTATATTATATTAAAAAAAAAATTAGAACAATTTTTGGTGGAGACCTGCTTAGAAGGAAACTAGATCCCTAGGCCAACCATAATTAGATTTTTAACAAAGTTATCACAAAAATATATTATTTGTAATAAATGCCTGATAAAAGTTCCCTCTTAAGAAATTTGTTTCTATTATTCTTTTATCATGTGTTATGTTCTATAACGAGTTTGAGGACTACATATCAATAAAAAGTTTTGTTGTTATATTGTGGGAAACTCATCAATACTTCAGGTGCTAAACCGCAACCTTAGGAACACAAGGCTTGAACTTGTGACCCCCCCGCACCGAGAGAGTATGCACACATCTTACCAATTATTCTAAGACCCTTATCTTACAATAAAGCGTGATTTAGAAAAATGCACAAGGCTATATTTACGTCTGATAAAAATGGATACTCCTGAAAGCCACCAAGAATGTGATAAATTACTAAAAATAATGGATCAATATAAAGTAAGCAAATAAACTTGATGAACATAATACTTTCCCCATGGAGATAATAATTAGAGGTTCTTATTAGAGGTATTGCAGTTGAAAATTAATTTAAGATTGATTCTCTAATAAGAATTAGAGGTATTGCATTTTTTATAAAGTTGTTTCCATTTATAATTTAAGATAAATTAATTTAAGATTGACTTCATAATAAATGTAATAGGTATTGTTGTTTTTCTAAAGTTGTTTCCATTTTAGTTCTAGATTAAAAAACTGGGAAAAGATAATTTATAAATAGAACCTTTGTTCATGCATGCATGAGGTTTGATCCTTAAATAAGAAGCTGGGAAACGATAATTTATAAGTACCTGGATCTACTGCGATCTAGTGATATCTGTCCACCAAAAAATCTTCCATCTTGAGCTTCCACAACTCAAAACGTTTCCCATTAAACTTCTCGATCTCCATTTTCGAATTGCTCGCCTTTTATTTTCACCTGAAAAATCAATACCACAGATCTCCCACCATAACAAGGCTTATAACAGTCTCGAGCCAAACCCTTGACCACACAAGGGTCCCTTGAAGACAACAAAGCTCTGATACCAAATGTATATTTTAACCTTGTACAATATTTACTACAAATGGATTTTCAGTAAAAGAACTTAAAAGATACAATGAAAAATACAAACATTACACAGATATTTTTCCCGTGGAAACCCAAACCGAGAAAACCAATATATTCTATATCCATTCATAGTGATACATTGTTTACAATATAATATACATATAGGATCCAACAATATCCAAAACCCTAACCCAATTACCTAGATTAGTCAACAACCCTAATTCCTTAACCAGAAATAGAAAACCATCGGAAAAAACCATGTGCCAAAAAATCGCCCAACAATGGACACAAAAATCGAGGAAACATGAAAAACGAGGAAAAAATGAAACACATTTCCTGAGGAGAAAGGATGAGAAGAGAAAATCTCTCAAACACTGAGAGGACACTGTAATCTTACTCTGTACTTTCTAAACTAAAAATATACTCAGATGAATTAATTCTGCAACTGTATAATTTTATGTTCTAAGAATGAGTTAAGATTCTGTATGAGACCCAAAGTTTCTCTTCTAGGTGTCACAGTGAAAAATTTCCTAGAGCCAACTCCAGAAGTGCATAGATGAGCCCCTGAAACCCCAAATCTCAGGAGAAACAACGCAAGGTGTGCGCAGATACCACTCAAGGAGGGAGAAGACCCTAAACTTCTAAAGAATGAAGCTCAGGAGAGATAGTGAAAAACTTACAAAAAGTAGGCACATTAAGTGCGCAAGAGACCTTTTAATGCCCATAGCTCAGGAGGGAAGTGCAAGTGAGCACTAGAGTTCACTTCATATAAGTGACAATCTCAAGAGAAAAAGCATGTGCAGGGTTGAAGAGGGGACTCAAGCAGTGTAAAATTCCTTGTTTAAGAACTAGTGGACAAGATTGGCTTGTGAGGAGTCAAATAATCCACAACCATTAGATCAGAGAGGAGGAGTGCACTCATTAATCCCTGAGTCCTTCGGACTTTTTCACTTCGACAGATTATATTTTTTTGTATTAAGTGAGCTTCGAAGCCCAAAGTCGCGGAGTGAACCTACACCGTAGATCAGTGGGTGAATGTGAGTAGTTTAATCCTCAAGGGGTTTGACGATTTGGAAAGTTTGAGTCATAACTGACTAAGGGATAAGAAACCCTGAAGTTCCAAAGTCCCAGAGTAAAGGACAGTCATGGTTATAGTGATCAAATGATGACCATTAGATCTATGAGCCTTTGTACTTCAGAAGTTCAGTAGTTCGACACTATGGAGAAAATGAATCGTAGCAGTTAAGGACTAAGAAACGCTGAAGCTCTGAAGTTCGGAGTAAATCCTGACCATTAGTTTTTGGGTACACGTGTCCTTAGATTTTCGATTATTTAGAATTTGGCTATCTGAAAGGTTGTGGGTGAAATTTTCTTGGGTGCAGAAGGTTGCGATGTCCCAAATATCTGAGTCAATCCTGACCGTTCGTTGATGGGTGAACATGGACCAGAGATCTCCTCCCTTCACCAAATCGACTTTCACTGGTTCGGGAGTGTGGTAGTGATCATGAGAAAGAATCCCTGAAGCCTGAAGTTCCATAGTTGATCATGTTCGTTAGCTATAGGAGGAGTGTTAACCATTGATCTCTGAACTCTTCAGGAGTTCGACGATTCCAGTGTGTTAGTTCAAAGTATAAAGGTGCAAAGAAACTCTCAAGCCCGGAGTTCTAGAGTGGATCTCCACCGTATATTCTCGTGTGAGGAGGAATCTTTTCATCCATCTGATTACATTCATAACCAATGACAAAGGTAGGTGGAAGGTAGGGTAGAAACCACATATTCTGGTCAACCTCGAATTAAGACCGAGTTCGAGCGGTAACACTCTGGGTGAAAGGAAGTGTTGGAGTTGAAGAAACCTCTGGAGCGTCGAAGTCCTGGAGCTTTGAATAATGCCTTTTTGGGTCATCCCTAGGATCTATCCCACAATCACATGCATAAATGTCAAGGTAAAAGGGCTAATGACTACGGTTAAAATGCAAGTAAAAAATTATCGAAAAGAAAAATAAAAAGACAGTGAACCAACAAGTTTCTAAATTCTTAGATTCACAACTTGAAAAGGGCCCTACTATTTTTCCCCAAATTTGGATTTAAACAAAGATTCCATGCTACTAATAAATTCAGATTTATCAACAAAATCAACAGAGAATCCATGAGGAAATTTCATATTTAAACAAAATTCAATGGGGATCCACCATACAATAAATTGAATTGTCATAAGATTTAACATGAAATCCACGATACAAAATTTGGATCTAGAATACAATTCAATATCGATACCACCATATGTTTTGGTTTAGGATTTAAATGAAATTCAATAGAGAACTCATGATACAAATTTAGGTTTAATTCCTTAATTTGTTGTTGGATTACTGAGAGTGGGGGTGAATCAGTAATAGCATAATTATAATCCTTTTTCTCCAAATAATCCAAGTGTTATATCAATGTAGAATTATTATCCAATAATGAGCAATAAGAAATGAACAATCACACACATACATAGTACACCAGTGTTTTATGTTGTTGTGAGTGGGAAATCCCCCTACGGACTAGCACTTAGGGTTTTATCATGCATGAAGAAAATACCTAAAGATTCTTTCTTTTTACCATCATCCCAGACCTAATCTCCATTATTCTTAAGAAAATACACAGTTAAGAAGATCAAGTGAACATACCTTATTTCCAATGTTTGGTATCGATCCCTCTTCACGCACTGTTTCTCTTTGACTACAACTCTCCTCCCAAGGCTGACCTGCATTCACAAAATACAAACAAATAACCCCACATGCATTTGATATATGGATTAATGGGTTAGATATTTAATCAGCATCTACGCAATAAACATTGAAAAAATCATATGGTGGGATGGGAAAAGTACTTCTTTATTATTAACTTCACTAAAGAAACTTACAATGATGAAGACGACCATTGCTCCATGAATCTGGTCCTGGGCTCCTCTTTTACTATGCACCAACTTCTAACACACTTGCTTCTCTTCTTTGTTGAAATCACAAAATGGTTGCAAAATCTTGGGCAAAGGGGAATACGAATTCAGGTAGAGTTTCCCTACTATGATTTTTCTTCCTTTTCAAATGGGACCCCTACCCCTTCTTTTATAGGCTATAAGGAGCTAGGTATTTAGTCGAATGACTGGCCATGCATGGTCGAAAGGTTTAGTTAACTTACCCAAAACTATGTGTTTCATCAACAACTTTCCATTTTTCGTGCTTTTGTAGGTACACGTGGGTTGTAGTGGGTCAGCTAGAGTGTACACGCAGCCTGTAGTGGAGCAGGGCGCGCGGGCCTTTCAAAAAGGGTGTTTTTAAGAAGAGTTGTTCAGTACTGGCTTGGCAAAGAAGGAATATGAGATGGCCTGATGTCAGGTAAGTATGTCTGGTGCAAATTAGGGTTATAAAAGATGCCCCCTAATGTGTGAGGTCAGAAGAGCATCTGATGGCTGAAATACATTATCAATCTTTATCAATGTACCAAGTCGGTGAGCCCAAGGACCAGAATTCGGGAGGTGCCATCTGCAAAATAACAATTGTCTCTCCGAGGCAGGAATACCCATGCTCAGAATGAAATAAAATCATGGCTACCAATCAAATACACTGTAGATCCATGTCATATAACTATATAAAGTGTATCCGCGAGCAATACACATCGGATCTACATCTCAAAATCAAAAAGATATACATGTATAGTATCTATCTTCTAGAAGCTGATAAGGCATGATGGTTGGATATAATGTCTTCCGAGCTCGAGCATCAACTTCAAAATCTTAAAAACTCAGGTAGGAGTGTAATATGAGTGTACGAATTCACTACCTAGAGGTCTTCGACGGCTCATCAGTCATGGACTAGAGGATCTTGATGATCAGACTAGAGGCTTCATGGATTTCAAACAAAGACTTGATTGGAATTTCAAGATGGTCAGGCATGAGGGAAAGAGACAAAATGCAGATGGGTCGACTGAGGCATGGTAAAAAATTCCCTTGGACAATAGCATGACAAATGATGAGACTCAGGCAGCATGGCATTGGCATAAGTTCATGATGCAGGAGGCAATGCAAACTCTCCCTATGTTTGGAAGAATAACCAAATGAAGGAGGACATGGCTCTTATGTAGCGAGAACAACTTCCTAAGGTCATATTAAATCCTGGAGCTTGAAGAACAAACGGAAGGATGTTCTTTGTCCTAGGGCGACTCATTGTGCTGCCAATAAAAAGAAAATACTTTTCCCTTCCTCTTTTTGGGGTATATTTGATTTTTTTCTCTTTTTCAATAATTTTGGAAAAAGAATAAAAGAATGTTGTGTTACAAAGGAGGATCGAGTATCGCAAACATACTAGTTCCAAGCAAACGGAACACAAGGATGCTCAGGGAAAAGGGACATATGTAGGAAAAGGACACTATGGAAAAATCCTCCAGGGGCCAAAGGTGTCAATACACAGAAGAAAAGTTCTACAAGGCTTCCATATAAGGCATGCTTCAGATGGTTCAGTTGAGAGCAACATGGATCCGACATTAGGCCAAAGACGTAGGTATGCAAATGTGGTTAAAAAAACACACAATGGTAACATCCTTCGATGTAACTTTAACAAGCCCAGAGAAGGTAAGATCGACAGTTTTTCATATTTAGAGAGTCTGAAAAAAAGTAAAAGGAGACTCCGATGGGGTACCTTTTTCAAAGACAGTCTAGTCGACTCGAAAAAGGGGTAAACTATCACCAACCAGATGTCTATTCAAAACCATTTTAACGAGTGTGATAAAGACAAGGTCACTAAGCTATTTTTTCATTTTTAAGGAGTCTGAAAAAATCTTAACTATGGACTCTGTCAGGAATGTTCTTTTGGACCATTTTAACGAGTGTGAAAGAATAAGGTCAGTCGACGATCTTTTCAATTTTAGGGAGTCTGAAAAGAGCTTAACTATGGACTCTATGGGGGTTCCTTTTTAGTAAATTTAGTCCCTCAGGCCCGAAAAAGGGTTAAAATTATACCTGAGAGTACTCTTCTAGAGAACCAAGGCTTCTAGAGTATATCGTTGTTCGTATAGTTGACCATCTAGACCAAAAAAGGGGTAAACTACCGTTGGACAGATGTGACTTCAAATTTCAGTTTAGCGAGCGTGAAGTTCAACAATATCGCTCGACAATCTTTTCACGTTTACAAGGTCTGAAAAGAGCTTTAAAGAAGACCTGTTAAGTTTTTGGAGTCCCGAGGGTGAGTTCAAGAGTGATACAGAATTATGAAAATGAGGATCAAACTCGTAATCAGGAAAAGCTAGTAAGGACTCCCAGGCCTATAGTCATTTAGTGACATCATGAACACCAAAATGCAACCAGGATTTACCAAGGGCATCCATGTTAAGGTAGGCTCTACCACTAAATTATGACACTCTTAAAGTAGCAATGATGATTCTGTGTTGCAACTCGGTGGGATCGATCCTATGGAAAAGAAGAAAAGACAACAAGATGCAGAAAGTGGAGTTGGAATCCTATCTTAAATGCAACGAGTTGGAAAAAATGTATTTTTACCAAAGGACCTTCAAAACAACCCAAAAATCCAAAAAAATTCCAAATACCCAAAGAACACTTCTCGTGACAATCCAAAGAAAAACTCTCGAACCATATTAAATGATTTTTAGTTTAGAAGAAATGACAAAAAGGTCCAAAAAATGACAAAAAGAGGCCAAAAAATCTATAAATAGAAGCTGGCAGTTCATTATCACCATTGCTAATTGAGAAATTGACTAAAAACTAAAACTACCCCTTTGTGAAAAGAGTTGATTCCAGGAACTTCAGTGGACGAAACGACCATCCGCTTGGACCAAGTAATTACTTACTACCCCCTCTTGCATTCTAATTCTTCTTTTATGCATTTAAATTCATTTTTTTGGGGGGCGTCGACCTTTAAAAGGTCGGCCCTACGTCCACGTGGGTTGTCTTATGACAACCTGCATGTACACACGGTCTACCTTATGGAAGCCCGAGTGTACACGCTACTATGATCACTACAGCCCGCGTGGACCCTCCATTTAGTGTAAAAAAAAGATTAAAAACAAGAGTTAACCCTCTTAAACTTTGTTTATTTGCAGGATGTATGTTCATTGAAGGGAAAGAGAGCATGAGGATATTGATGTGTTGGTCGATGAGGACCCTGATGCTCTTGCTACACTTTTGCAGTGTGGTTTGTTAAAGTTTTTCCATTGTCCTTTCATGTGAGCACAACCTAGGCTACTAAATGCCTTGATGGATTATTAGCATCCTGATGCAGAGACCTTTATGCTAGAGGGGCATTCGTTGGCTCCAATAACAGAGGATATATACTTCTTGACTGGCCTCTCGAGGAGAGGGGAACCAGTCAATTTTTATACCTTTCCTTCCGGGCCTCATAACATATCGGAGTTAATTGGACTCCATTGTGAAGTCGATACTGACAGAACAAGCTCACAAGTGTCGATAAGAAATATCTCTAACTTATCAATAAAAGTGATAGTGTTGCTCATTGGGCAGATTACTGGGTTCACATCTTTGCATCAAGCTTCCCATGCACACATGAATTGTGCAGTTTAGTGCTTAAATGCACAAATATTTGACTGGAGCACCACCTTACTGGATTGTATGAAGAGGAAATTAACAGAGTGTCGAATGCAGAATCAGAGGAACTTCGAGTTTGGGATGATTCTTTGTGCTTTCTTCTTTGAGAGAGTGCCTAGCTTCAGTCCTAGAGAGACTATACGAGGGCACGAGGCCTCTCTCCCTGCATTATGCATATGGGAGACATTGTTTCCGCGACAGGGGGGAGGGAGGACCATTGAGGCCTTAGATGACAAGTTCTTTGCTTGGTGGACACGACAGATTCCGGTCATAGAGGACTACGCCTATGCTGGGATTGACTTCTCTAGAGACCCTGAGATACCGGTACCTCCCGGAGAGCAGCGAGGAGAGATGGGTAAGCTTGCTTCGTTGTTTTTTTTTTTCTTAAAATATATGTAATTTTTACGTCAGTTTTTATTTTTATATATATCATTTTTTTAATACACCAGAGTATCTAACAAATTTGTGTCTGTTATGTGCAGATGTGGGGCCAGTGTGACCAATGGAATGTGTGAGGAATAGGAGACGTCCTCGACCAGAGGCCGCCCCAGCTGCAACTGACGAACCAACAACAACAGAAGTACCTCCAGCCGGTGAGGCTGAGAGATTTTTGAGATGAGTATAGTGAAACTTTACCTTTCTTACTCACATAGTCTCCATGGCAGAGATTGAGGATCTGTCATCGTCTATGCAGCCTCATGTAGTGGGGGCACCACAGACTTGGGTTCGACTTTTTCGGCGTTTTGAAAATGCCATTGACCATTACTACAGGGTCAACAAGCCCCGTCCTTAGTTAGGATGGACTTTTCATGTGTCGAGGGCACTACTTGTATGTTTTTGAGGGCATAAGCCCCATGACTCGTTACTGGATGTATTTTTGAGGTGCTTGTGCCCACGCATGTACTTTGATACTTTTTATATTATATATGGAGTTTTATGTCTTTTTATGTCTTATGGATTACATTTTATTTAGAAATGTATTTACATGTGCATGTGTGTGTCCTTCTTATATGTGTGCGAGATGCCAATCTAAAATTTGATTAGCTAGAGTATCTGTGACTTGATTTAATCTCCTAAGAACATGAAAATATGTAATATAATCAAAGCTACGTTCTAAGAGACGTACCCTAAGGAACCATCAGTGTAAAGTAGGATCATTAACATGGTAGCCTCTGTTAACTGAGACACAACTAGTTGAGCATATAAATAGACCCAGAGGTGAGAGATACCAATTGACAAAGCGTCACAAAGCAACTCAATAACTGCGTTGTATTCGATGAAATTTTTTGTGGTTTCATCTAAACATATACCTCCTAAAGATAGTAACTGGCCTTGAGGTGTAAAAATTACCCAAGCTGCAGAGGTAAGCCTCTGAGTGTGCTGGCTGGCGCCATCTGTGAATCCAACAAACACCTCTGATTCACTTGACATCTGTCACAGTGAAAAAATATAACATCAAAGATAACACTTCCATAAAACCAAAAGAAACCAAAAAGTAATAGTACAAACACTATACATATGTTGCAAAAAGTTACCCAAGGTGACCTACCTATGAGTAATACTTCTTGAGGTAGAGCCCATTTCTAGGCTCTGCCAAAGAATTTCCCTCAAAATCTACTAGATGATAAGCGCCCTTTTTTAGAACCTCTTTTATGATGAAAGGTTCAAACCACATGGGTTTGAACTTGATTGCCCCCAGGGGGTCCTTATCTTGGTCATAGACTAGGACAAGGTCGTATATTTTGACCCACTTGATGAAGGGACCCACGGTGATGACGGGAAACATGGGAGCAGGATGTGCCCTCATCTTCTATGAGAATATTTGACATCGGTGGCACTTCTTGACTAATGCGATACAATATTTGATTAGTATCATCCAGAAGTAACCAGCTCATAAAATATTTTGGGCTATTTCCAACCCAGACAAATGACTGCCACATGCTCCAGTATGGTAATCATTAAGCACTCTTTCTGCTTCTTCATGAGTGAGGCACCGATGAAGGATGCAATCTACACCACGATGATACAGAGTATCTTCAAGTATGATGTAGTTCTTGGCGTGATGGCATATACGACGACGTTCATCACGAGAAGCAGAGGCGGGGAACTTCAAATTCTGGAGATAGACAAGTATATCTCCATACCAGGGGTCCGAATATGCTATCAAAAACATGTCTCCTTGAATAGGAAATTCTTCGGGCATAACATCACCTGACTCGACCGAAATTTCTGAGATGAGTTCTGCAAAGACTAGTGACTTTTTGGATTTCACCGAAATGAAATCTAAGTCAAATTCCTGGAGGAAAACTATCCATCTATTGATCTTTCCGTTGATTACCCATCGTGTCAACACGTGTTGAAACAGATTCACAATGGCAATGACGATAGTCTTGCGAAACAAAACATAATGATGGAACCATTGGACAACATGGACTATTTCCAATGCAAGTTTTTTGATATGAGAATAATTGAGTTCTGGTCCAACCAGGCCTCGACTCAGGTAATAAATCACATATTCTGAGATTAAATCATCCTCCTGAACTAATACCATGTCGATGGTTGACTCTGTTGAAGCCAAGTATAATAAGAAATCTTTTTTATAATTGGGTGACCAGAGTAGAGGGGAAATTGTGAGGGAATGTTTCAACACTTCGAAGGAGCGTCGAGCGACATCATCCCAATGAAATGGAACATCTTTCTTCAGTAAGCGCATAAAACCCTTTGTGATCTCAGCATAGTTTGCGATGAAACGCCGCAAAAAGTTTTATTTTCCTTGTAAACTCTGAAGTTGAAGGATTGTACGTGGGGGAGGCAACTGAACTATTGCCTCAACCTTGAAAGGATCGACCATGATCCCTGTTGTTGAAACTATGAAACCTAGCATATGGCCTGACGTCACACAAAAACTAGATTTGTTGGGATTCAAGCGAATCCAGAAGTAGTGACATCGCTTAAAGATAAGTCAGAGGTGTGTGGGATGATCAATTCTCCTACGATATTGTGATGATAAATCATCTAAGTAGGCCTCGACGATATGTTTGAGATCGTGGAAAGAAAAAGACATGGCCCGTTGAAAGGTAGCTCCAACATTTTTTAGACCAAAATGCATCTTACGATACGTGAATGTACCCCATGGACAAATGAATGTTGTTTTGTGTTGGTCTTCGAGTTTGATTTGTATCTGATTATATCTCGAAAAACCATCCATGAAATAAAAGGCCTCGCAACCTATGCATTCATCGACTATCTAGTCAATAAATGGCATGGGGAAATTATCTTTTGGATAGGCTTTGTTCAAATCATGGAAGTCCGTGCATACATGAATCGTACTTTGTTTTTTGTTAACCGGCACGGGGTTTGACACCCATTGGGTCAAATGGACGGGGTAGATAAAACCTGCCTTGAGAATTTTCTCTACTTCAACCTTAATAGTTGTCGCTTTCTTAGGATTAATCGGATGAAGCTTCTGCCAAACTGGCTTAGCGTTAGGATAAGTCATGATTTCATGTTCAATAATTTTTGGATCGATGCCTGGCATTTCCTCGTAAGACCAAGAAAAAATGTCACGGAATTCCTTAAATAAATCCGTGTAGATTTGAATATCTTCGGGGGAGTAGTCAACTCCGACGAAAAAATTCTCCATGATGAAAGGGGTTCTAGAGATGTTTATATGTATAGTTTCGATGATGGTTGTCATATTACCCTCAGCATAAACAACATCTGTAGCCAAAGGATTGATATTGAAAGACCTATCTCCAGTTATAGTCGAGGTGAATTCCACTGCTTCAATTATGCTCAACTCTGAGAGGAAGTAATATCTATGATGGAGATCGTCCCAGGGTTTGTCCAGACTAGTCATTGCTTCAATGATTTCTTTGACTGAGGGCAATACTAAGTCTAAAGAATCTGTATCAATGAGGGAACCTTGAGCCCAAATAGGCTCTAGAATCAGATATAACTCTTGTGCGAGAGTTGGATCGGGGTCGGCGAAATCTTGCTGGACTAAAGAGTATGCCACTTCTGCCATGGACAAGGGCATGGACATACCATGGTGCCCTGTCCCTTCCATCATGGTCGATGGGGAAGGAAGAATCGACAGATCATTAAAGTAAGTCATGCAAAATGACGAAACTTAGAAAATATCAACCTTATGGTGGTCAGATATGAACTTAACATCGCCTTGAGGAGGTGGGTAATCGAAAGTACCCATCAAAGATGGGCACAAACCAACCCCTATGTTTATGACACTGGGTTGAGGGTTATCAATCATTGGGACCATAGATGTCCCCAATGAAGGGTCAAGACGGGAGAAGGACAATTGATCAATGGTCATGATCTGTCCCTCGTGTGGAAACAACAAGACCCAGACAATTGTAGCGACTATTTCTTGCATAGAATAGGTCCAACTCCTCCCTAACAAGAGATTGTATTCAAGATATGCGTCGACCACTTCAACCTCAATACACATGGTTTTCCCTCCTAACTGCATGGGAAAAGAGGGGATAATTCCATGTGGTCGGAGCGAATGACCGTCAAAAGAGGTAAGAAGTGACAGAGACAAAACGGGTTGTCCAATGGCCTTCCAACATGCCAAAGACATTACGCATGTTGAGGCACCCTCATCAACCACCGTGCGAAAAATGTTCTGAGTAAAATTTTTCATGGTGTAAGCCAGGACTATCTGGAATGCTACATGGTAAGGGAGATGAGGTTTCAAGTTAGTTGTATCAATCATGATCGTACCCAGATTACAAGTCTCGACGGATCCTAAAGCGACTAACAGATCCTTTCTCTGGGAAGGGAAGCTTTGGAGGAATTCCAAGGCAGACATCGCACAAGGGGTTTGAGACAAATCCTCCACCACAGAGTAGTTATGGGTGGCCCTTGCATTTGGGTTGTGAGAAGATTTCTTAAACGCACCTTTTGGGATGCGTCTCATGGTTTCTCCCAACGTCTTCTCGATCTGAAGAGGAAGAGATGGGATTTTAGCTTCTTTACCTTTCTCAAAGGTGCTTGGCTTGCTGTAATCATGTTCTGTAGTCAATATATAGGCATCACCTTTCATCATATACACATTCGTGGATGCAGGATTGTTTGAATATGGAGGGGGTCCTTGGCTTCCCCCTTCCGCACTTGTAGAGGCTTGAGTTAGATTTTGGCCATGCTGAAATGGGTTTGTTAACACAACAGGTTGTTGCTGTGAAAATAACTTTTGGGCCTCTGCAAACCGAGGGCATTGGTGAGTCGGGTGGTCTTCCGCACACAGATTACACGGATACCTTGACTTCCTTTTTTTGGTGTTGCCCATGCTAGCATTATTAGTGGGTTTCTTATCCCCCTTACCCTTCTTAAGTTGTTTCTTCTTTCCGTCAGGCTGCTGGGTGGCCTTCAGATTTTTCAATTGCACACTATGTACATCCGATGTTTGGGTAAGGGGAGCAGCTACAACAGTAGTCTGGCTGGCCACTATATGCTGGATAGACAATTGCTGCAATTGTTTCATCAGTTGTTCAGTGGGATTTATTTGTGCTGAACCAACAATACCATCGGAATGTGGTCTATCTCTCTGTCTGGTTTTATCAAGTATTGATTGTGATGCATCTGGAAAGATCTCGTACAGTAGACGAAAATAAGAATATATTAGCTCAAGATTTTCAGCTCTCATGATTGAATCTTCTTCAGAAAACACTCTCGACGTTGCGACATCTTTGGATAACTGTGGGACCAAAGACTTAAGGAACCACTCAAGCAGGAATGATGTTGGGACTGACACCCTAATAAAACTCTTCTGGCGTCTCCACTCTCGGATGTGATCAGAGATATGGTCTGCTTTTGTTTTTTCAAAATTGGCCAACAATTTTGTGCCAGCGTCATATCTCACAGGTAATTGGAAATGGTTTAGGAAATACATTGCCAATTCACCGAAGGAAGAGTATCTTGAGTGGTCGAGCTCAATGTAACATTTCACAACACTCCCAATGAGAGTACATTGAAACAATCACAACTGTACAGAGTCATCTTTCAATGAATTAGATGAGCACCAAAGGTGAAAAGTAGTCACACGATCTCCTGGATCTTCGTTAGGCTTGGTTTCAAACTTTGGTATGTCCGAAGGAAACTTTGTTGGCATAGGGGGCCAACGCGGATCATGAAAGATAGGGTCATTCAACAACCTTATTAATTATGGCAAATGCAAGGTTGCCAGGAATGGTAGTTTGGTTTGTTGGTGATAACCATGGAAAAAAGGGCCTGGAGTTTGACTAGCACCAGGTTTCCAGGAAAATTTGGGTTGCTATCCCAGGTTCTGGTAAAAACCATGGCCATGACCAATGTACAAATGTTTTGTTTGAGGAGACATCATTGGATGATTCCCGAAATAATACGTAGATGGTTGGGCGTGCATTACATTCAGAGGACTTTGGGAAGGGTTGCCCCATGTCAATCCCATGGGCAGAGGTACTACACCTTGACCAGGGTTCCATTGGTTGGGAAACGAATTTCCCTCGATCGGCATTCCTGATGAGGGAACTAATCCCCGCCAAGAATTCCAAGGTCCTAATGTGGAAGAAGTTCTTGGGTGTGCCCCCTGCATAGGAATAGTACCCTCCATAAGATTAGGTTGTCCGTAATTGGGGTTTCCCCTAGTCGGGAAAGTAGTTGAAGAGAAAGCGTTGTTACCAAATGCACCAAACAAATAAAACGATGTCAACCTATTGGCATATTATGAGAAGGTGGTCCTTTAATCCCTTCTCCAAATGAAATATGGTGTGCATTCAGCCCGACAGATTGCTGGTGGGAATCACTGAGCGAAGGGGATGAAGGAGGTATATGACCTCCTTCATAAGGGAAAGCATTAAAGGGGGCTTAAGTGCCCCCCATGGGTCCTTGCAGAGGAGCATTAGAGTTACTTGCTCCCAGAACTAAAGTCTATAAAGTGGAGTAGGAAAGTATAGGGATTGTACCTAAGCTAGGCATCCCGTATGAGAATGGAGGGTCTGTTGTACTATGTGTGGAAGGAGTAGTGGCCACCGCCAAAGATGGGATAGTACCACTACTCGAGGTAGAGGTGGTCGATACCATGGTGGCTCGAACCACCGACGGTGGGTTAGGAGGTGGAACACCCCCTGTGGTGACAGTCATAGTGGGAATAACATAATTCCCAGAAGAAGTAGCAACATTTGTTTCCATTGCTGCGTGTGACATTATCTGACACTCGTAAGGATAAATATGTATGATGATGGGCGCTGAAAGATCAGTGGTTGGAGCTTCATATGGAACAAGAGATTTCGCTCCAAATTCTAAAATGGTTGGCTCCTCCTGATGTTGGTTGAGCACAGTTTCCTGTGACCCGATCGCTTCACAAGACCCTTGTTGGTCTAGCTTTCACCTTAGCGGTGGCGGGGGTGGCTCCAGTGTAACCAGTGGTAGGACAAGAATCCTTCGTGACCGGCTGAGCTAATGATCCTCCACTATGTGAGAAGATCAAAGACACACTAGGGCTTTCTATTTGTTCAAAAACAACACACACTAGAAAAATTATGTACGAGATAAAACAAGCAATGACTAAACTATTTGGAAGAACAGTTACAACAACCAACACTAGACCAACTTACAAGTGCAAGTGAAACTCGAACACGAAATCACACTCCAGGTATAATCTACAAAGTGTGTCCTGATGTCTGTCCTAGGTACCGCAATCTACCCTCACAGTCACCTGTGTAAGTCCCTAAAATAATGGCAACTAGGTTGACAGCGCGTGAACAGTCACCAGGCGGGTACAATCAACAGTTGGGTGGACCACAATGAGAAGGGTATCAAGCTTGAAACATGTCAAGGGTATCGAGAGAAAGTGGTCTAGAAGACAACTGAGGACCTCGAACGAATTCGAGACCTACAAATCTCTGTGAAAAATGCAATCAACGGAAGCCCAAAACAAGCCCTCTATATGCATTCCCCACTACACTCGGTCCGGCTTTGGAGGGGTTATCTCTGCTACCTTTCCGCATGCTACCTTGTGTTTATCCCCCATGTTAGAGGGGGGTCCTGAATAACTTCCACGATATTGGACTTTTAGCACGCCCTAGCATAGACTCTTATGTATGTTTTGTAGCCTTGAAGAGTTTCCTCTCCAACCTAAATCAAGGCTCTAGCCTAGACTAGTTGATGGACCCTACAAACATAAAGTCTAGTTGATTTTAATTAATCATTAATTTTTATGGCTTGTCTTAAGTCAAAGGTTATGAAAGTGAAACTAGTGATGTTTTGAGAGATGAAAAAAAAGATAAACAGAAAGATGGAAACAAAATAACTTCTTCTCGACAAAATTTCAATCAACTTTTCAAGGTAAAAATTTTCTAAGATATTTGAACAGTAAACTCAAAACAGGATTTCCCTCGACTACGAGCTACTTATTGTCCTAAGTAAACAACCAATAACTTATGAAAGAAAAAATTTTCCTGGTTATTTATGCAAACCAATAATTACTTAATCAAACCAAGAAATAAAAGAGTTTTTTTTATTTATTTAATGCTCGCAAAGAAAAAAGGAAAAATGACGACAAGTAAAGACCAATAAAACTTCCAGCCTAAGCATATATTGCAAAGAGTTACTGACAATAACACACAAATTGATGAAAGTAGACTCTCACACTTGTCTAAAAAACCCTATGAAAGAATAATTTTGAGGAAAACTTTTTAATGAAAAAGAAAGCTATTGTTGTGATCAAACCTAATTCGTTGACTACTATGACAGAGACCAAGAAACCTGAGAGATATAACTCTTGTCAAGGAAAAGGATGATTGCCTCTCCTTAAACAAATTTTTTTCTCAACATGTACGCTATTGACAGTTAAACAAATAGTTTGTGCACACGAGCTGTGTAAGGTCAGAGTGCGTGTACATGCATGCATACCGTATGCAGGTCGTGTGTACCTCTGCGACTCTTAAAAAATGAAAATACAAGCAATCAAGCACTGGCAAAGACTACTGGTATTGAGAACCAGAATCCCTTGAAGTCTCAGAAACATACTTTGTCAGAAAAGAAAAACAATTCAAGTAAAATTTCATAGAAAAAAACTAATATGAGGTGGTGCCTAAGCTACAAACTGCAAAAACAGAGACCAGAATGAGTTTCAGAAAACCCCTGAGAAGGATCACTTCTGACAGGGAAAAGGATCACTACCTCTTTAATAAAAAAATTCCTAACCTAGACATGCTACTGTCACTTCATCAACTAGTGTGTCCATGAGGGCTATGTGAAGGTTGGGCACGTGTACACGCATGCAGGCCTTATACAGGCTACGTGTACCTCTGTGACTTCCTGAAAAGAAAATGAAGCCAAGCAAAGAAAGCAGGGAATACTGGTATGGAAGACCAGAATCCCTACTAGCTCAGACTCTTGCAGAAACTCAGAAAAAAGGTGATGAAACCAATTTAAAACTACCAAAAAGTATCCCCAGAAAACCCTAGAGATCCCTAGTATGATCGCCAATTATCTTAGGAGTGGGAAATACCCCTATGGACTAGCACTTAGGGTTTTATCATGCATGGAGAAAATACCTAAAGATTCCTACTTTTTACCATCATCCCAGACCTAAACCCCATTATTCTTAAGAAAATACACAGTTAAGAAGATCAAGTGAACATACCTTATTTCCAGCGTTTGGTATCAATCCCTCTTCATGCTTGGTCACTCTTTGACTGCAACTCTCCTCCCAAGGCTGACATGCATTCACAAAAGACAAACAAATAACTCCACATGCATTTGATCTATAGATTATTGGGTTAGAGATTTAATCAACATGTACGCAATAAACACTGAAAAAATCATATGGTGGGACGGGAAAAGTACTTCTTTACTATTAACTTCACTAAAGCAACTTACAATGATGAAGACAACCACTTCTCCACGAATCTGGTCCTGGACTCCTCCTTTATTATGCACCAACTGCTAACACACTTACTTCTCTTCTTCATTGAAATCACAAAATGCTTGCAGAATCTTGGGCAAAGGGAAATATGAATTCAGGTAGAGTTTATCTACTATGATTTTTCTTCCTTTTCAAATGGGACCCCTACCCCTTATTTTATAGGCTAGAAGGAGTTGGGTATTTAGTCGAATGATTGGCCATGCATGGTCGAAAGGTTTAGTTAACTTACCCAAAATTGTGTTTTCCGTCAACATCTTTCCATTTTTCATGATTTTATAGGTACATGAGGGTTGTCGTGGGTTAGCTAGAGTGTACACACGGTCTGTAGTGGAGTAGGGTGCGTGGGCCTTTTAAAAAGGGTGTTTTTAAGAAGATTTTTTTAGTACTGGCTTGGCAAAGAAGGCATATGAGATGTCCTGATGTCAGGTAAGTATGTCTAGTGCAAATTAGGGTTATAACATACATGGAAACCCAAATTGGGAGAAAACCACAGAATTATTTTTATTATATGTCTTGAAGAATTACATTCATTGGAATCACCAACTTCCTTTGTTTTCCAGCTGCAACTGGAAGGAGGCTCCAACCCCCTAGTTTCTCAGGCTACAACCTGAGGGAAGATCCAACTCCCCAATTCTCTGGCTACAACCAGAAGAAGGCTACAACCCCCTAAGTTCTCCGGCTACAACCGGAAGGTGGATACAACCACCTGTCCTTGCCTCGTCCAACTACCCTGAAGTATAATTAGAATTATGGAACCATTTCCAATCTGTCACTGTGAGATATACTAGTGTACAACTGTAACAACCTGTACCACTGACCTGTATCCAATCTGTACAACTTCCCTGTAATCAATCTGTACCTGAAATGAACATGTATCTACAAAAATTACAACATATACACAACCTGTAGTGTTGCAGCTCGCGTATGTACACACCCTATAGTTTATGCATCCCACATATGTATGCTACCAAACTGTTATGCAGCCTGCGTATGCCTTCTGAAAACTAGGGTTTCCTTTTCTTGAAAACTTCTGACCTTTTGTAACTTCTTTCACATAGATCTGTAACCTCCCACTGTATCCAGACTGTAACTGTGCCCTATCCATGCATCCTCATATATAACCTTTACTCAAGGAAAGTATGTCTCTCTCTAGTCATGTGTCATATAGGTATGTGTAATCATGAACACGTATAAAATTCATCGCATGATCTTATTCATAAAACCCTTTTTTATATTAAACTTCTCAATATATCAACTACTACACAAATACAAGATCTCAACCATGTACCATAAAGACCCTTAGCCATATGCCAAGAAATACAAGATGTGCCTCAATAAGAAGTTTCAATGATAAATATACCAGCATTGTATTTATGTATATATGACTTATACAGAAGATCCAATGTAGTCACTAATCTCTCTAGGGAGAATTCTCAAATATCCATTTCTATTCATCATGCATACATCAAAATCCAACTATTCATAGAAATAAGACATACCTTTTGAGGCAATGGATGGATATGATGTATCTGAGCACTTTAGACCTTCATGGGAGCTTGATCTCAGAAACTAGAACCTCTACATCTTCATCTTCTCAAGTTTCCATGACTTTATCAACATGTATGCTCCCTATACACTGACAGCCTGCATATAACTCAGCATGTATGCACCTTGTACACAGAAAAATCGTGTATAACTCAGCATGTATGAACCTTGTACACAGAAATCCAACGTATAACTCAGTATGTACGCACCTTGTACACAGACAATCCGTGTACCCCTCAGAAAATAGGGTTTTTATGCAATTCAAAGAATTTCTTTGTGAACGCTTCATGCTACCTCAGACATTCGCCACTTCATATGTATCCACAAGTATTTACAAGAAGATTTACACAAGAAAATAGACATATAATATGTACAAGTGTGTCTTTAGTGAGTGAGCTTTGCCTCTTATTTATATCATCATGTAGCCTCACACTTTCCTTATTTTAGGGCTTCTTAATTTAAAATAATTTCTTTTGCAAAGCACTTTGACCCTTGGGGGCTTCTACAAGACTCATGAGGGGTTCTCCAACTTCATATGGTCATAGCTCTCTAACTGTGAGGATTTATGTGACTTTCCACATACCACCGAAAATGGCATGACAAGAACTATCCATCTAGGATAGTTTCACTGATAGATTCACTATCCTTCATCTCATTATTCCACAATTAATCATGGGTTCTCTCACTCCACAAAGTGTCTTCCCATGAGGGATTTCACCATAAGGGGACCACTTTTGAGTTCATCCATCTTTACTTCTTATCAACCATGACAAGACAATAATGAGTCGTCTTTACATCAAACAATATTGGGTCCATTACTCAAACCTTTGTGCTACGAGGATTTCTTCAAGGGTTGACATCAATGACAACCAACCTTAATCAACAATCTCCCCCTTTGGCATTGATGGCAACACTCTGATGCAATACTAAAATCATATCACTCATGCTACCCCTATAACCATGCCTCTTTCCAAACTCATGAACCCCCTGGAACCATGCCTCTTCTCTCTACATCTGATAAATATGCTCCCCATGGAACCATGTCTTTGTCCTCTGCATATGATAAATATCTCCCCCTTTTTCATCAATGAAAAAGGTATTTTTCCATCCAGGGTTGTTCCCCTTGACTGAACTATCCTCTTATGGTGATTCCTCCTGTTAAGATGTTTGCCACTTGTTCTTTTGTTCCCACATACTCAACTCTAATTTTATTTTCAGCAACCTGCTCCCATAGAAAGTCATACTTGATTGGAATGTGCTTCGTCTTGGAGTGCATCATCGGATTATTCGAGATAATGATGGCACTTGTATTATCATAATAGATTGGAATGGGCTCATCATACTCAACTTGTATATCTTTCAGAGTTTGTTTCATCCAAAGAACCTTTGTACAACATGATGATGTTGCAATATACTTTGCCTCGGTTGTAGATAAGGATACTGATGATGGTTTCTTGCTTAGCCATGATACTAAACACTCACCCAAGTAGAACGATGCTCCATTGGTGCTTTGTCAGTCATCAATAAAACCTGCCCAATCTGCATTTGTGTAGGCAATAAGTGATATATCCTTTCCTTTTGGATACCATAATCCAAACTCTTTTGTTCCTTTGAGATATCTGAAAATCCTCTTCACTGCTAACACATGTGATTCCTTTGGTGCTGCTTGAAATCGTTCCACCTATCCAACTTCCTGCATTACATATGGTCTGGATGTTGTCACATATAGTAGGATACCAATCATTGACCTATATTGCCTCTGATCTATAGACTTCAAATCATCATCTTTTCTCAACTTGCAACTAGTTTGCATGGGAGTTATAACTGGTTTGCAATCTTCCATTCCGAACCTCTTTAGAATTTCTGTGATATACTTGGTTTGAGAAAAAAATATTCCTTGGTTTCTTTGATGTATCTGAAGTCTCAAAAAGAAGGATAGTTCTCCAAGTAACAACATTTCAAATTCATTCTGCATATGTTTTGCAAATTTCTGGCTTACCCTGTCATCATCACTACCAAAAATAATATCATCAACATAAACTTCAATTAATAAAATGTTACCTTGACTTACCTTGATGTAGAGGTTGTTGTATGCACTTCCTTTTCTGGACCCTTCCTGTTGCATATACTTATCCAGTCTAGAGTACCATGCTTTAGGAGCCCGTTTTAGACCATACAAGGCCTTCTTTAATTTACACACATAATCTGCATTCTCTGACAACTGAAATCCTTCTGGTTGTTTAATGTAGACTTCTTCTTCAAGTTCCCCATTCATAACAAATGATTTTACATCCATATGATATACTTTAACATTTTTGGAGCATGCATACGCTAAAAGCAACCAGATTGCTTCCATTCTGGCAACTGCGGAAAATGTCTCTTCAAAGTCGATCCCTTCATTCTGTGCATATCCTTTACATACCAATCTAACTTTGTTCCTTGTAACTTGTCCATCTTCATTTAATTTATTCCTTAAAACCCATTTTGTGTCGATCACATTCTTATTCTTCGGTCTTGGAACCAGTTCCCAAGTGTTATTTTTCTCTATTTGAACCAATTCTTCATTCATGGCCTTATTCCAAAATTCATCCTTGTTGGCTTCTTCAAAACAATTTGGTTCAATTGTAGATAAGAGTGCTAGGTGTGTTTGTTTTGGTGAATAGATTTTTCTTCTAGTCTCAACTCCTGCATCTTTGTTTGCAATAATTTGATCTGAAGGATAATTCTTTTGTACTCGTTTGCTAGGTGTCTTTGGAGATACTTGTTGTTAAGAACCAAATATCAATATAGCATAGAAAAACCTCAGAATAAGTACTCAACGCCTTGAAAATGAGAGAAATTAAGATAATAAGCCTCTTCGAGGGGGAAACCTCCTTATGCCCACATAAATGTACAATTACAAGATGATTCCAAATGAAAATGTCTCCTTGGTATATATAGGAGACTAGGAGGTATAATTACAACTAATGGACTAAAGCCGACATAAATAAAATAACATTACTAATGTAATATGCCCCAATTAAAGAGTAATGAGCCATTATTTAGGGCTTAACATTCCCCTCCCCTTGAGACAAGTGTTGTCTGCAACGCTTGAGTAACTCTAGATGCTTCTATATAAAAGACTCATCTTCCCAAGTGGAATATTCAGCCAGTAGTTTCCTCGATTTAATGAGATACTCTGAAATGGATCTATTCCTCAGCTGGCGAATTCTTGTGTCAGTGATGGCTTCAGTCTCCAATATGATTTTTCCTTCCTCATCAAGTTATGGAAATATAGTTTGAACTGGGATCTTGTCACCTATAACCTTCTTTAAGCATGAAACATGGAAAACTAGGTGTACTCATGAAGATGAAGGCAACTCCAATTTGTATGCCATAGTACCAATATTTTGCAACAACTTATAAGGGCAATATTACTTTGGTGATAATTTATTATCCTTCTTGGCTTGCTTGAGGGACATATGTTTGTATGGTTGTAGTTTTAAAAACACCCAATCTCCTACTTCAAAACTTCTTTCACTGCGATATTGATCTTCTTGTTGTTTCATGCGATTTTGTGCCATGGTTAGGCTGTCCTTTAATATTTCAAGAACTTGTTGTTGATGCTCGATGTGATCTTCCACTGCTTGAACCTTAGATTTTTCTTTTAGAGAAGAAGTTATGGAAGGGGGGTGGTATCCATAGAGTGCCATAAATGGTGTCATTTTTGTTGCATTATGAAAGGAAGTGTTATACCACCATTCTTCCAAGGGTAAACATTTGAACCATTGTGTTTGATTATCAGAGACAAAGCAACGAAGGTAGCCTTCCAAACATTTGTTCACTATCTTGGTTTGTCCATCAGATTGAGGATGATAGGATGAGCTATGAGCCAATTGAGTACCCAAAAAAGAAAATAATTGTGTCCAAAAATGTCCAATGAAGATGGGAACTATGTCACTTACAATAATCTTTGGGCTGCCATGTAGCTTTTGAACTGTCTCCATGAATGAAGTGGAAACTATATTGTCTTTGAAGAGATGAGAGAGTGCAAAAAAGTGTGCTTACTTGGTTAGTCTATCAACAATCAGCATAATGACACTCTTTCCTTCAAACTTCGATAACCCTGTGATGAAATCCATGGAAACCTCCTCCCAGCACTGACTTGGGATGGCTAATGGTTGTAAAAGACCAGGGGTCTTAATTTTTTCCACCTTATTTTGTTGGAAAACCAAACATTCTGCGACAAACCTTTGAACATCAGTTTTAAGGCCATCCCAAAAAAATTCCTTCTTGACCCTATGGTAGGTTTTAAAAAATCCTGAGTTCCCTCCTACTGGAGAGGTGTGCAATTCCAATAGTACCTTTTGTTTGAGTTGGGAGTTCTTACATAAATATAAGCGATATTTGTACCATAGTGAATCATTTTTCCATGTAAATGTATCTTATGCACTGGAATCCTATTGCAACCTTTGAATGAGAGTCCACACTTTTTCATCATTCTTCCATTCATCCCTTTCTTCTATTATCCAATCAATTTGGATAATCGAGATAGCACAGAGAAAGGCCTCAACATCTTCATCCTTTCTTGAGAGTGCATCTGCCACAACATTTTTCTTCCCTTTTTTATAGACAATTTCAAAATCATAACCCAATATCTTGGTTACCCATTTTTGTTGTTCTTCTGAAGATAGTCTTTGTTCCAAGAAGTATTTATGACTATCATAATCTGTTTTGTCCTTGAAGTGCCTACCTATTAGGTAAGGACGCCATTTCTTCAATGCATGTAGTATTGCCTTCATTTCCTTCTCATAAATGGGTTTGTGTAAGTCCTTTCCCTTGAGTGGTCGACTTTCAAAATACAGGGGCCTTCCTGTTGGCATGTTTTACAGGCAGTGTATGCTTGTCATTGATGGAAAGTACAACAACGATGATCAACAGCACAGTGATAATCGGGGAGGAGCAGCAACAGTGATCGCTGGATCAACAATTCAGAATTCCCGATGGCTGTCAGATCTCAATGTAGACAAGAAGAGCGTGCAAATATGGAGAATAGATCTCAGGCATTAGATCTAAGCGCGAGGACTGACCATCGTAGGATCCAAGAGAATCGACACGATATTTAAAAGTGCAAGGTGAAGCGAGTTTGCGAATCAGAGTTTCGGGAATCGCGACATGGAGAGGCAAGAAACAATACCACAGGACTGCCAAAATCGCGATATGATCTGAGCCATTGAATCAAGATCACATATGGACTGTCAATCCGACCCATGTTAGCTAAGAACACGTGGCACAACTAGGCAATGACAAGTGTCAAACTGATTTGACATTTCAAGCACATGTAAGTCACGAATCAAAGTGACACGTGGTAGTTATTCGACACATGTCAATCCACATGTGACATCAACAGGCTTACATCACTTCGAGGTTTCACGAATCACAACTTGGAGAGTCAAGAAACAATACCACATGAATGCCGAGATCGCGATATGTGAAATCACGACAATATCTTGACCATTGATCAAGAGGAAGCGTGGTGAAAGATCAGAGCACCAAAAAGTCTCCACTTCGGAATTTCGCAAGTCATGAAATTCAAAGGAAAGAGATTCAAACTCGTGATATGCGAGATCACAATAAAATATTGACCGTTGATCCAAGAGGGACACGTGGCAGAAGATCAAAGCATGTCAAAGACTCCATTTAGGGGTTTCACGTACCACGACTTGGAGTGACGAGAATCTCCATCTAAGAACTCGCGAGATGTGATATCGCAAGTTAATCGCAGCCGTCATATCAAGGTGTGATCTGGACCGTCGATCCAAATTTATTTCAGAATATCGACTATCACAAGTCGGAGTGACAAGAAAATCCATCGAAGAACTCGCAAGATGTGAAATTGCGAGTTAATCGCAGCCGTCAAATCAAGCTCAGATCTGAACCGTTGTATCATAGGACAAGTGGCAAGAAATTGGAATTTCGCTGACTTGGGGCCAATGAAGGATGGTGTGGAAACTCATGAAATATGAAGCACATTGTTGGCATAGTCTATGGTCACCGCCAATGGTCATGAGAAGGGAAGGAGTCAGTCCATATAAGCTCCATTTCGGGGTTTCGAATATCATGACTTGGAGAGTCGAGATGCCTCATCTCCAGATTCATGAAACACAAATTCGGGAAAAACACTTTATACATAAGCGCTTGGTCACGGCCATGGTCATATATAGGAAGGAGCTCACATAGAAAAGCTCTGTATCAGAGCTTTGAAGATCGCGTATGGGAGTGTTGAGAAGCTTGGTCACATGAATGTCTAATTGACCAAATGCTGAAATGCCAAAATGAGTGCAAGATCTTGTGGAGCCAATCCAACGGTGCAGGTGAATCTGAGTATGATCGGAGGGCTAATGTTGCGCTTCACAGTGTAACTGCTAGAAACCATTGAGGGTTTCTGCCAGAAGATTTGAAGAGACTTCTGTGTGATTGCCAGAGGAGTTGAAGAGTCTCCAAGCTTCGTCCAGTAAAGGAAGACAACTCTTAGAGGGATTGACAGGTGGATGAGCATTGAATTCTGTAGCTAAAAATAGAAAGGATAAGCTCATCGAAGATAGAGAAGACGAAGCGCCTCAACTTCCATAGAAGCTGAGAAATCTAGATAGAACACCCAGTGATGCTAAACGCGTGGGAAAAACTGCCGAAGAAGTTGAAGAGTCGTGGTGATGATGAGGTAGAGCACTCGAGATGTGGAGGAATTTGGCATGGAGTGAGCATGCAAAGGCATTGTGAATATTGCACGCACAAAGACAACAGAGACTATAAGAATGTTGAACAAGGAAGAGATAAGGATTGTTGTTGTGGAGGAGAATTCAAGGGGTGTGCAAGGAGGCAAAGCGCAGGAGTAGAAATGCATAGTAAAGGAATGTTGCATTGAAAGGATATGGCGTAGAGAGCATAAAAGTCATAAGAACAGGAAGTGCAAGGTGTGTGAAGAAGACATAGATGCAGACAGGGAAGAGAAGTGTAACAGAACAGTGACAAGGCTGGTAAGCCATTGAATAACTTTATATCACTGTAATAAGTTTTAGTAACAAAGAATTTATAATTCAGGGTGGTTGGGAGGTGCTAGGGAGGACTGGTGTCCTCAGAGGTTCAAGTGTGTGCTTGAACACAGGGAGTTGGTGCTAGAGAAATCAGGGAGTTGGTGCTTCCTTCTAGTGGGTGCTAGAGAAAATAGAGAGTTGGTGCTCTCAGCAAGTAGCAGCTTGCAAAACTGAGGTTGTAGCCTCATTATGAGTTGGTGCTCATATGTATGATAATGTAAAGAATGTAACTATTACTTATCATATAAAGAAAAAGAGGTTTTTACCCTGTATGGGTTTCCTCGGGAAATATATGTCTCTGTGTTTCTCATATATGTGACTGATGTTGAATGTTCCATTATTTATTTCCCTACATTATTGCCATCATCATTGAATGCCTTGAAAAGTTTTTAAAAGAAGCATAATTTTTTAAGCACGGGGACAACTGATTCACCCCCCCCCCTCTCAGTTGTCCAACAATTGGTATCAGAGCTGGCCCCTTTTATATAAGGGTAGATCCTAGAGCTTAAACATGTCAAGCCATGAAGGAAATTCAACCAATAAGGCCCCTCTGTTCAATGGAACAAACTTTGCCTTCTGGAAAGTTAGAATGAGAACCTACATAATGTTGTTAGGTGCAGATGTCTGGGATGTGGTAGATACTGGTTATGTAAATCCAGTTGTGATAGCTAATAATGATGACAAACTAGAATTTAGCTTCAATGCTAAGGCTATGAATGCGATCTTGAGTGGGCTTGTAGAAGCAGAATTCGTAAAAGTTATGCACCTAGGAACTGCCAAAGAAATGTGGGACAAACTCATTAGCAGTTATGAGGGTAATGAGAAGGTAAAGGATGCAAAGCTTCAAACCTACAGAATACAATTTGAACAACTGAAGATGAAGGAAGATGAAACTATTGAAAAATACTTTCTCAGAGTAGAAGAAATGGTAAATGCAATGAATTCACTTGGTGAAACAATTGGGGAACCTTCTTTAGTTCAGAAAATCTTGAGATCTCTCCCAGATTGGTTCAACCCAAAGGTCTCTTCTATAGAAGAACTTAATGATCTAAAAACCTTGCAGTTTGATCAACTTCTAGGAACATTGACTGCATATGAAATGAGAATAGTTAAAGATAAACCCACCTCCAGAGAAGCATCATTTAAAGTAGACAAGAATGAGGATTATG
Organism: Picea engelmannii; assembly: GCA_009831015.1. Classification (NCBI taxonomy): domain Eukaryota; kingdom Viridiplantae; phylum Streptophyta; class Pinopsida; order Pinales; family Pinaceae; genus Picea; species Picea engelmannii. The sequence continues at coordinate 75,820 of ML799329.1, forward strand.
AGCCCGATCAAATTGAAGAAAAATTTGTGAAGAGACTGAAGAATGGATCATGCAAATACAAAGGTAAACTGCCTTTCAAATGCTTTAACTATGGTAGGATAGGTCATTTTGCAAATAAATGTCCCCACAAAGGAAATAATCAGACTTGTGATGATGAGGAGAAATACAAACACATAAATTTCTTTAAAGAGAATAACTTTAAGAAGAAAAGTCTTTGCATAAACAATGATGATGATACTTCAGATGATGAAGACAATGATACATCTATTGAAGATAAACTAAATGACTTCATACTTATGGCCAAAGAGGACTATGACAATAATAGCACAGGGATTGATGTTAATGAAGAAGAAGCTGTGGTTGACATGGAAGGAGAACTGATCAGTGCATTGGAAGAGATTGACAGACTAAAAATAAAGAACAAAAAGCAAAGACAATTGTTGATATAGTTTGAGAAAGACAGTAAAGAACCTGATGAATACCTTGTCCTACTAAAAGTAGAATTGGAAGAGGCAAATAAAATCGAAGAGATTTTGAAACAGAAGCTATCAGAAAATAAGGCAAGATGTGAAGCATTAGAACAAGAAGTAGTGAAAACAAGGAAAAAAATGGAGAAGTTTCAAGCCTTGTATAATCAGAATCTGTCAAGTATCAAAGCCTCAGAAGGATTAGCCACCATTCTGAATTAGCAAAGGAATCCAAAGCTGAAAACTGGTTTGGGTTATGAAGAGGGATCGAGCAGTGGAAAGCCAGGAGATGAAGAACCCATCAAGTTTGTCAAAAGTACAACCAATGACAATAACAAACCTGTAGAAACAAAGGAATACAATCAGCCGCCCTGGACGAGTAAAGAAAAAGGTGCCAGGATTGAATCTATAGAATGAAAAAATAATGCGCTCTCTGCTAAAAGACGTCATCAGCAAGAAAGAAATCGATTTTCTTAAAGAAGACAACCATTTTCCAGGTACAAAGAATTTTTCTATGGCTATTGTTTCTACTTTTCTAACTTTGGTCACAAAGCTGTAAATTGCTCCTTAAGACTTAGACATGAGAAATTAAGATTTCAAAGGAACAAATACTGCCCATAACAAAGAATGATACAGTCAAGTAATAATCCTTCACAGACTGCAAATTGCCAAATTAAGTCTACACACATACAACTAAGGAGGCCAAGAAATAATCAACAATCAATAAGTAGGCAACACTGCAACAATAAGTTTGACCTATTGAATAATGAGGTTGAATGCTACACCTATCATAACTTTGGACATAAATCTATTGACTGTTGGTTAAGGAACTATGAACCAGATTCGAAATCCCCTGCTAAGAATTTCAAGTTTTGGAAGAAGAAGGAAAGTGACAAGTGTGGATTAGTATTGTCTGCTCAAAGAAAAACGAACCCTTGGTATATAGATAGTGGATGCTCCAAACACATGACGGGAGACAAAGGCAATTTTCTATCTCTAAGTGAAAGCAAATCAAGAAGCGTAACCTTTGGAAATGATGCTCCAGGGAAAATAAAAGGCAAAGGGATGGTGAGCTTAAGTAATGGAAAAGGAAAAGCCCAAGATGTTCTACTTGTGAATGGACTGAAACATAATCTTGTCAGTGTAAGTCAAATGTGTGACAGAGGATGTGAAGTGTTTTTCATGTCCAAGGACTGCAAGATAAAGTCTGTAAACTCAGGACAAGTGGTGTCCAAAGGCATAAGGACAGAAAATAATGTATATGTGCTGAAAGAAAATAGAAAAGAATGCTATCTAAGAAAACATGATGACAGCTGGTTATGGCATAGGAGACTTGGCCATCTAAACTTTGACCACTTAATCAAACTCAAAAACCTCGAGGCAGTAAAAGATCTTCTGAGAATATCAAAGCCCCAAGATTCAATGTGTAAACTCTGTCAAGTAGGGAAGAAAAACAAGACACAGTTTAAGTCCAAGAGATTTACTTCAACAGAGAAACCACTCCAACTAGTTCATATGGATTTATGTGGACCATCAAGATAGGAAGGCACAGGGAAAGAAAACTACTTCATGTTGATTATCGATGATTACTCCAGACTTACCTGGGTTGCCTTTCTCAAAGAAAAAACTGAAGCATTTGAGAAGTTTAAAATATTTAAGGCTTTAACAGAGACACAAACATGCAAGAGGTTAAAGGTAGTAATATCAGACCGGGGAGGAGATTTTATGTCAGGAGACTTCAAGGAATTATGTGATGAACATGGGATCAAGAGAGAATACACAATCCCAAGAACTCCACAAAAAAATGGAGTTATTGAGAGGCAAAACAGAACAGTGCAGGAAATGGCCAGGTCAATGATGAATGAGAAGAACATTGGTCAAACCTACTGGGTAGAAGCAATACACACAGTAGTTCATGTGCTTAACAAAGCCCACCTCAGACCACAAAGTGACAAGACACCTTATGAATTATGGTTTGGAAGACCTGCCTCAATCAAACACTTCAGAGTCTTTGGGAGTAAATGCTACATAAAGAATAATGATGAGAACCTCGGAAAATATGATGACAGGGTTGATGAAGGTATCTTCTTAGGGTATGCTATAAACAGTAAAGGATATAGATGTTATAATAAGAGGCTGCATAAAATGGTTGATTGTATTGATGTAAAAATTGATGAAGGAATCCCAACAAGAGAGGTATACAGTAATGAGTCTTCTACAGAAAACACAACTAAAGTTGAAGATGAATAGGTCCAAGAATCAGAAAACGAAGACTATGAATTAGATGAAGACTCAGACACTCAGACAGACTCAAATTAGCAGTCAACCTCAAATTCCTCCTCCAGAATCATTCAAAAGAATCATCCCGCAAGTCAGATAATTGGAGAAAAAGACAAAGGTGTACAAACCAGGAGAAAGCTAATCAAAACCACCGAAAAATATCATATAGCTTTCATATCCATGCTGGAACCCAAGAATTTCAATGAAGCCAACAAAGATGATCACTGGGTTAAAGCAATGAATGATGAACTTGATCATATTGAGAAAAACAATACGTGGGAGATGGTTCAAAGACCTGAAGTTAAAAACATCTTTGGCTCCAAATGGATCTTTAAGAATAAATTGAATGAGAAAGGACAAGTTATCAGGAACAAAGCAAGGTTAGTCTGTAACGGCTATGCTCAGACAGAAGGACTGTATTTTGGTGAAACATTTGCGCCTGTGGAAAGATTAGAAGCTATCATAATGTTTCTTTCCTATGCTTGTCATAAAAGGTTTAAAGTCTACCAAATGGATGTCAAGTCAGCCTTTCTAAATGGAGATTTAAGTGAGGAAGTCTATATGGAACAACCAGAGGGTTTCAAACTGTCTGATAACCTTGAATTAGTATGCAAGCTGAAGAAATATTTATATGGTTTAAAACAAGCCCCTCAAGCCTGGTATCACAGACTAGATACATATCTCAAAGACAAAGGGTTCAAGAGAGGAACAGCTGACAACAATCTGTATATTAAAACAGAAGATAATGATTTTCTCATCGTATTGGTCTATGTATATGACATCATCTTTGGATGTAATAAGGATTCATTGGTACAATGGTTTGCTTCTGCCATGGAGTCTGAATTTGAAATGTCCATGATAGGAGAACTATCATTTTTTCTTGGTCTGCAAATTACTCAGAGGTCCGAAGGGATGTTCATTTATCAAGAAAAATATCTAAGAGAAATGTTGAAAAGGTTTCAGATGGAAGATTCTAAACCTATGGGTACACCTATGGTAACTGGATGTAAATTAAGCAAGGATGATGATTCACCTGATGTTGATCAAAGGTCATATCAATCAATGATAGGCAGCCTACTGTACATCACAACATCTCGCCCAGACATAATGCATCGTGTAGCAATGGTAGGAAGATATCAGGCTGCACCTAAACAGAGTCATTTGCAAGCTGTCAAAAGGATATTCAGGTATTTGAAAGAAACAATAACTTATGGTCTGTGGTATCCCAGAAATCAAAATCTTCAGTTGACTACTTATTCAGATGCAGATTGGGCAAACTGTGTTGATGACAGAAAAAGAACCAGTGGAGGAGCATTCTTCCTGGGTGACTCCTTAGTAGCCTAGCTTAGTAAAAAGCAAGGTTCCATTTCTTTATCAACCACAGAGGCAGAGTACATTTCTGTTGCTACCTATTGCACTCAGGTATTCTGGATGATTCAGACACTTGCAGATTTGGAGGTAAAATACACTGCATTGATCCCAATTCATTGTGATAACACTAGTGCCATCAGTGTGTCTAAAAATCCTATCCTCCACTCCAAGACCAAGTATATTCCCATAAAATATCACTTTCTGAGAGAGAAGGTCACCAATCAAATTGTTCAGGTCCATTACATTCCCACCACAGAACAAATTGCAGACATCTTTACTAAACCCCTAGCCAAGACACCATTTGAATATCTCATACATAAGATGGGTGTCATCTCGTCCACATCTAAGAGAGTCCATCCTATTAGGGGGAGTCCTGTATTGGTTTCATATCTGATACCTCCTAAAATTAATGAAACGAGCTCAGGGGGAGCGTGTTTTCTTTGACATTGATGTCAAAGGGGGACAAAAGAACCTGGGTGGCTTTGTTGCCATCAATGCCAAAGGGGGAGATTGTTGGCATGTTTTACAGGCAGTGTATTCTTTTCATTGATGGAAAGTATAGCAGCGATGATCAACAATGCAGTGATAATCGGGGAGGAGCAGCAACAGTGATCGTTGGATCAACAATTTAGAATTCTCGATGGCTATCAGATCTCAATGTAGACAAGAAGAGTGCGCAGATATGGAGGATAGATCTTGGGCATTAGATCCGAGCGTGAGGACCAACCATCATAGGATCCAAGAGAATATGCACGATCTTTAAAAGTGCAAGGTGAAGCGAGTTCGCGAATCGCGACATGGGGAGGCAAGAAACAATACCACAAGACTGTCGAAATCATGATATGCGAAATCGCGATATGATCTGAGCCATTGAATTAAGATCACATCTGGACCATCGATCCGACCCATGTCAGCTAAGAACACATGGCACAACTAGGCAATGACAAGTGTCAAACTGATTCGACATTTTAGGCACATGTAAGTCACGAATCAGAGTGACACATGGTAGTTATTCAACACGTGTCAATCCATGTGTGACATCAGCAGGCTTACATCAGTTCGGGGTTTCATGACTCACAACTTGGAGAGTCAAGAAACAATACCACAGGAATGTTGAGATCGCGATATGCGAAACCACGACAAGATCTTGACCGTTGATCAAGAGGACGTGTGGTGAAAGATCAGAGCACCAAAAATACTCCACTTCGGAGTTTTGCAAGTCGTAAAATTCAAAGGAAAGAGATTCAAACTCGTGATATGCGAGATCACGATAAAATCTTGACCATTGATCCAATACGGACACGTGGCAGAAGATCAGAGCATGTCAAAGACTCCATTTCTGGGCTTCGCGTATCGTGACTTGGAGTGAAAAGAATCTCCATCTAAGAACTCGCGAGATGCGATATCGCGAGTTAATCGCAGCCGTCAAATCAAGGTGTGATATGGACCGTCGATCCAACTTTATTTTGGAATATCTCCTATCGCAAGTTGGAGTGACAAGAACCTCCATCGAAGAACTCGTGAGATGCGAAATTTTGAGTTAATCGCAGCCGTCAAATCAAGCTCAGATCTTAACCGTCGAATCATAGGACAAGTGGCAAGAAATTGGAATTTCGCTGACTTGGGGTCAACGGAGCATGGTGTGGAAACTCACGAAATATGAAGCACCTTTTTGGCACAGTCTATGGTCATTGTCGGTGGTCACGAGAAGGGAAGGAGTCAGTCCAGATAAGCTCCATTTCGGGGTTTCAAAGATCGTGACTTGGAGAGTCGAGATGCCTCATCTCCAGATTCATGAAACACGAATTCGCGAAAATCACTTTATACATAAGCACTTGGTCATGTCCATGGTCATATAGAGGAAGGATCTAGTGCAGAAAATCTCTGTATCGGAGATTTGGAGATCACGTATTGGAGTGTCGAGAAACTTGGTCACACGAATGCCGAATTGACTGAATGCAGAAATGACAAAATGAGTGCAAGATCCCGTGGAGCCAATCCAATGGTGCAAGTGAACCTGAGTATGATCAGAGGGCTAATGTTGTGCTTCACAGTGTAACTACTAGAAACCATTGATGGTTTATGCCAGAAGATTCGAAGAGACTTATGTGTGATCGCCAGAGGAGCTGAAGAGTCTCCAAGCTTCATGCAGTAAAGGAAGACAACTCTTAGAGGAATTGACAGGTGGATGAGCATTGAAGTCTGTAGCTTAAAATAGAAAGGATAAGCTCATCGAAGACAGAGAAGACGAAGGGCCTCAACTACCATAGAAGCTGAGAAATCTATATAGAACACCCAGTGATGCTGAATGCGTGGGAAAAACTGCCGAAGAAGTTGAAGAGTCACGATGATGATGAGGCAGAGCACTCGAGATGTGGAGGAATTTGGCGTGGAGTGAGCATGCAGAGGCATTGTGAATATTACATGCACAAAGACAATAGAGACTATAAGAATGATGAACAAAGAAGAGATAGGGGTTGTCATTGTGGAGGAGAATTCAAGGGGTGTGCAAGGAGGCAGAGCGCAGGAGAAGAAATGCACAGTAGAGGAATGTTGCATTGAAAGGATATGGTGCAGAGAGCATAAAAGGAAGAAGAATAGGAAGTGAAAGGTGTGTGCAGAAGACACTGATGCAGATAGGGCAGAGCAATGTAACAAAACAACGACAAGGATGGTAAGCCATTGAATAACTTTATATCGTTGTAATAAGTTTTAGTAACAAAGAATTTATAATTCAGGGTGGTTGGGAGGTTCTATGGAGGACTGGTGTCCTCAGAGGTTCAAGTGGGTTCTTGAACATAGGGATTTGGTGCTAAAGAAATCAGGGAGTTGGTGCTTCCTTCTAGTGGGTGCTAGAGAAAACAGAGAGTTGGTGCTTTCAGCAAGTAGCAGCTTGCAAAGCTAAGGTTGTAGCCTCACTATGAGTTGGTGCTCATATGTATGATAATTTAAAGAATGTAACTATTACTTATCATATAAAGAAAAAGAGGTTTTTACCCTGTATGGGTTTCCTCAGGAAATATATGTCTTTGTGTTTCTCATATATGTGACTGATGTTGAATGTTCCATTGTTTATTTCCCTGCATTATTGTCATCATCATTGAATGC
>ML799329.1:84744-96283 GCA_009831015.1 Picea engelmannii
TGCCACCCTAAATGCATTCTCCAATGATTTGGGTTCCCAAAGGTGAACCTCATGTTGAATGTTATCCTTTAAAGTTCCTATGAATACATCAATCAAGTGCTCATATGGAATATCTGTTACCTTTATATTCAATCTTTGGAAGTGTTATCACTGAAATTTCGTCCGCACATGACGACAAGAACTCCACATTGTCAAAACAAAAATGAGGTCATTCATGGCACATGATTAATTCCACAGCATGGAAAAAGGGTCAAAAAACTATACAAAATGACCAAAATTGAAGGGCGCTTTACAGAACCGGGGTGCGCACGCATATGCGCGTAATAGAAATGTACAATGCGCGCATGCACGCACGAGGTGCAGTTGTTGGGCGAAAAACCCGCGCACCTGCTAAACGGCACATTTATTGAAATTGGTCGGCCTCCCAACCACTAATGGATCAGCTCCCAAGTCGATTTGACACCAAATCCGAGCTCAATCCGCGTGAGGGGCTGGTCAAAGACCTAATTGAGCCCTAAAGTGCCCCTTTTCACACTCCAAAGAGGTCACATAAACACCCCATGCTAGGCTATAAAAAGCCATGAATAACCATCACTTTCTCAAGGAATTCTTTGTATTGTTATGCTGCTGAGATTGCTAAGGACCCATTCTTTGGCAATAAACATCACAAGCTGCATTTCATAGAGCTATTCACCCCTCTCTTGATTGAATAAGCTTGGAGTTATTTCACCCACATCTTCATCTTTTCATTGTAAGGAGAGCAATCAAGTGAGGGCCTCAAGAGCCTTCCATTGGAGAAAGAAGGGACCCAAGTCCCCTTTCTTCTTTGTGTCTCTGGATTTCATCAATAAGATCAGCTTATACATTGGTGATATCGGTCCATTTATATGTATTTTTCATTTGTTTCATATGCTCATAGTTTTTATTTGTTTTAGTTTGTTTTTGTTTATAGTTTTGTTGTTTCTCTTTTTTTAACCTTTCCTTTTACAGTTGTCATGCCTAGCAGAGCCCAACTGGGCATGTAAGCACTCTTAATTTGCTCACCTAGTGACGAATTGGGTGCAAACAGGAAGTTCTCAATGTGCTCTGTAACTGAACCCTTTTGCTTGAGATTTATCAATTGGCTAAAGAAGGTATTTCTCCTTGTATCCTCATAGTGTGTTATCATTTCTTCTGTGAAAATTGTCCAAGTGAAGAGTGATTTGCAAGAACAAAGCCATCGATACCATACAAATTGATTGGGTTCTAAATATAAAGAAGTAATTCATACCTTTTCTGTATGTGGCACATTATGTAGATCAATGAATTGCTCCATCTGAAGTATCCATCTGATTGGGTCCTTTCCATCAAACTTCCTCATATCGATCTTAGGAATGTAGTTGGTCTTCAACCCAAAGTTGGAGTTTCTCCATTCTTGATTCATCTTCCTTGTGTCCTCATCATGAATTTAATGGGACACATTTTCACTTTCAGGTGTCCTCTCTATTAGGAAATTTTTCATTCCTTCCATGATCTCCCTTTTTAAACCATCCATCTTAGTATCCATTATTGCCTCCAATTTAGTTTCATTTGAATCCATCATCCCTTGTAATTCATCTTTTGTCATTGTCTTCTTTTGTAATTCATTTATGTCCCTGCGCATTTCTTCACCTTCATCAAGAGTCCAAGTAGGAGTTTTTGGAGGCTTATTTGGTGTAGAAGTTCCCTTTTTTGGTGGCATGTTACCCAAGTATCACTTTTGAACCTTGATTTTGAGGTGGTTTTGCTAGACAATCTTTCTTCTACTGTATCTCCAAATTTTCGTCCCTTCTGGGTATGAAACTTTCATTTTTGTAGTTATTTGATATCTCTTCTCTACAATGCCATAGGTCTGATAAAAATTGGATGTGCCATGTGGAATTTATGGTAACTTCCCCACAACTTGTTGATTTTTGGCCTTTCCAGGAGATCTCACTTGTACAGCACGCCCCACACAAAATAATTGATATTAAATTCTGAAACTTGTACCATAAATACTACAGACTATCCAGTATCCAATGCAACCAGTCTCACTCAATTTGGATACTCTAGGAAGAATTTATGATTGTTTTACCTGGAACACCTTCTTGAGACTAGTCAATAGGACTAGTTAGATACCATATCTTCCACATGGTGTATCTACAAATGTAAGATGCCACAGAAGATGAACTTTTTACCACAAATATATTACTAATTTCTATGAATATCCTCTGGATTTCAAGGTATGAAACGTTACAAAAAATATTTTATAGTGAAAATTCTGCAATGCCTCATTTCAAGATGATTCTAGAACCCTATCTTGCACAGGCTGTATCTCTGAAAGTATAAGGCCTCGGGAGCTTAAATTTTAACCCGACGTACCTTGATCCATAGAATAAATATCCTCCAAATCATTCCTTTTGAAACGTTTTAGAAAATATATTATAGCTAAAATTCCAAGGTGTCTCAGATGTAACAGCGAAACCCCAAGACCTTGAGCTCTGATACCATATGTTAAGAACCAAATATCAATATAGCATAGAAAAACCTCAAAATAAGTACTCAATGCCTTGAAAAAGAGAGGAATTCAGATAATAAGCCTCTTTGAGGGGGAAACCTCCTTATGCCCACATAAATGTACAATTACAAGATGATTCCAAATGAAAATGTTTCATTGGTATATATAGGAGACTAGGAGGTATAATTACAACTAATGGACTAAAGATGACATAAATAAAATAACATTACTAATGTAATATGCCCCAATTAAGGGGTAATGAGCTTTTGTTTCTGTCGGATTCTCTTCATCTTCCTCTTCTACTTCATCTTCTACTTCTTCTTCTTCGAAAAGTTGTTCCATTGATTTGTTTTATTCTTCCTTTGATTATGGTATGCATGTTTCATCAATTGTTACATTGATGCTTTCTACAACTTTGTTCAATCTTAGATTGTAACATTTGTATGCTTTCCTTGTATTTGAGTAACCAACAAGTACTCATTTTTCCACACGAGAGTCAAACTTTCCCATTCTTCCATCTTCTCTTTTGATGTAGCATTTTCTTCCAAAAACTCTGAAGTGCTTCACATTTTTTCGTCTTCCTTTCCATAGCTCATAGGGAGTTTTATTAGTGTTGTTTATGAGCATTATTCTGTTTTGAATGTGAACTATTGTATGCACCACCTATGTCCAAAATATATATGTCAATTTGGAATCCATTAGCATTGTTCGAGCCATTTCATGTATTGTCCTGTTTTTTCTTTCAACAACTCCATTCTGTTGAGGTGTCCTAGCAATGGAGAATTGCATTTTTATTCCATGACTGTTGCAGTAGTCTATAAATTCCTTTGAAGTGAACTATCCTCCATGATCAGATCTCAAGCATTTGATTCTTGAATCCATCTCATTTTCAACTATTTCCTTATAGATCTTGAAGTTTTCAAAATCTTCTGACTTGTTTTTGAGAAAACAAACTGCAGTCATTCTTCTATAATCAACAACTAATAACATAAAGTATCTCTCACCTTTTAATCCATTGTTGTAGTTGATCCAAGTAGATCAGTATGCACAATTTCCAGTGGTCTTGTTGTTGAATATTCCTTTGATTTGAACCTGGTCTTTGTTTTCTTTCCTTGTTGATAATACTTGCATAAAGTGTTGGTTGGTTTCGTGATCTGGGGCATTTCTGTGACTGCTTCTCTTTTGTTGTCTTTGACAAGGTTATCAAAATGCATGTGAACCATTCTTTTGTACCATAGCCAACTTTCATATTCCTTTCCTAGAAAACACTTTTCATTTCCAATTTCACTTAACACATATATGTTGTTTGAAGTTCTTGCAATGGTATCGACCAATTTCCCTGAACCTTCTCTTCGTATCTCACACTTTTGTGAATCGAAAGTAACTTTATGACCTTGGTCACATATTTGACTCATACTTAGAAGATTATGTTTCATATCTTCTACCAGTAGAACATTTTGTGCCTTTTTATTCTTGTTCCCAATTCGGATCGTGTCTTCTCCAATGATTTTGGTTGAATTGTCATTTCCAAGGGAGACTGATCCACTTCAGTGCTAAAAGAGTCAAACCTATTGTAGCTTCTTCTTTGTGTTTCACTAGGTCTTCTTGAGTAAACCCTTTGTGTATGAATCTCAAAGTTGTTATTGTTCATGCTTTTATCTCTGCAATTCACAACTTTATGTCCAAAATTATTACATGAATAACACAAACCAAAAACTTTAGTTTGATACCTAGGAGTTGAAGATATTCTGAAAGAAGGTTCTCTTATGAATCCTTCTTCTTCTTGAGGCCTATCTGTCTATTGTTGATTCTGAAATCTAAATCTTCTCCGTGGAGGAGTGTCCCTGTAATCTTCCTATCCCATTTGATTGTTTCTGCATAGATTTTTGGATTTGTTTCTTGATCTATTGTTTTGGAGCTTGATCCCTTTTTTGTTTGATTGTATCCGAGTCCAGACTTGTCAAGATGATATTTTTGACTGTCGATAATGTCATCCCGAAATTTTAAGTTATTCTGCATATTTTTCTTTTGAATATCCTTTCTTAGTGTGACAATCTCTGTTTCCAAGTTTCTAATGATCTTGTCCTTTTCTTCTAGTTGTTCTTTGAGTGCTTCTTCAATTCTTGTATTTTCTTCTATTTTAACCTTCAGTCTTGTGATCATTTGTTCTAGTTCTTGAGTGTCCTTTTTCTTATCTAGTTCTGCTTGTAGTTTCTTGTTTTTGTTCTTTTCTCTTCTGATAACTTCTATGGAACACATTAATTCTTCTCGATAGTCAACTTCTACCTCTTCAATTTCATCTTCGACTTCTTCATATCCTTCTTTGGCTTTTTCATATTCTTCTTCGGAGTCTTCTTTGTCAGAATATTTTACCGCCATGAATAGAACTCTTCCTGTTTCAATGTCACTGATTTCATCTTCATCTGATGGCGAGATGTCTTCTTTGATGGATAAGATTTTCTTGAAATCTTTCTTTGTAGTTATTTTGCCTTTATATGTGTGTTTTCCTTTTGAGTAACCTTCATCATTTCTCTTTTTCTTATGAAGACATTTGTTAGCAAAATGACCAATACCATCACAATTAAAACAAATTAAAGGAAGCTTACCTCTATACCTACCATTGGTTCCCTTGTTCAGTCTTTTGACAAAGTTGGCCACTTCTTCATCATCTTTTGAGACGTCAATGTTGCTACTATATTCTTCTTGGTCCTTTTTCTTTTGCTTTGATCTTTTGGATGCTTTGAAGGTTTCTTTTTTTAAATCTGGATTTTCCTGTTCAGTTCTCATTTCATATGTTGTGAAAATTCCATGCAGTTCGTCCATTCTTATTGAGTTCAGATTCAATATTTCTTCTAGTGATGATATCTTAGGGTTGAATCTCATAGGAAGAGATATTAGTACCTTTTGAACAATTATAGATTCTTCGATTTCTTCTCCCAATCCTATGATTGCATTCACTGTTTCGTCAACTCTTAAGAAGTAGGTTGTAATATTCTCATATTCCTTCATTTTTAGTTGTTCGAACTGACCTCTGTAAGTTTGAAGTTTTGTTGCTTTGAATATTGTATCTCCTTCATAAATATTTCTAAGCTTGTCCCAAATATCTTTAGCAGATTTACAATGTGCAACTTTTTTGAATATTGTTTCACTGAAACCATTCAAAAGTGCATTTGTAGCTTTGGAATTATTCTGACCAAGTTTCATTGCTTTGTCATTTGTTGGTGGCACTGCTGGTACTGTGTATCCATCTACAATTGATTGTCAAATTTCAAACCCTTGTGCCTATATATATGTTTTCATCCTTATTCTCCAAAAAGCATACTTCTATCCATCAAAATGTGGTATTCCATTTTTATATGAGTTGGTAATCTCCATGATCTACCTTTCAGTGGTTAAACTGATTTCTGAAGGAACCTACTATGATTCCAATTGGATTACTGAGAGGGGGGGGGGTGAATCAGTGATAGCGTAATTATAATCCTTTTTCTCCAAATAATCCAAGAATTATATCAATGTAGAATTATTATCCAATAATGAGCAATAAGAAATGAACAATCACACACATACACAATACACTAGTGTTTTACGTGGAAACCCAAATCGGGAGAAAACCACATAATGTTTTTTCTTATATATCTTGAAGAATTACATTCATTGGAAACACCAACTTCCTTTGTTTTCTAGCTGCAACTGGAAGGAGGCTCCAACCCCCTATTTTCTCAAGCTACAACCTGAGGGAAGCTCCAACTCCCCAATTCTCTGGCTACAACCAGAAGGAGGTTGCAACCCCCTAAGTTCTCCGGCCACAACCACCTGTCCTTTCCCCGTCCAACCACCCTGAAGTATAAGTAGAATGATAGAACCACTATCAATATGTCACTGTGAGATACACTATTGTACAAGTGTAACAACAACTACCACTGACCTGCATCCAATATGTACAACTGCCTTGTAATCAATCTGTACCTGAATTGAACATGTATCTACAAAAATTATAACAGATACGCGACCTGTAGTGTTGGAGCCCACGTATGTACGTGCCCTATCTGTTATGCAGCCTGCGTATGTATGGTACCAAACTGCTATGCAGCTTGCATATGCCTTCTGAAAACTAGGGTTTCCTTTTCTTGAAAACTTCCTACATTATGTAACTTCTTTCACATAGATCTGTAACCTATCACTGTATCCAGACTATAACTATACCTTGTGCATGCATCCGCATATATAACCTTTACTCAAGGAAAGTATGTCTCTCTCTAGTCATGTGTCATATAGGTATGTGTAATCATGAAGATGTATAATATCCCTCACATGATCTTAGTCATAAAATCCTTTTTGATATTAAACTTCTCAATACATCAACTACTACACAAATACAATCTCTCAACCATGTACCATAAAGACCCTTATCCATATGCCAAGAAATACAAGATGTGCCTCAATAAGAAGTATGAACGATAAAGATACCAGTGTTTTATTTTTGTATATTTGAATTATACAGAAGATCCCATGTAGTCACTAGTCTCTCTAGGGATAATTCTCAAATCTCCATTGTCAGTCCTCATGCATACATCAAAATCCAACTATTCATAGAAATAAGACATACCTTTTGAACCAATGGATGGATCTGATGTATCTGAGCACTTTAGACCTTCCTAGGAGCTTGATCTCAGAAACTAGAACCTCTGCATCTTCATCTTCTCAATTTTCCATGACTTTATCAACATGTACGCTCCCTATACACTGACATCCCGCATATAACTCGACATGTACGCACCTTGTACATAGACAACCCGTGAATAACTCAACATGTATGCACCTTGTACACAGACAGCCCGCGTATAACTCAGTATGTATGCACCTTCTACACAGATAGCTCGCGTACACCTCATAAAATAGGGTTTTCTGTAATTCCGAGAATTTCACCGTCAACCCTTCGTGCTACCTCAGACGTTCACCACTTTAGATGTATCCACAAGTATTTACAAGAAGATTTACACAAGAAAATAGATATACAATATGTACAAGTGTGTCTTTAGTGAGTGAGCTTTGCCTCTTATTTATATCATCATGTAGACTCACACTTTCCTTATTTTAGGGTTTTTTCATTTAAAATAATTTCTTTTGCAAAGCACTTTGACCCTTGGGGGCTTCTACAAGACTCATGAGGGGTTCTCCAACTTCATATGGTCATAAGTCTCTAACCGTGAGGAGTTATGTGACGTTCCACATACCACTGGAAATGGCATGACAAACGTTGTCCATCTAGAATAGTTTCACTGATAGATTCACTATCCTTCATCTCATTATTCCACAATTAAGCATGGGTTCTCTCACTTCACAAAGCGTCTTTCTGTGAGGGCTTTCACCATAAGGGGGCCACTTTGGAGTTCATCCATCTTTACTTCTTATCAACCAAGACAAGAGAATAATGAGTCATCTTTACATCAAACGATCTTGGGTCCATTACTCAAACCTTTGTGCTACAGGTATTTCTTCAAGGGTTGGCATCAATGACAACCAACCTTAATCAACATTTACCAGTGAGAAATACACTATTAAATTTCTTTAAAATAATCTCAACTAAAAGCACCAAGCATAAGAACTTCAAATATGGAATAAAATAAAACCTTTTTGAAAACATAGACCATACACAATATCATTTCGAGTTTTATAGGAGGATCAAGCCACCTGAAAATAGAGTTCAGAAACGCTCGAAATTACAATGAAATTTTGAAAATTGTAAACACCTTAACTATTATTCGTTTGATAGCTATTGTAACAAAATGGCATTAAGACTTTCTATTGATTCTACAGTTTCCATGCCAAATCTAACATTCTAATATACTCATACTACAAATGAATGCATAATATAAAAATACCAGGACCAATGAAAGTTGTGTAATGAAGATGTCCATCAAGTCTTGCACTCATCCTTCGCTTGCTAATCACAGAGACTTCATCGGTACCTCCCAGTCAATGTTAGGGGTATTCTTCTTCCCTCTTAGCCCCCCAAGCCGCCAAGGGGCTAAAAAAGAAAACATAACACAATAGCTTCCAAACTTGTCTCACAAGGAAGAGCTTACACTCTTTTCACAAGCTTGGAGTCCTAACTCTCACAAGTAAAACACACTCTGATCCTTTTCCCTTCTACATCATTTGTTTTATAGCAATTTTCCTCACTTACACATGTCCTCATGCAAAAATAATTAAATTTTTAATTTAAATTAATTATGATTATCCACCCACACACTTGTCATACTCTCCCCAAGTTGAACAAATAATTACCAAAATTTATTTTATTTAAAAAGTCAAATTCCCTCACATTCCCAATGTGTTCCCATTTTTGCTCTTAGTTGTCCCTTTGTTCCCCATATTCTCATTTAAAGAGTGTCTCCTAACTCGATCTTAGTTAGAGTTGGATTAAAAGTCTTCTTCTAGTTAGACTAGTGGTAGGTTGACTCAATATTCTATTCTATGTAAACCCAATCTCTCAAGTTATTATTTATTTTTATTTAAAAATCATTTTTTAATATTTCAGTGCACACATGTGCATTTTATCAAATCTTTAGATTTTACTTACTTTTTCCTAGAAATTGATTTATCTCAAATATTTAACTCATGTAACAATTCATTTAGTCCTTTATTTAATTTTAGACTTAGACTTAGTCTTATACTTAAGCATATCAGCAGAAATTTATGTTATTTATATGGTAAGAAATATGTTTATATGGCATATCGGCAGAAATTTATGTTGTTTATATGGTAAGAAATATGTTTATATGCAGCTTGCAATAATCAGAAACATCCTCTATATTAGGGAGAGAGATAGATCACTGCAATTCAGAGTATGCTTTATCACATTGTCATTTGTCAACATCCTCTTTAGTATAGATCACTGCACTTCAGTGTATGCTTTATCACATTGTCAACATCCTCTACAGTATAGATCACTGCACTTCAGAGTATGCTTTATCACATTGTCAAGATTGGAATTCCAAAATAAGAAACTGTAAAAAGCTAATTTATAAATCTCTGTTCATGCATGAGGTTTGAGCCTTAGATACTGTTCATGCATGAGGTTTGAGCCTTAGATAAAAAGATGGGATTTATAAATGTAAGCTTTGTTCATGCATGAAGTTTGAGCCTCAGATAAGAAGCCTAATTTATAAATGGAAACTTTGTTGATGCCTGAGGTTGAGTCATAGATAATAATTTATAAATGGAAACTTTGTTCATGCATGAGGTTGAGTCATAGATAAGAAGCTGACAAAAGCTAATTTATAAATGGAAACTTTGTTCATACATACAGGAAACTATGTTTATAAATGGAAACTTTGTTCATATTTGTTTATGAAACCGAACATCTTTCCAACTTCTGTGTGGGATCTGCCCTTTAAATGTATGTGCTTTTTTTACTGTGTGGGATCTGTCCTTTTTAAAAATTGTAAGCCTCTTGCTATAGATTATTGGAAGATCGCAGTGTAAATTATTATCAACTTTAGCTTATGAAAATGTTATATCTAATACAAAAGCAGTGATTGTATTGGAAATTATGTTAGTTTTCCGTGAAAAGTTGTGTGAAGAAAAGAAATCGAATTATTATGGACTTTCCACATGTTAAATTATAATTGTGTTAAGGGTTTTATTTGGTGTGACATTCCATTCATAACAATGTTAATGTGTTTAAGTTGGTGTGACATTTTATTAATAACAATAATAATAAGGGTTTAGGGTTTTTATTTCTAGTGGTGGGGTAGCATATTTATTATTTGTTTTCAGTTTGGTGTTTAATTCCTGCAAAGTAGACTTTGACTGGTTGTAATAATCTTAGATAAACAATAATAAGATACATTCCTCTAGATCTTAAAAAGCAATAGTAAGATAAGGAAGGTAAATAGATTTTTCATTATTATAAACTAAAAAGTTATAAAATATTGATTGGTTAAAATTTATATGAATTTAATAATAATATATTTTAAATATGATAATTTTGAAGTTTATAATAATATTATTTTAATAATGAATGAATGTTGAATTTAACAACAATGTTTTTGAAAATTATAATAATATAAAAAATGATTTTAATAATTTACTAGTTATAAATTGAGTGAGCGATGATCATCATTAAATTATAATTGTGAAATAGATCAACTCCTTAAGGGAGTTTATTTGATGTGACATTATATTAAGAACAATTAAAATAAAAATTGATTTTTGATCGTTATGAATAAAAAACTACAAAATATAATAATATATATAATCTATTTTTAAGGTCAAGGTCAAGCCAAACACCAAATTGGTGTATGACAAAGTGATTTGACTCATAAAATTAATGATATGACTTAGAATTTATATTTTAATAATTAATGATATGTTGAATTTAACAATAATGTATTTCAAATATAATAATTTTGGAAATTATAATAATATTAAAAATTGATCTTAATAATTTATTAATTAGATTGGGTGAGCGTTAATCATCATTAAATTATAATTGTGACATAGATCAACTTGTTTTGTTCAGAGTTTTGTTTGGTGTGACATTACATTAAGAACAAGGAAAGAAATGGAAAGTTGGTTTTTCATCATTATGAATAAAACAAAAATAGTGATGGGTTAGAATTTATATTTTAATAATTAAGCATATGTTGAATTTAACAACAATGCATTTCATAATTTTTGAAAATTATAATAATATCTAAAATTAATCTTGATAATTTATTATTTAAATTGAGTGAGTCATGATCATCATTAAATTATAATTGTGACATAGATCACCTTGTTAAGGGAGTTTATTTGATGTGACATTACATTAAGAACAATAAAAAAAATGGAAATTTGATTTTTCATTATTATGAATGTTGGAGCCGCCCCTGTTTTTTTTTCGCCTCACACAATTTTGAATATTCTGATGCTTGAGATAAAAAGTTGTTCTCTTTCCCTTTTCCTTCCAAAATCATAAAACTCTGAAAGAAATTTTGTTGCCTGAATAATAATGCTTTGTCACTTACAAAGGGCCCA
>ML799329.1:99957-122672 GCA_009831015.1 Picea engelmannii
TATCTTTTACGAAAATCATACAGTTACAGGAAAGGGCCTTTTGTTTGTAGTCCCATTTCGTTCTTCATACGAAGATTTCTCTTATTTTCGACCGAATCGAATCAGCCATTAAAATCTCTTGTTAAATCATTTCCATACCCTTATTGTTCCTCAATGACTGTACCCCCGGTAATTCAACCCAATATTCAACTCGGGATATTAGATCAAACCAATATCGCATTAAATCTTTTCAACACGACCCTTAGAACTGCTAATACCCGGGAAGAATTAGAACGTTCATGGGCGGCCATTGAACAAGATATCGCAACCCAGGAACAGTTGGAAGCTAGACGTAGGGAACATAGAAATCTCCCTTAGTTTCCAATACCGAATGAGACTTTATTATTGTATATATCTTTTACCTTTTTTCGGATGCCTTGACATTGTATTTTAAGCCTTAGTACAGACTCAGGAACAACAATGAATAAAAAAAACTACAATATAGTGATGGTTTATGTTGATTTATCCTATAACTCAAACATTGAGATTAAAAACCAATAATCCATTTCAAACATAAATTTATACATGTTGTTATAAATTTCAGAATTATGCAATTTACCTAGAGCTGAGTTATAACATCAGAAAATCATAGCGAAAACATACAGGAAACCAAGCATAAAAATAGGAAAACACCAAATGTACCCTAGAAACCCTAGTGTGGGGAAAACCAGCTAAAAGGGGCTTTTATTGGGCATACATGAGAATATTTACAACAATAGAATAAACTGAAATTCCTTACAAATTTCTCAACAAACTTCACAATTCGCAATAGAAAAACTCGCCCAGTTGTTAGTTGTATGGCCCATCAAGTTTTGTCCTTGTACAACTTGGTCTATACGACCTAGGTACGACTCAGGTACGACATGTACAAATTCAACATGTTGTACGACCTGTTTTCTAGTGTTGGTATGGCTTGCAAGAAACCCTCTTGCCTGAGAAAACGCGGCCTATACTTGGCCTACTCCTCTTTGTGATCTGGATTTATGAGCAGAATGAATGGAATAATACACTGAATACAATAACAAAATGATAAAGAGAGCAACAATAGATATAAAGTGAACACTAACTTCTATTGAATAAATAAAATAGGTTGAACTGTAAAACTGCAGAACTGAAAACAACTTGCTCGAATGGTGGTAGTTATCTTTGAGAAGAGATGTGGCTGCTACGCGCATCTGTTTAAGAAGAATGATTACAATCATGCTCCAAAGGCCCTTTTAACATTACTGATGAATGCAAAAGCCCTAGATGTCCAAAAACCTAACCTTATTAGATGAAACACCAAAAGTTATGTGGGCCTTGATGGGTAAGTTGGTACCTCAACTTCCTGGGGTCATAACTTTTTCATATGACCTTTGTTTTAGGTGCATGATATCTTGTTGGAAAGGTATTTTTGATAAATTCACATTATTTCATCAAACTTTGACTTCGTCTATAGTTTGGGTGTGGAAAGCCAAAAAAACATTGTTTAGGGCCCCAAAACAGCCCTGGAAGTTCATAAAGATGTGTTGACATGAAAATTTCTAAAATAATTCAGTTGGATTAGGTGGGCGGCCACCAATATCCACCTGGAAGATGTGTAGGGCTTCAGACAACCCCAAAAGTGTATAACACACAATTACAAATAAGTACAGAAGACCGTGTTGAACTAAAAACTATCAAGAGGAGCCAGTTGGAATGGGTGGGTGGCCACCAATATCCACCTAGATCAGTCCTCCCCCCTTAGGAAGCAATGGTGTCCATTGCGTTGAGTTCCCCCATCAAGTGAGGAAACTTCTGCTAAATTTGGCCCCGGGTGAGCCACTTTCCTTGGTGTAGGAGTTGCCCTGCCTTGAAAACCTGATAAATATGGATCCTCTGCTGGTGTGTGCCCTTGACTTGTGTGTCCACTATCTGATCAGTGGATTCATGTTCCACATAGTCAGGGTTGAGTTCTATTGGTGTCAATTGTTTCGTGATCTCTGAGGTGTCCAATAATGGTGGAAAATATTGTCGAAGGAGGTCCACATTGGAAACTGGGTGCAAGCCAAGGAAGGGTGGAGTGTTGAGCTCAAAAGCATTTCTACCCACAACCTTGGTGATAGTGTAAGGCCCATAGCGAAGTGGGCATATATTCTGATGGGGCCTTGTAAGGCGCTCTTTCTACAAATGTAACCAGACCTTGTCTCCCACCTTAAACTAGTGCGGTACCTGGTGTTGATCATGATGTTGCTTGTACTTAGCATTGGCTTTCTACAAAATCTCATGGACCTGTTGGTGGACGTGTTGAATCCACTCAATGAATCTGGTGGATTTTTCGGCCTTAGATTAAACATGGGAATATTCTGATTGTGTGGTTGCAACATGTAGTGCAACATCAATAAGACCTAAGGGTTGGAATCCCAGCCCCACCTAAAATGGGCTATGGCCGGTGGAGCTATGGAGAGCCCTGTTGTAGTTGTGTTGAACATAGGGAAGACTCTCATCCCATGTACGTGGATGCGTAGAGTTGTACATGCGCAGGATGTTCACAATGATTTGATTGACGACCTTTGTCTGGTCGTTGGTTTGGGGGTGGAAATAAGTGGATTTAGTGAGCTTGGTGTCAAACAATGATCAGAGACTCAACCAAAATGTGTTGAGGAACCGACTGTCCCGATCTGAGGTGATGGATTGTGGTATCCCAAAATGGACCCACACTCATTCGAAGAAGAGCTTGATAGTATATGTCACTTTGATGCTCTTCTTATAGGTTGTGATAATGGCCATCTTCGAAAATCGATCAACCACTAAAAATACACAATCATTGTCATGCTTGGTGGACAGAAGGACAACCATATAATCCATCAAGATGGATTCCCAAAGCTTCTCCGGAGTAGGAAGATGGGTTTATAATCCTTGCTTCTTGATGGTTGGCTTGGAAATGGAATAGGAAATACAAGATATGATATACTTGCTAACATCTTGTCGAAGTTTGGGCCAATAAAAAGGCTTCTGTAGAATGACCACAGTTTTATCCATGCTAAAATGTCCACCATCTAACTGTAGTGAGCCTCCCAAATCATATTTGCACACTCTCTTGTGGGAAAAAAGAGGTGGCCCAGATGGCATAGCATTTCGTCATGGATGTGAAAATTGGTGGGATTCGCTCTTGTACCCAAGAGATAATAGGTGGTGGTGAAGTCATGGTCATGTTGATAAAGTTGGGGCCACTCAGATTCCTCATGCCCACATGAATGGAGCATTGTGGTGAGTGCAACAACGGGAGGGAGACTGAGGCATCCAACGACATGATTTGTGCTCCCTGTCTTATACTTGATGTTGAGATGGAATTGTTGTAGGTATGTGGACCACTTTTGATGGCGATCATTCTGCAACTTCCCATGTGTCTGTATGAACTACATATTATTGTGATCATTGTGGATGATTGTCTCCTTTCCCATAATGTAATTCTTCGATTAACGACAGGATTGCACAATGGAATACATTTCTTTGTCATAGTTGGGGTATTTCTGGAGAGTATCTGAGAGTGTCTCACCATGGTATGCTACTCGATGACCATGTTGAGTGAGGACTATGCCTACAACATAGTCAGAGGCATCAATCTCAATCGCAAATCGTTGTTTCGGATCACGTAAGGAGAGTACTAGAGATGATCACAAGTGATGCTTCAGATCATCAAATGTTTTTTGGTGTGCCTTCCCCCATGCAAACTTTTCCTTTCCATCACCCTTGGTTAATTGGTTGAGGGCCCATGCAATATGGGAGAATTCCAACACGAACCTTCAGTAGAAGTTGGAAAGTCCCAAGAATCTCCAAATATCGTTTAGTGTGGTCGGAGTTGGCTAGTCACGAATGACTTGGATCTTAGTAGGATCCACATGTACCCCATGCTCATAAACAATGTATCCCAAGTATTGGACCATGTTCATATGAAAGGATCATTTTTCCAAGTTGGCATATAACTTGTGTTGTCGCAAAGTGCCCAAAACCTATTGAATATGTTGCATGTGCTCCTCCCAAGTCCTGTTGAATATTAGGATGCCATCCATATATACCACCACAAAAGAGTTGGCGAAGGGTCTCAATACATCATCCATCAATTTCATGAAATTTGTTGGTGCATTTGTTAATCCAAAGGGCATGACCATCCATTCGAAGAGACCTTCTTTAGATTTTAAAGTTGTCTTCCATACATCAGTTGGTTAGATGGGAACCTGGTGCTAGCTAGACTATAGGTCAATCTTAATGAATAACTTTTCCCCTTGAGTTGGTCAAGAAGGTCATCAATCTGGGGATTTGGGTACCGGTTCCTGACTGTGATTTTGTTTAATTCTCTATAATCAATGCAAAGCCGCTAGGTTCCATCTTTCTTCTGCACCAACAAAAGAGGGTTTCCGCAAAGGGAGGAGTTGGGTTGGATGTTCCCCTTTTGAAGCATATATTGGATATGGCAATTGATTTCATTATTTTCTATCAGTGAGCGACGATAGACTGGTCCATTAGGTAGTGGTGCACCGGGGGGTAGATAAATTGAATGCTTGAGTTGGCACTGTGTCAGTACCTCAGTGGGTGAGGAGAATATGTCTATGTACTCTTCAATGATCCCGTCCACTTTCTTTTGCTGCAAAGAGAGGCTCTGTGTAGAGTTCATGGATGTGGCGACGAACTTTTTCTTACTGCGAGCATGGATCACAAAGAAGATGAACTTCCTGCTCTATGAAATGGCCTTAGTGCATTGCTTAGCAGATATTAAAGAAATATAGGTAGGCAACGCTAACTTTGGTATCCTGTACAATTGTCTGTCCAAAGTAACAATAACACTGTGGGGTCTAGACTCATACACAACATGTCACTTTCAAAAAATGGCTTGCCTAAAAGAACATCATAAACTTCAAGGGAAGAAATATCAGACAATACCTCATCTTTGAAGGGCTTGATGTTGTAGGGCAGATGACACTATTGGATGGCGCAGAGATCTCGTCCTTAGCAAAGACAACCAATGGTGTAGGGATGTGGGTGTAGTGCTATCGACAAGTCCAACCGCTTGAGGACCTACGTTGAAATCAAGTTCTTCTGACTGCCACTATCGACAATGAAATGCAGCGAAGTCCCCTTTACCCACATATTTGAGTGAAAGAGGCATCCCCCTTCCTCTAGTTCTTCTTGTTCGCTTGGTTGCACTTTGGTGGTAGCAATAGTGGCACTGGGTTCAACATCAATGATCCTATTTCCACTTTTTGGATTTGATTCGGAGTCAAAATCTGCCTTTGACTCAGAAAATTTCAACTGGGCCACCAGTGACTGCTTGGAGCGACATTCTTCGATGCTAAGGGATTTTATGCTATTCACACCATTTTCTCATGTCCTTGTTTGATTTCTCATTACCCTTCTTTGATTGCATCTTGGAATGGTTTTCTTGAGAGTGAACATATTTTCCATGTCCCTTGTTTTGTGGGTTAGGGACACCTTTTCTCTACTTTGGTTGTGAGGATTTTGCATATCCAAACTCTTGCCTCTTCTGCTTAAATTTATGCTCGATATTGATAGCATATCTATAATCCGCACCTAATGATGTGATGCCCATAAAATACATTTTTGTTTGAATGTATATATACAAAAAATCGTGGTATTTGAGCACCAAATGTCATCTAGAGTCTTTGATACTCAATTTGGTGCGTAGGGTATGGAAAATATTGGTGAAATCTGGTACTGTCTGAACCCTTTCTTGACGCAGCATGGTCCATCTTGGGTACTGGTCCTCGTAGCTTCCAAAATGGTAGTATTGCTCTTTAATGGCATACCTGAAGGAATCCCATGTGGAGGAGACTACAAATGTTGTAGATTCCTCTATGGCCATTTTCTCATAGTAAGTATCCCACCAATCCTTAACATGGGGGATGACCTTGAGGAGTGCAAAAGTAATATTTTCCCTATCGGAAAAATTGTGGACCAAAAAATACCCTTTCGAGCAGATTCATCCATTTATCTATAACATTTGCATCTATTAGTCCCTTAAATAATGGAATATCAAAATTTACTTGTACCTTGAAGGGGGTTACATGGTCTCTTGATATATGCATCTCCTGTGGGTAGTCGTCGAAGGATATGTGCAAAGTTTTCGATCATTTCATTCATTTGTCACGTAAGGGATTCCTCGAGAAACATTTTAAAAGGATCTCCTGCTCCATCATCTTTCTTATCATCCCCCATGGTTTTTTTTTGAGCTCGATGTGGTCGATATTTCAAAGGATCAACTGGTTCAAGTCCCAACTTCTTGTACCCAAATCTTGTCGGGGACATGCACGAAGAAAAATAAATGAAAAGCAGACTGCTATGATACCACTAATATGGATTTATGAGCGGAACGAAAGGAATAATAGAATGAATACAATAACACATATATACAGAGAAAAAAAATAGATATACAGTGAACAATAACTTCTATTGAATAAATAAAATAGGTCGAACTGTAAAACTACAGAACTGAAAAAAAACTTGCTCGAATGGTGGTAGTTATCTCTGAGAAGAGATGTGGTTTCTACATGCATCCTTCTAAGAAAAATGATTGCAATGAGGCTCCAAATGCTCTTTTAAAATTACTCATGAATTCCAAAACCCTAGACATCCAAAAACCTAACCCTATGAGATGAAACGCCAAAAGTTATGTGGGCCTTGAAGGGTAAGCTGGTACCTCAACTTCCTGGAGTCGTGAATTTTTCATAAGACCTCTGTTTTAGGTGTGTGATAGCCCGTTGGAAATGTATTCTTGAGAATTGCACATTGTGTCATCAAAATCTGACTCCATCTATAGTTTGACTACAGAAATCCAAAAAAACATTGTTTAGGGCCCCAAAATGGCCCTGGAAGTACAAAAAGATGCGTTGACATGAAAACTTCCAAAATAAGCCAGTTGGATTATGTGGACAGCCACCAGTATCAACCTGGAAGATGTGTAGGGCTTCAGACATACCCAAAAGTGTAGATCACACAATTACAAAGAAGTATAGAAGAACGTGTTGAACTAAAAATTGTCAAGAGGAGCCAGTTGGAATAGTTGGGTGGCCACCAATATCCACCTGGATCAGTCTTCCCCCCTTAGGAAGAAATGTTCCCCATTGTGTTGAGCTCCCCCATCAGTTGAGAAAACTTTTGTTGAATTTGGCCCTGGGTGTAGGATATTCCCAGCATTGAAAACTCGATAAATATGGATCCTCTAATGGTGAGTGTCCTTTACCTATGTGTCCACTATCTAATCAGTGGATTCCTATTCCATGCAATCAGGGTTGAGGTCTGTTGGTTTCAATTTCTTTACGATCTCTGAGTTATCCAATAATGGTGGAAAATATGGTCAAAGGAGGTCCACATTGAACACTAGGTGCAAGCCAAGGAAGGGTGGAGTTTTGAGCTAAAAAAAATTTCTACCCATAGCCTTGGTGATAGTGTACGGCCCATAGCGAAGTGGGAAGAGCTTCTGATGGGGCCATGTAAGGCTCTCTTTCTGCAAATGTAACCAGGCCTTCTCTCCTACCTAAAACTGGTGCAATACTCGGTGTTGATAATGGCGTTTCTTATAATTAGCATTGGCTTTCTACAAAATATCATGGACCTGTTGGTGGATGTGTTGAATCTACTCAATGAATCCGGTGGCTTTGTCAAACTCAGAATGAACATGGGGAGATTATGCCTATGTGGTTTCAAGAGGTAGTGCAACATCAATGGGACCCAAGGGTTGGAATCCGAGCCCCACCTGAAATGGGATATGGTCGATGGAGCTATGGAGAGCCTTGTTGTAGCTATGTTAAACATAGGGAAGACTCTCATCCCATGTATGCAGATTCTTAGATTTGTACATGCGCAATATGTGCACAATCATCTGATTGACGACCTCTATTTGGAAATCGGTTTTGGGGTGGAAAGCAGTGGATTTAGTGATCTTGGTGTCCAAAAGTTACCAGAGACTTGACCAAAATGTGATGAGGAACCTGTTGTCCTGATTTGAGGTGATGGTCTGTGGTATCCCAAAATGGACCCACACTCATTTGAAGAAGAGATTAGTAGTATCTGTCACTATGATGCACTTCTTATAGGCTGTGATAATGGGCATCTTCGAAAACTGATCAAACACCACAAATACACAATCATTGTCGTTCTTGGTGGATGGAAGGACAAAAATATAATCCATCGAGATGGATTCCCAAGGCCTCTCGAGAGTAGGAAGAGGGGTGTATAAGCCTTTCTTCTTGATGGATGGATTGGCAATGGAAGATGAAGTGCAAGATATGGTATACGTTTCGACGTCTTGTCAAAGTTTTGGCCAATAAAAATGTTTCTGTAGAACGACCAAATTTTTCTCCACACCAAAATGTCCCTTCCTCCAACTGTAGTGATCCTCCCAATTAAACTTTGTATGCTCTCTTGTGGGAACACAAAGGTGGCCCAGATTGCATAGAATTCAATCCTGTATGTAAAAATCAGTGCTATTGACTCTTGTACCCAAGATCTAATAGGTGGTGGCGAAGTCAGGGTCACACTGATAAAGTTGGGGCCACTCACATGCCTCATGCCCATAGGAATGGAGCATTGTGGTGAGTGAAACAATGGGAGGGCGACAAAGGAAGTCAATAACATGATTTTTGCTCCCTATCTTATAATTGATGTTGAGATGGAACTGTTGTAGGTATCTGGACCACTTTTGATGGTGGTTGTTCTGAAACTTCCCCTATGTTTATATGAACTGCAGAGGATTGTGATCAGTGTGGATGATTGTCTCCTTTCCCATAATGTAATGCTTCCATTGACGAAAGGCTTGCACAATGGAATACATTGGTTTTTCATAGGTGGGGTATTTCTGGAGAGTATTTTAGAGTGTCTCACCATGGTATGCTACTTGATGACCATGTTGAGTAAGGATTGCACCTACAACATAGTCAGAGGCATCAGTCTCAATGTCAAATTGTTGTTGAAAATCAGGTAATGGGAGCACTGGAGCTGATCACACGCGATGCTTCAAATCATCAAATGTCTATTTTTGTTCCTGCCCCCATGTGAACATTTCCTTTCCACCGCCCTTGGTTACTTGGCTAAGGGACAATGCAATATGGGAGAATCCTAACACGAACCTTTGGTAGAAGTTGGCAAGTCCTAAGTAGCTCCAAAGATAGGTTAGTGTGGTCGAGGTTGGCCAGTCATGAATGACTTGGATCTTAGTTGGATCCACATGTACCCCATGCTCATCAATAATGTAGCCCAAGTATTGGACCTTGTTCATGCCAACCGAGCATTTTTCCAAGTTGGCATATAGCTTGTGTTGTCGCAGAGTGCCCAAAACCCGTTGAATATGTTGCATGTTCTCCTCCCAAGTTCTGCTGAAGATGAGGATGTCGTGCATATATACCACCACAAAAGAGTTGGTGAAGGGTCTCAATACATCATCCATCAATCTCATGAAATTTGTTGGTGCATTATTTAATCCAAAGGGCATGACCATCCATTTGAATAGACCTTCTTTAGATTTGAAAGTTTTCTTCCATACATCAGTTGGTTCGATGGGAACCTGGTGGAAGCTAGACTTTAGGTCAATATTGATGAAGAAATTTCCCCCCTTGAGTTGGTCAATAATTTCATCAATCCAGGGAATTGGATACCGGTCCCTGACTGTGATTTTGTTTAATTCTCTGTAATCAATGCAGATTCGCCAACTCCCATCTTTCTTCTGCCCAAACACAATCAAGCTTCCACAAGGGGAGGAGTTGGGTCGAATGTGCCCCTTTTGAAGCATCTCTTGGATCTAGCACATGATTTCATCATTTTCCATCAATGAATGATGATACACTGGTCCATTGGGCAGCGATGCATCGGGGGTTAGATCAACTGGATGCTTGACTTGGCAGTGCATCGGTACCCTAGTGGGTGAGGAGAATATCTCTCTATACTCTTCCATGATCCCATCCACTTGCTTCTGCTGCAAAGAGAGTCTCTTTGTAGAGGTCACGGATGTGGCGATGAACTTCTTCTTACTACGAGCATGGATCACAAAGAAGACAAACTTCCTGGTCTGTGAAATGACCTTATTTCATTGCTTAATAGAGATTAAAGAAATTTTGATAGGAGGCGCTACCTTTGGTATCCTGTACAATTGTATACCCAAAGTAATAATAACACTACGGGGTCTAGACTCATATACAACATGTCTCTTCCACAAATATGACTAGCATAAAAGAAAATCAAAAAATTCAATGGGAGAAATATCACACAATACCTCGTCTTTGAAGGGATTGATGTTGTAGGGAAGAAAACATTGTTGGATGACGTGAAGATATTGTCCTTGGCGAAGCCAAATGATGGTGTAGGGCTACAAGTGTGGTGTTATCGGAAGGTATAGATGCTTGACGACCTCTGCTAAATTTAGGTTCTTCTTACTGAAACTATCGATAATGAAATGTAGCGGAGTCCCCTTTACCCATATTTGTGAGTGAAAGAGGCGTTCCCCTTCCTCTGGTTCTTCTGGTTCGCTTGGTTGGAATTTGGTGGTAGCGAAAATGGAACTGGGTTTGGCATCGATGATCCTCTTTCCACTTTTTGGATTTGATTCGAAATCAAAATATACCTTTGACTCAAAAACTTTCAACTCGGCCACCAGTGATTGCTTGGAGCGACATTCTTGGGTGTCAGGGGATTTTATGGTATTCACACCATTTTCTAGTGTTCTTCTTCGACTTCTCATTACCCTTCTTGGATTGTGGCTTGGAATGGTTTTCCTAAGAGTGACTATATTTTCCATGTCCCTTGTTTTGTGGGTTGGGGCCTCCTTTTCCGTGCTTTGGCTATGAGGATTTTGCAGATCCAAAATCTCGCCTCCTTTGCTTCAATTTCTACTCGATCTTGATAGAAAATCTATAAGTCGCACCTAATGATGCGATGCCCAGAAACTCCATTTATATTTGAATGTGTATATGTAGACAGTCACGGTATTTGAGCACCAGATTTTGTACAGAGTCTTTGATACCCAATTTGGTGCACAGGGCATGGAAAATATTGGTGAAATCTTGTACTATCTAGTCCCTTTCCTAACGCAGCGTGGTCCATCTTATGTGTTGGTCCTTGTATATTCCAATAGGGTGGTATTGTTCTCTAATGGCATACCTGAAGGAATACCATGTGGGAGCGACCAAAAATATTGCATATTCCTCTATGGCCCTTTGCTCAGAGTAAGTATCCCACCAACCTTTAACATGGGGGACGACCTTGAGGAGTGGAACAGTAATATTTTCCTGTTGGAAATATTGTGGACTGAAAAATACCCTTCGAGCAGATTCAACCATTTATCTACACCTTCTACATCTATTAGTCCTTCAAATAATGGAATATCAAAAATTACTTTTACCTTGAAGGGGGTTGCATGGCCGCTTGATGACGGTGCATCTCCTGTGGGCAATGACCGAAGGATCTATGCAAAGTTGTCCATTATTTCATTCCTTTGTCATGCAAGGGATTCCTCAAGAAAATTTTTAAAAGGATATCCTACTCCATCATCTTTCTTCTTGTCCCCCATGGTTTATTTTCAAGCTCGGCATGGCCGATCTTGCAAAGGATCGATTGTTTTGAGTCCCAACTTCTTATACCCAAATCCTTTCGGGGACATGCACGAAGAAAAATAAATGAAAAGTAGACCTCTTTGATACCACTGATCTGGATTTATGAGCGAAACGAAAGGAACAATAGACTGAATACAATAACACAAAGATATAGAGAACAAAAACAGATATCCAGTGAACAATAAATTCTATTGAATAAATAAAATAGGTTGAAACTGTAAAACTACAGAACTGAAAAGAACTTGGTCGAATGGTAGTAGTTATCTCTGAGAAGAGATGTGGTTTCTCTGCTCATCTGTCTTAGAATAATGGTTACATTGAGGCTCCAAATTCCCTTTTAAAATTACTCATGAATGCAAAATCTCTATACATCCAAAAACCTAACCCTAGGAGATGAAATGTTAAAGGTTAAGTGGGCCCCGATGGGTAAGTTGGTACCTCAACTTCCCAAGGTTGTAAATTTTTCATACGACCTTTGTTTTAGGCGCGTGATAGCCCATTTGAAAGGTCTTCTTGAGAAATACACATTATTCCATCAAACTCTGACTTTGTGTATAGTTTGACTATGGAAATCCAAAAAAGCATTGTTTAGAGCCCCAAAACGACCCTGGAAGTACAGAAAGATGTATTGACACGAAAAATTCCAAAATAATCCATTTGGATTAGGTGGGAAGCCACCAATATCCACGTGGAATATGTGTAGGGATTTAGACAAATCCAGAAGTGTAGAACCCAAAATTACAAAGAAGTACAGAAGAACGTGTTGAACTAAAAACTGTCAAGATGAGCCAATTGGAATAGGTGGGTGGCCACCAATATCCACATGGATATTTCCTCCCCCCTCATGAAGCAATGATCTCCATTGCATTGATTTCCCCCATCAGGTGAGGAAAATTATTTTGAATTTGGCCCTGGGTGAGTCACTTTCCTTGGTGTAGGACATACCCTACCTTGACAACCCAATAAAATTGCATCCTTTGTTGGTGAGTTCCCTTGACCTTTGTGTCCACTATCTGATTAGTGGATGCATGTTCCATGCAATTTGGGTTGAGCTCTATTGGTGTCAACTATTATGCGATCTCTAAGGTGTCCAATAATGGTGGAAAATATGGCTGAAGGAGGTTCGCATTAAATAATGGGTGCAAGCCAAGGAAGGGTGGAGTGTTGAGCTCAAACGCATTTCTACCCATAGCCTTGGTGATAGTGTAAGTCCCATAGAGAAGTGGGAATAGCTTCCGATGGGGCCCTGTAAGTCACACTTTCTACAAATGTAACCAAACCTTGTCTCCCACCTGAAACTAGTGCAGTACCCGGTGTTGATCATGGTGTTTATTTTACTTAGCATTGGCTTTCTACAAAATATCATGGACCTGTTGGTGGATGTGTTGAATCCACTCAATGAATCTGGCGGCTTTGTCGACCTTAGACTAAACATGGGAAGATTATGCCTATGTGGTTGCAAGAGGTAGTGCAACATAAATGGTACCCAAGGGTTGGAATCCCAACCCCACCTAAAATTGGCTATGGTTGGTGGAGCTATGGAGAGCCTTGTTGTAGTTGTGTTGAACATAGGGAAGACTCTCATAACATGTACGTGGATTCTTAGAGTTGTACATGCACATGATTTTCACAATCATATGATTGACGACCTATGTCTGGCCATTGGTTTGGGGGTGGAAATCAATAGATTTATTGAGTTTAGTGTCCAAAAGTGACCAGAGACTCCACCAAAATGTGTTGAAGGAGTTGTTGTCCCAATATGAGGTGATGTTCTGTGGTATCCCAAAATGGACCAACACTCATTCAAAGAAGAGCTTGGTAGTATCTATCGTTGTGATGCTCTTCTTGCAGGCTGTGATAATGGCCATCTTCAAAAACAAATCAACCACTGCAAATACACAATCATTGTCATTCTTTGTGAATGGAAGGCCAGCCATACAATCCATCACAATGGATTCCCAAGGCCTCTCGGGAGTAGGAAGAGGGGTGTATAAGCCTTGATTCTTGATGGCGAGATTGGCAATGGCATAGGCAGTGCAAGATCTGATATACTTGCTGACGTCTTGTGAAATTTTTGGCCAATAAAAATGTTTCTGTAGAATGGCCATAGTTGTCTTCATGCCAAAATGTCCTGCCATCCGACTGTAGTGATTCCCCCAAATCCTATTTGCACACTCTCTTGTGGGAACACAGAGGTGGCCCAGATGGCATATAATTCCATCCTGGATTTGAAAATTGGTGACATTTGTTCCTGTACCCAAGAGCTGATAGGTGGTGGCGAAGTCAGGGTCACACTGATAAAGTTGGGGCCCTTCAGATGCCTCATTCCCACAGGAATGGAGCATTGTGGTGAGTGAAACAATTGGAGGGAAACTAAGGCATTCAATGACATGATTTGTGATCCCTTTCTTATAATTGATGTTGAGATGGAACTCTTGTAGGTATGTGGACCACTTTTGATGGCAGTCCTTCTGCAAATTCCCCTGTGTCTATATGAACTACAAAGGATTGTGATCTGTGTGGATGATTGTCTCCTTTCCCATAATGTAATGCTTCCATTGACGACATGCTTGCATAATGGAATACATTTCTTTGTCATAGGTGGGATATTTCCAGAGAGTATCTGAGAGTGTCTCACCATGGTATGCTACTGGATGACCATGCAGAGTGAGGACTATGCCTACAACATAGTCTAAGGCATCAATTTTAATCTTGAATGGTTTTTGTAGATCAAGTAAGGAGAGTATTGTAGCTAATCACACATGATGCTTCAGATCATCAGCTTACAAAATTAGATCGATCTTACAGTCACATCAAGTAGTAACAAAAAATAACAATGTTCAAACACGATCGCACCCAACCAACTATGAAACCCCTTACCTAGACCTACTAGGTACCTATTTATACATATTTTCGTCTTACCAGCCATTAGATTCTCTTACCAAAACCCTAACCCTATCCCGGCTAGGTCTTTTTTCATGTGTGCCTCGCATTCCTTCCTCTTCTTCATGCGTGCCTATTTTACACGTGTTGATCCTTTTGCATGCGCATTCTCCTCCCACGTTGTGCCTTTCCCTCAAATATAGCCTACTCCCAACACTTGGCTAGTTATAGTTATATTTACAGACTGAGGGAAACATGGGTATTACACTACTTCTCAGGAACAACGGTGATGATTTGCGGCTCAGTCAATATAACTACTATTGATTCTCTAGAGATGAAGGTTTTTTTTTCCATGGTTGTACAGATTTACGGGTCACTAGGGACCCAACGAATCCTGGGCACCCAGATGGTGATCACAGAGTAGGCAATGGGGGGCCATATGTTTTCCTAGGATCAGGTGATGCATGAGTGCCTGGTGGCATAGTTGGAAAGTTGTGTGGTGGTGAGAGGCAGTGATTTTTCCTTTAGTTCCATTTTATGTACTTTTATTTTTTAGAGGGTGGTGTTTCTATGCCCTCAGGTGATTTTTGGCCCACCTAGGATGAGAGATCCAAGGTTAGTGATATGGTGATAGTTATTTCCATGTCAAGGAAGGGGTGGTGTGGGGAAGTAATTTATGTTGTTGTTTCAGTGGGTCTGGTGGCAGACCCCATAACTGTTTTATGACTTCCTGTACCATGGGATTGATTTCATGTTCCACCCGGACATGCACTTGTCGTCGAGTAAAGAGTGGGGTGACAGAGGTGAGTATGTCATACTTTCACATCTTTTCATGAGATTTGATTTTATATGCTTATATTTCTTGAGTAATGGTACACCTTTTTCATTGTGAATATGAAGATCTGGAACCCAGCACCTGAGAGGTGGATGGAAAGAAGGGATTGGAGGATGAGCAAGTTTCACAAGGGTGTGCTAGGAGGTGTCATCAATATAATGATCCTGGGGTGGGTCCATCACATGTAGCGAGGTAGGTCCCTATATCAGTGTAGGGCAGAGTCGAGGAGGGGGCTCATGAACGAGAGATAGAGTATTGGTGACAATAGTTTGAGGTTGTGTTTGACAGGGTTCCTGAGGACTTGTGGCCATGGATTCAGGACGAGAGAGCCCTGGAGAAGTGCATTGGAGGGGACCTACATTGGCAATCCCTGATTTGATGGGTAGATGTACCAGTAGATGTCATGACTAGGTGGATCCTTGCAAGAGATATGCCCCCTGGGGGGACCCTACAGCTACTGGGAATGTACCCCAGTTAGGGTCACCCTAGATGATAGTGTGACATGTCACAGGTAGAGCCTGATTTTGTATGATGTATATGAGTCTTATGAACTCCCATTTTGTATAAACTGAGATTTTGATTGAGAGGGCCTAGACATGGAGCTAAGGAATGTTTTATTTTTGTATCAAACACATA
This sequence comes from Picea engelmannii, assembly GCA_009831015.1. Lineage (NCBI taxonomy): Eukaryota > Viridiplantae > Streptophyta > Pinopsida > Pinales > Pinaceae > Picea > Picea engelmannii. The sequence goes on from ML799329.1 coordinate 115,927, forward strand.
TTTGGTATCAATGATCTATATATGAGTAGACCATTGGGATATTTTATGCATCTGATGTTTTGATGATATGATTTGTGTAATTGCTTTTATTTGACGATGGATGAATGTGATATGTATGTTTAATGCAATAAATTCCAATCTAGTACTTGATTTTCCATGTGATCTTCCATCTGATTGAGGTTTCTAAATATATGAGTAAATGTGATACAATCAAAATTTCATAACAAAATTTTTACTTGGAGATAGTTGTGATAAAGACATGGATCACAAACAAGATACACATTGTTGAGATAGTGGAAGATGATATGAGAATCTAAGAGAACATTGAGGTGACGAATATGAAGGTGACTAGTTGGATGACAACAACATATTTTGATTGGTTATTAGTGGAAAGACCGAGGCATATGCCACTGGTATGGAGCAACACATGGTCGGGGGTGTAAATGGCCCAGGATTCTGAAGCGAGATTATAGGTCCAGCGGATGGCTCTATCCACATACATGATGTGATAAGTGAAGGGAGGATTCATCTGTCAAAAACAAGGACATTGGATCAGGCTCATATAGTGAGAGAGATAAATCCATAAAACAAAGGCTAAAAACAACTAGGAAAGAAAGAAAACCTAAGGTAAGGTGGTTACGCTCAGGGGTAAAATTTCTTCAAGTATAACCTTTTGACTGGATCCTTGAGGGTAGCCCCTTCAAGGTGAGCTAGAATGTAGGCTCCCTTAGTAAGGAAATGATGAATGACATAGGGTCCCCGCCAAAGGGACTCGAATTTTTTGTGGCCAAGAGTATCATCAATGATATTGTAGGCCAAAACAAGTTCGCCTTTGATAAAAGATCGAAGGTTGACTTTATGGTCAAAGGTGGCTTTGGACCACTTCTTAGCTTCTTCATTGTTTTGTAACGAGTCTGATCGATCTTCATCGAGAGATTCGAGGGAAAACAACCATTTCTCAAGAAACGGTGTGTTGGGAAGGAGCTCAATCGCAATGTGCAACGTTGGAATTTCACACTTAATGGGGAGAATGGACTCGATGTCGTGGAACAAGTGAAAAGGGTGAAAATGGTATCCGTTTTGATAGTTTTCTGATATGCCCATAAGGATGAGAAAAGAGTCTGCTACCAGTTTGTCTTGTGTTTCTCAACTATGTATTGAAGCATGGTTTTTTGAACTTTGTTGACTGCATCTACTTTCCCGTTAGAGTGTGGGTAATAGGATGAGGTGAATTCATGGATGAAGCCCAATTTGGCAGAGAGTTCTGAAAAGACTTCATTTTCAAAGTTCTTATCGTGGTCAAATACTAGCAGTAGAGGAACCCCGAAGTGGGAGATGACACGGTTAAACAAGAAACATGCCGTTGTGTTGGTCGTATTCTTAAATGTGGGAATGGCTTCGGCCCATTTGGTGAAGTAGTCAACGATGACTTCGATGTACTTTTGTCCATTGTTGGATGGAGGGTTACACGTCATTAAATTGATGCCCCATTTATAGAAGGGTCTAGTTGTTATGACTAGATCTAAGAGGGAAGGGGATGCTCAGGCCTTATGTGCATATAACTATTATTTTTCGCACTTCTTAACTGCATGGATGCAGTCATGAAACAACAAGGGCCAAAAATAACCCGTCGAAATGATCGTTTGTGTAGTAGACATGATATATAAGTGATCATTTCATGCACAATTTTGGCAATCATTGAGAATTGTCTCTGCCTCTTCAAGGGTGAGGCATTGTTGATGGATAGTGTCAATGCCTCTACGATATAGAACATCTCCTATGAGGAGGTAACGTGAGGCTTGGTGTCAGATACAATGATGGTCGTCTCTATAAAGGTGAGGAACAAATTTTTGATATCCGATATAGACCAAAATATCATCGTACCATGGTTCTGCGGATGATATGAGGAATAAATTCTCATTATGGAAATCCTCATTGACCGAGGGGTCAGAGGAGTTAGATGGAAAGTCTATGAGGAGCTTGGCGAGGACAAGGGATTTTTTTTCTATTTGGGGTGGTGAACTATAGGTTGTATTCTTGAAGAATGATGATCCAACGAGAAAATTTGTCGTTGATCTAGAAGTGACTCAAGAGATAATGCAATGGGATGGAATCTGTGATGACTTTTGTAGTGAGAAACAAGATGTAGTGGTGCAGGGTTTGAGTGACAAGGATGACTGCTAGAGATATCTGCTCCTCATGGTTGTATTTGAGCGGAAAACCTGAGAGGTTCTTCCTAATATATTATATGACATGTTCACATTGATCATCGTCAACCTAAATGAGGACTCCGGTGACAAAAACCTTGAAGATAGGTAGGTAGAGTATGTAATCCCTATCACAGTCCAGGGGATTGATTAAGGGGGATTTTTTGAGTGCCTCTCTGAGTGAATCAAAGGAATCTTAGGCATGTTAGTCCCAATGAAATAGAATGTCACATCATAGTAATTGAAATAATCCATGGGTGTGAATGGCATAGTGAGGGTCAAAACATCACAGGAAATTGTCTTTTCCTTAGAGGCTCTACAATTGGCATAAATTCCTAGGAGGGGGTATTTCATTGATTGCCTAAAATTTAAGGGGGTTTATAGTAATTCCCTGCTAGGATATGATGAAGCCCAACAACTGGCCTACAGTGATGCAAATGACACATTTAAGTAGTTTTATCTTAATGTTGTATCTTTGGTATCATTCAAAGTTGATCCGTAGATCCTCTATGTGGTGGGAACATTTCTTGGAGCGAGTTGTTAGGTCGTCCAAGTAGGAAATAATGATGTGAGTGAATCAATCATGGAAGGCATATGTCATCACATGTTGGAAATTTTCCCCTATGTTTTTGAGTCTGAAGGGAATGACACGATAGAAAAAGGTGCCCTAAGGGGTTGTGAAGGCAGTTGTGTACTGATCCACATGGAGGATTTGGATTTGGTTATATCCAGAAAATCCATCCATGAGGGAAAGGACTTCATGATCGGTACAAGCATCGATGACTTGGTTGATAAAGGGAGTGAGGAAGTTGTATTTGGGACAATCTTGGTTGAGGTCACAAAATTATATGCAAACCCAAATGGTACCTTGTTTCTTATTGACAGGAACATGATTGGACACCTAGGATGTGTACGCGATGGGGTATATGAAGCCAATTGTACATAGTTTTTCTATCTCATCTTTGATCGCCATGGCTTTGGAAGGGTGAAGGGGGTGTTTCTTTTGGTGAACAGGGGCAACGTCAAGACAAGCTTCAATTCAATGTTCAACAATGGTTGGGTCTAACCCGGGCATTTTGGTGTAAGACCAGGAAAACACATCCCAATATTCCTAGGAAAGGGCCTTGTATGATGAAATTTCTTCTGGGGAGCATGCATCCCCTACGGTGATTTCTTCCATGATATTATGTTTGACCGAGATGTTGATATTGATGATGGGTGAAATATTTTCCATGTTACCTTCTTCAAACGCATCAGGTGTGGGTATTGAATTTTTGAACCAGTCTACATGGCACGAGGGGATGAAATCCTTAGCTTCGATTATATAGATAGGGGATCTTGTGGGCGATCGAAAGGAATTGTGAACCAAAAATAAGGATCGATGATGAAAGGAATCCCATGGGTAATCTAGTGTGCATATAACCTATATAATTTCTTCATAATATTGAAAGGTGAGAGAGTGCAAGGAGTTTGTAAAGGGTGAGATTGGGGTGTTGAGACTTATGGGGGTAATAGGTGAGGCATCTATGGGCAGAGGTGGGGGAGTGGATTGGGTATCATCATTCAATTATGAGGTGGATGGACCTACAAGGGAGGAATGAGGGTCTTCAGTAGATGTCATGAACCAAATATCCATATATGAATTGAATGTACAATGGTATGGGGGAGGGGGAATCTTGTAAATTGGTGTTACATGAGAGTTTGGAGGGTTTGGTGGGAAGAATGCACCTCATGGTGGAATAGATATGGTAAGTGTGGTTGAAGGATAGAGGTTTTATCATGGAGGGGGGATACCATAATTTCTAGGATGAGGAGTGTGTACAACTTGGTCCATCTGGTTATGTACGGGTGGTGTAATGGGTGAGATGGAAGCCCTCCAGCGTGTTCATCCCTAAATGATGAGCATGCATAGATATGTGTAATGATCCATATGGTAACATAATTCATAAGGGAATCAAATGCGCTCGTTTACTGACATACAAATATAGTGAATTCCAGTAATGGTTGATACAAAGGAGATGGGTTGGGAGGACGTGGGTAATGTGGTTTGGCATACTGTTGCTAGGATGTCCCTAAATTGAGGGAAGGTCAGGAAATGGTGTGTGTAATGGCCTTCATGAGAGAATATTGATCAAGTGTGCTTAGTTCTCCAACTAGGGGGTTTGGAGTAAGAAGGCTTCGGGGAGGCTGGTGAATCTACTAGCATGGGTAGTAGCGACACACTTATGGGTTTTGGAATGAGATTCTGCAACTTGGGTAAAGTGGGACAAATATTGGTAGGATGTCTAATGGAATTACACAATGTGCATGGGGGTGTTATGCATGGTGGGGAAGGGAGGGAAGATTCCTTATTTTTATTGTTCCTTGTTGGTTTGTGGTGCTGCCCCATTTTCGAGAATTAGTGTCTCATGTGGTGGTAATATTTCCCCAGACTATGTGACCAATTGGGTGAGTGGGTGGGTGAGCCACTGATTAAGGAAATGGGACCATGAGTTGAGGAGGGAGAGATAAAAATGGTACCATAGATGGTGGTTCTAGATACGATACAATGATGGATATAGATAGATTCAGTAAAGTGAGGGTAGAAACAACTTGATATGTTGTTACTCATGGGGGAGGGTAAAAGAAGGGTATTTGGGTAATGGTCTATGGGATCATTTTCCAAATAGGGATTTGACCCATGGGTGGTGGTTTTTCGATTGATTCTCCTAAGGGGGGTCCCTCAGGAAGTGCCTCTTGCGTAAGAGGAAGGGTAGGAGGATGGTTCAGTGAGTCTCCAGATGGAGGGGTGTCAGGAATCTCCACTCTCTCTAATGTAACTATACATACATTAGCTATGTCAAGGATGGGATCGGGGTAGCCCGGATATGACCCTAGCAAGGATGGGTCATGAAATACTCTTGGTTCAACATCTACCATTGGTATGAGGTTAGTTCTTGAGAATATGAGTGGAAATATGTTATCAATATGTCATTATTAGTTAGGTTCATAGTGGGTTAGTTGATCAATGGTGACAATTTTCCTGTTGTGAGGGAATAGCATGGTATGAAAGACTAAGGAAGCTACAACCTGCATGGTGTACATGTAGCTTTGGTTAAAAAGGATGTTGTAATCCAATGGGGTGTCTATCACTTCTATGTCTATTAGGATTGTCTTGCCACCTAATTCCACTGGAACATTTTGATACATGCCTTCTGGTTGGGATGGTCTACTTTCATAAGAACAAAGGATGATGGAGGAGGGGATAAAATCAAGTGAACCAAGTTGTTTCCATATTGTTTTGGACATGATGCAAGTAGATGCTCCTTCATCAATGATGCAGTGATGAACTATGATATTCCGGATTTTGAGTGGAATTTGGAATGAGACAAAATATGGGAGTCATGGTTCTACTTTGTCTAAGCCAAACATGATTAGATGGGTGTATGTGGGATATACTACCCCCAATTGTGAGATTAATTTCTTTCGTTGGGAGGTCCATGTTTGCAGTTCTTCCATAACTGGCATGGAAGTGGGTGATTGTACAAGATAGTCAATAAGAATGTATCTATGGGCATCCCGACCATGGGGATTATGCACATTCCTGTGCAATAGTGCATGATCCATGTGGGTGATGGCTTCAGTGTTAGGACGAGGGATCAAAAAAGGTTCTCTCGTTGGTGGTTGTGGATATTTCAAGTTGATGGAAGAAGGATCAGGGGGTGTACCATATTGGAAACTACAATTTTGTAAGAGGATTTCCTCCTCAATGGTGAGGAGGATACTAGGGTTGGTGGTTTTCCCTAAGTGGGACTGGTTGGGTGGAGGGAACTAACCTTGTGAGTGTGGGATTTGGGTTTCATCTAGTTGAGTGTTAATAACTCCTTGGTGTGGGATCGAGTTTTTTAATACTATCGGTGGTGGGGTGGTGGTATATAAGTGGGAGGTCCTTGTGGTGGGCCTTGGGGATTAGGTTCCCTCTAGGGGTTCATAGCATCCTTCATATGCTTGTAGTCAACGATTTTTGGGAAATGGTAGTGTAATGGAAATATTCTCCACATAATGCACAAGGATAGTTGGTTTGAATATTGTTATTTCTCCCTTGGCTTGGTTTTCCATTTTTATTTCCCCCTTGAGGTTTTGGGTTGGGTTGGTGTTGGTTTCCCCCAGCTTGGGGATTTTTTGTGGAGGGTTCCCACCTTATCCTTGGTTCCTATTCTTTCCCTTCTTCCGGTTATTATTGGGTTGGTGGGGTGGGTTGGCCATGTTCATTTGTTGATAAGATTGAACCTGTTGAAGAGGGGAACGTAGGGTTAAATTGACCCCTCCTTGGTTTTTTCCATGTGGGGTTACAATAGGATGGGAAAGAACTATAAAGGGATAATATGGGTTACCTTGTGGGGGTCCATATGGGTTGTAAGAAGTGGAGGTGGCTCCATTATTACTAGGTGGATATGAATCTTTTGGTGGGGGAACTAGTTGCGAGATAGGTATTGGTTGGGGAAGGGATGTGGGTAGAGGTGTACCCATGGTAGGAAGAGGCGGTTCAATGAATGGTGG
>ML799329.1:122687-179658 GCA_009831015.1 Picea engelmannii
AGTGTGGATTGGTCCCATATGTGGGTACAGATTTCACATGTGGTTGAATATAATCCATGGATCCAATCAACCCATCGGTGGTGTGAAATGTTCCAAGTTTGTCTTGACCAAAGGGAAAAGGATGAGGAGCATATGGAAGAACAATGTATAGGTACCCTTATTGGGAGTAGATGTGGTCAACTTGTTGCATATTAGTGATGTCTTTGTCTTCATTTTGGGGGAGGGTTGTAGCCACATCTTTGGAAACGATAGGGACAAGCGATCATAGGAACCAATCTATCCTTTGTTGTGGGGTGGTATCCACCTTTCATATACTTAGACGTCTATGACACTCATGAATATGGTCATAAATATGAACACCAGTGGTTTGTTTGCATTATGAAATAATCTCCAAACCAGTGTCATGATGAATAGGAAGTTTGAAAAAATGACAGGAATGCTTTGTCTAGAGACTGGAAGGTTGCATGGGAACCAGACTTCTCGTCTAGGTACCATTTGGTTGTAGTTCCATTGAGGGTTCTCTAAAATAACCATAGACGAACGAAATATTCCATTATTCTATTGGAAGAATACCACAAGTGGAAGGACATGACATGGTTGGTTGGGTCTTGTCCATCTTTTCCTTCAAATTTAGGAATTTCATAAGGTAGATTTGGGCATATTTTGCCAAGTGGGGTTGTGCAATATGGAATAATTTGTCAATTTGGTTAGATATGGGATATTGAGTGAAGCCAAGTAGGGTGCGATAGGGGTGGGTCATGTCATGGTATGAGAGGAAGTGGTTCCTTGGGAGATTTTATTTTGCGAAAACGTTTGATCTTTGCCTCCTTGTGGTGGAGGCTTTGTTTGTGAGTTACTTTGGATATTGGTTCCAAGAAAAGTGGCCCCTAGAAAACCTAAGCCTAGTACCATAGCATTAACTGGTGTATGTGATGGTATTGTCGATGCCTCAACAAAGTTAGGAACACCACCCAAAATTGGGGGTAAATTTCTCAAGTACCTAGAACAACGAGGATGTTGTGGTTCCCCTATGATTCTAGCCTAGAGGTGGGTGTGTGAAAAGGGTGATGAATAATGATAAGACAAATTTCTTTCAAATTACTCTAAACAATGTATTCATAAAACTGCATGTAATCAAGTGGTGAGAATCATATATAAAAATAATGTAAAAGTTAGTTTGGGATCTTGTAACTGTGTGTGGGGGAATAAAAATCAAATAATAAGTGCATGCGTCCTATATGAAATAACTTCCTTCCTATCAAATATCACTAGACCTCCAAAAAATCACTCGATAGTGGGTCTAGAACCGACTTGAGGAGAAGCTAGTGAATGGACGAACAATTAGTTATAATGAGGGGTGAAGGGGGTGTATCTTAGAAGTACTAGCGATATTTCCCAATAGTCGTTCAAAATATGATTGAGGTGTGATTGCATCCCAAAACCGCCACCTTGTGTAGATAAATCCTAGATTGGGCTACTAATCCTTTTCCATCAAGCACGACATTTAGATTTTCGGCCTCAAAAATTGGTCACAGGTTGGATTCTCTCCAAGGGTTCGATGACCTAAGTAAGCATGCACAGAACAACTGGACCTCGACCTTTGACCCTTCACAGGTGTCTCCCTGCCTTATGGTGTAGGAATACTTGAGTGGGAGGAATTTTGAATCCTAATTCACAAATTTCTAAATTTCAAGTGAGAAATGATGATGGGGAGTTATTTGGATTCCTATCCCCAAAATTGTAACTTAGACTACCAATTTTTTTTATGTTCCTCCTATGGAGGCTATAAAGTGGGTTGATTATGGTTGTTTTTAGAATGTGAGAGTAGGTTGTGAATTTGGGGTTATGGAACAAATTTGTTTTTATGATGGTGTTCCAAAAGTCTCTTTACTAAGCAAGTGAATCCCAACAAAGAGTTTCAAGTATCTAGCAAAACGTTTTCGAGTGAGAGTGTGTGCAAGGAGTGGTGATGGTGAAAAAGTTTTTTAATAAGTTAAATTAAATATTTTAACATGGTGGACATCGTGTGGCCCTTTAATTGTATTGTTTAGATAACCTACTAAATTTGTACAAATGACCCTTGCAAACGAAAGAATCTTAAGCTAACATGGTGGATATGGAAATCCTTACTTTGACACTTTTATCTCCCTAGGATGTTTTATAATCTAACAAAGCTTGAAAATTGTCCCTAGATTGTGAACATATGGGAATGTATGGGCCCTTACAATCCTTTAAAATTCCTAAATGAGTTACTCTAGAATTTTGAAACTATTCTAGGATTGTGCACATGTGGGCATGTGTGGGCCCTTACAAATCTTAGATTTAAGTTTAAAAAATAAGCTAAGAGGTATTGGCCTCTCCTAGATATTTGGATGATTTTTACTTAAGGGAGATGAAGAATTGTAAAAGAATTAGTGTGATGGATTTGTAAAATAAGAGGAGATAATTAAATTCACATGCTAAGCTTAAGGCAATCGATGTGGAAAATAAGTAAAAGATACAAAGGTTCTTTTTATCCTCCCTAAATGTCTATGTGTGGTTTTAAGGAATGTATTCAAGATTGGATCTCCAAGCCTTCTTTTAATGGCTTTTACAATAGTTCATAAATCAAATATAAACTAATTGGTGGAGGTGAACTTATCAAGGCTTACAATTTGGCAAAAATAAGACCAGTGCACGAATAAACCAGAAATAGTCGTGAACAAAGCGCAAAGTGCGAGGCTGAATAATTATGATAGATCGCAGATGTGTGTGGACCACGTGACTATTTTCCCCAAACCCATGTGCACACAGATAAGTTAGCGAGACAAAACAATTGAACAATTTCACTCAATGTTGGATGAAATCCTCCTCTCTGGAGGTGAGAATAGGCCAGTTTTAACCCCTGAAAACACAAATGAGTGAGAAATAAAACTTAGATATCATAATTGGGTTATTTTTTCCACTTGGGTGAGAAACAATATGTCCCTTAACTATCTAGTTAGGCTAGCAAGACAAAACAACATTTTGTTAGTTGATTAGTGGCTCAACTAAATAGAAAACAAGAAGTAAACAACAAAGGAATAAAACTAAACTAACCATGTAACAACTAAAATTGATGAAAGAAAGAGACACAAGGAATAGCTACCAAATGAGACTGATCTTCGAATTGATAACACCTTGGAGAAATATGGGAACTTATGAATCCCCTCTTCTTCCTTGGGAAGGCTCTTGAGTCACCAAATACAAATCTTTCTCTCTTCTAACAATGGCTGAAAATGAAAATACAATGGTGAAGAATTGATAGTTGAACTTCTCAAGAGGAGAGAAGTGAAACACTTTCTATGAATTCTCAAAGAGTTCTAGGAGAAATATGGCTTCTCAAAGACAAATTGAACAACATAACAATACTCAAATCGCTTCTTCTTCTGTGCATACAATGGCCCTTTATTTATAGGAGGATGGAAATATTTTTCGAAACTAGATTAAAATGTGAATGGGAAGCCTTTGGAGGTACCTCCCCTCCATTTCAGTGATCCCAGGTAATAATTTGGGGGTGATTTTGGGTATGGGCGAAATCCACTCCATCCCAGAAGTGGTTGAGACTCGACCAAAATCATCAATGTCTTGTTTCTATATCTATGTGGGTTTTTTGACTTCCATTCATGTGGACCACACACTATGCATGTTGTATGTTGTGTAGACCATGCGGATGTGAACGTGTTGAATGTGATTGATACGTGCAGAAATTTAGAACCAATTTTGTATAGTTTTGTGCTTATTTTTCCAAACTGAGTGTAATCCTTCCATAATTATTGGGAGTATCTTGTGGTTGTGTTGACTATTTCTTCATCAATTATCTGTGTTTGTGGTGAATTTGTTTTTGAATATAACACTAGGCTCACATTTCTTCAAAACAAATCAGTCCTTTTAAGTTAGTTTCAATTTCTGCAAGTTTAAATAGAAAAAAAATTAAACCATAAAAAAAAGATTCATATTTTAAAGGAAACTTGTAGAAACAAGTTAAATCCCATCAAAAACTTGTTGGATTACAGATCCATAGAATCACACTACCCCAAATGGAGAAGATTCTAATTGGGAATCATCTTTGGGCGTGATTCCTACTGTTGAGTTGAAGGGAATCCATCCCCACCAACATGTCCAAGTTAAATAAAATATTAAAAATTAATCATTCCTCACAACCACACAAGTTAAACCCAATTGGAATTTGAATATCAACTTTATTGCATTGAAAGGTTCTTTATACAACCTAGTATGAGGAAGATGTGTAATTCCATCTACGCTCAACATGGAGCTGACATGTGGAATTAAAAAAATGTTAATAAAAAAAATTCAATGTCTGTCATAAATAAAATATTTGAATTTCCTTATTGTTGGGTTGTTATAGTCTTTGTTATGAAAGAACAATCATCTGATTGTCTATTCGAGGTGGATCAACTAGGAGACAAGTCGACCAATGAGTCAAGTTGAATCAATAATTAAGTTGAAGGTTAAATATATCGATCAATAAATTTGAAGTTTAATTGATAGAAGCAAAATTCAAAAGTTTAGCCAATAAGAGGTCGTCAGGAGGTCGAGTGTCAACCAAGTGACGTCCCACTAGAGGTCAACTAGTATCCAGATAGTAATATGACTAATTTCGACTATAACAAAATCTGTATATTCATAGGATTTGCATCCAATGATTTGTGTGGATCTGTAACCATTTTGGGGTTCCATGATTTAGGTATTTTCATATTGTAAAGTTTATAAATAAGGCATGTTATAATTGTATTAAGTTGATGTTCCTACTAATATTTAGCATAAGGTTATTGTTCATGTATATGTAAGTCAAATTGGATGCAGGGTTGTTCTTATGTAACATAAGAGAGTATGATGGTGATTGTGTCTTAGGTGTAGACAATGGTTAGTCATGTAACTCTTTATTCTGAGTGAATACAAAAAGAAGAGATCAAGACACTCAAGGAATGTTATTTTTCCCATTTGGATTTTGTTGACCTATAGGTGTGATAAAGCTTGTGTAATTATTCTTGTATAGTACATTCCAATTTTTCATCCATGCATATAAAATTTTGAGATCATCATGGGTTCCTAATGTATTACCTTGCTATGCCTAACTTACATGACCCACATAACACTCACTTAATTTCCACGACCTTCATTATGCACCTACACTTAAAATTGTTTGACAGTACATAATCATTTGTGGGTGTGGACTACTACCCTAATCATCCCTCCACCCCTCTATCCTTCTCATCCTCTTTTCTCGCTCGTCCACTTGTCCCATTCCTTTTATCATCCCATATTCCCATCATCGTGATGTATCAATCCTTCCATTACCTCTCTTACCTCGATCATTCCATTACCTCTCTTACCTCGATCATCTACTTGTTCCGCTCATACTCCCTCCTGATTTTCCTTCACTCAACAATGCTTTATGTCTTGTCTTGTCATGTTTCCCAACATGCATTAAATAATTATTTCCAGAAATGACTACCATGCATCTAAGTGTTAATATCATTATTAATGACGAGTTCCTTGAGAAAACTTCCCATAAATTTTAATACCAATTAGAATTTAAAATATTTGAATTAAGATTCATGGAACTTGTTAACATAAACAAGTGTATTTCGATAATAAAAACTTCAAATGTTGTTCATTAAGTATGTCACATTTGTTAACAATGTCAGCTCGAAGAAAAAAAACAATTATGTGGAGACACTATCAACCTTTTTGGACGATAATACCAAACATTTCATTGGTCACGGGCCTATAGGTATTATTCTACATTACCACCCCTAGAAAAGAATTAAAAAAAGATTTTGACATGAGGAATTGCATCAACAAGATGTGTTCAATAATTTATGATTTCAAGGAACTAATTTCATGGTGTATTGACAAGTTTGATAAGGAACGAATAATTATTCAGTTACAGGGAGAATCGCCCATCTCTTTAGCTCCCTCAACTTTTAAAAGGATGTTTAGGCTCCCTGGACCAATGATCTTGGTCTTCATGAGAGCTGAAGATAAATATTTCTTGAATAAGAAGAAATGAGTATTTGAACTTCTACATGAATATCTTGAATACCCAACAATTTTTCCTGAAGACCTCTCAAATATTCATGTATGTTCACTAAAGAACCCATACCGAGAAATGACATGGTTATTTTCCAAAATAATTGGACAAGAATCCATGGCTACTATTCCTAATATTTCTTTGTACATACCATATTTATTAATTCATGAGAATTCCATCTCCAACTAGGCGAAGATTATTTGAAGTGAGTTATATTTTTAGTTCGAAAATTTCCAAAAGGATAAAATGTTTTACATGTCTTCATATCTGATTTTTGTCATGACTTACTGTCACATTTTCAAAGGCCTTCCCCTGGCCAAAAAGGTTAACTATAAATTCAACCTTGTACAAATGTGGTACCTTGCACTCTGGAAACAAAAGGATGTATATAGCTTCTATGAAGTGAATAATTTTTTTGTATCTTCTTTCAAAAGGTTAGTTTTTGGACCGAATACGTCAAGATTATCACTAGAAGCTCCATCTTCCTTATCTGGGAAAGGAAGTTTTTAAGCCATGGAAAATTTTAGTATTATCACTCTATTGTTAACATGAGAAACTTTCATACCTACCATATTATGTTTCTCATAAAATATTTGTAGTTAATATTTGTAAAGAATATAAATTATGGGCTCACTTTTTCAATGAGAAAAGGAAAAAACAATTCATCCCATTACCATGGAAAATTCGGGAAATGATTTTAAAAATAATTTCCCATCTTGATGAAATATCAAATCAATTTGATCTATTTAATCTCAAGAAATTAATTGAAATCAAGGGTTTTGACCCTAATTAGTTATTCATGACACACATGACATCAGTAGGATATATCGTGTCATTTTCCAAAACATTCTTATTTGGAGAAGAAGAAGGCGACAGTCATAATGAAATATTCTTGATACAATATATTATGCAGAACATAAAATATCTAGCAGGAAATGACAAAATAATAATGATAAATCCAGAAAAACATTAGAAGAACACCACAATAACACCAAAATAATCAATAGGAAGAGCAATTTTATTATGATAGCAACGTTCACTTTCCTCTTCGATGGGAAAACCTCCAACAGAGTAGAGCTCTATTGCAATAATCTCCAAGATAAAATATCCAATGCCTCCTACTCTTATTTATACTAATTCTACCTTCTAAGGAAACTTCTAGAGGAAGATCTTTCTAGAAGCGGAAGCTTTTATTAGGTCTTCTTACATTGACTTATTCTTCTTTATTTATTAGTCCTTATTAACTAATGTTAGCCTTTATTAAATAGAAAACATATCCTACTAACTAATGACCCATGGAGAGGGGCTAGGATCATATCCTACCACAGAACCCCTAAGGGTTACCTATGGAAAAATTACAAGAATGTATTGAGATAGTAATCGGTACCAATGATCATCATAGACAACAAGGTAGAGTTGTAAATGTAATAAGTTCACGGTCCCCAAATGTTTCTCAAAAAATAGGCCCATCAAAAGGAAAACCTCGAAATTCAGTTCAAGAATAGAGAAAATCTTCGTTTGATAACTTTGATGACGAAGGAGAACAAAACCCTCCTAAAGGAAATCTTGAGAATCCACACAAACTCCCAATTTCCAATTATAGAAAGAGAGGTACAAATAAAGAGGGAGAAAATGAAGACATACCTGGAAATGAAATTGACCCAGAAGACATGGAACTTGACATTAATGTTGAAGAAATGGAAATTGTAGGTGAATAACAGAGACTACAAGGAAGCATAACAATTGCATGAGGAAACTTCTAGAGGAATATATTTCTAGATGAGAAAGCTTCTATTAGGTCTTCTTACATTGACTTATTCTTCTTTATTTATTAGGCCTTAACTAATTTCAGCCTTTATTAAATAGAAAACATATCCTACTAACTAATTATCCATGGAGAGGGGTTAAGATTGGATCCTAAAATTCCCTCCCTCTTCAAAAGAAACCTTATCCTCAAGGATATAGGTGTGGAAACTATTGAAGTATGGTCGCGGGTTCCTTGGTCGCCTCCTCTCGTTCTATGTCCTTCAACTTGATCAAAACTTCCTTGATAGTGTGGCCACGTAGCTGACGGTTACAGTTATTGAGGATTTCTTCTGGTTGGAGCCACAGGGAACCTTCTTCATCTAATTCTGGTAGGATGGTTTGGACTCTGCAATTTTTTCCCACCACTTTCTTTAGACAGGAAACATGGAACACCAGATGGATTTTGGAAGTAGCAGAAAGGGCCAATTTGTAGGCCACATAACCAATATGCTTGATGATTTGGTATGGTTCATAAATCTTAGGTGTAAATTTGTGATGTCCCTGAGATTTAAGAGATGTTTTCTTGTAAGGTTGGAGCCTGAGAAACACTTGATCACCTTCCTGAAAAACCCTTTCTAAATGGTGTTGGTCTACCTATTGCTTCAAGCGATTTTGGGCCATATGGAGGTTATCCTTCAGAGCCGCTAGAGTGCTTGTATGACCTTATAGTATTGTATGAATATATTGGACCTTAGATGTTCCAGGAAGATAGGTAATGACTATCGGTGGCTTTGTACAAAGAGTACAAAGCCTTTTCCTTGAGAAAGACCACTTAAAAATGAATTTTGAAGGGCAGCGCTCCCCTACCCACTAGCAGGGAGTGTTAGCACTCCTTTCCCTCCTTTAGAGGAGTGTTGTAGCTCTTTTTGCACCATTCTAGGGGAGTGTTATGCTCTTGAGAAAATTAGGGGAAGATCCCCCTTATCTCTGAAGTTAGTTTGATTCGAATCTGAGGTCAAGGATGGATCTTAAGGATGATCCACAACTTATGGAGAAAGATCCTCAACCTATCCCAAGAATCTATAAGGTGGTTAGGCCTCTCCAAGACTATATAAGGAGGCCTCCTCATGGTAAAAGGGGGAGACATTGAAGGCATCAAAATTATGATCTTGTAAGGGAGATAATTAGTGTAGCATAGTCATTTTGTTTGTGGATAATTTGAGAAAGGGGTTGGACAAGGAGAGTTGGAAGAGGTTTTTGTAGCTTCATCAAAAGTTTGTAAGGATCTCTATTGAGTTCTCATTAATACATGTGCTTGGTCTATTTCCTTCAAGATTGTGTATACCTACATGAACTTGTGTTTAATGGATAGATCTAGTTTTAAACTCATCGTAGTAGAATAGGAAGCATGCCTTGTCTTTGATTGGATTGCAGGACTTATTGAAGAGCTTGAGGATCAGAGCTCAAATTGGACTGGGTGAGGACAAATGTCGTAAAAAAGGTACATATTCTTCCTCTTCTCTATATATTAGCTTAGCAAGGTTTAAAGGGATGTCAGTGACCAAAGTTAGCACCTTTCTGTCTTGATCTTAGATATTTAGGGTCCAACAGGGAATCCACCTGTCCGCAGGGGGATTTTCCTGTAATAGAAATTGGCAACTCCACTAGGGATGGAAGCTTTCAGTTTTGGTTTCCTTCCTTGGTATTGTTTTTGGCCTTTTCTCACCTTTAGATCTTATTCATGCTGTGTTTTTTATTCTTAGATATGTTTTTGTCTCTTGGATTCATCCCATACACACTGAATTTCTGGATTTTCAAGTTTTTTTTTAGTTCTAGGCAAGTTTATGTTCTTCTTAGAGGCCAGAACTCCCCTACGTCTTGAACCATAGCACTAGAACTCCCTTGAAAGCTCCCACAGAGCGCTGCAATGCTATAGTTCCCTTGACACTAGAGTGTTGGTTTTTTTCTGCTAAAAAATATTTTGGGAATTGATCTATGAGTGTAGTTTTTTGTTGATTCATCTGCTCAGGGTTATCACCATCTCAATGTGTCTTTGTTTTAGCCTCCAACCTTTTGATTTATAAGAATTCATGATGGTTTGTTTGGATTTTTTACGTCTATCTTCGTTACTTTCAGTGACTCTTCTCCCTTGAATATTTGGAGTCAATTTACTATTTTTTTCATTTATCTGATTGAATGAAAGTTGTTGTAAGGAAATTTAGAGATATATGCACCAATCCATTTGATCTTTGAGGTTAGTTTTTCAGGCATTTTCTCCTGTTTGAATTTTTGGTTTTCTTTTTGTTTCTTGTTTGATCACAATGAGAGTGTGTTTTGTTTATGTGAAGTTTGCTTCTGGTTTCTAAAATCTAATAGATCTTGAAGTCTGATTAACATAGGAAGCTTTACACCAAGTTGATTGTCATTCATATTTAAACAAAAGGATAATTTTTCGCAATCGGTTTTTGGATATTAGAACGAATTTCTGAATATTTTAGCATTATATGGGATTCTTGATTGAGAAAAAATTACATGAGGTTATTGCATCTTAGTGTTTTAAAGTGAAAAGAAAATGTTTCTCCTTCCCTTAAATGGACATTCATTGAAAGAAAAGATTGTTTATCATTTCTTATGCATTTTTTGGGAATTGAGTCATAATATCATCAGTTTCACTCTCATACACCCATGAGTAAAGAACAGTTGCAAAATCAACGCTACTTAAAATTGATCTAGAACTTTTGTTTTTAGAATCCTCCACCAACATTAGACTAGGATTAGTGCTTTGGATTAGGCTATGAGTACAACTCTCCAAAGCATTCAAAAAAAATGTTAGCATCTTGTGATAGGGAGAGAAAATCCAATTGTCATATAAGCTTTCTGGGATCCCCCTCTCACACAGGGGTTATGCACGAGGTCGCGTTCATGAGAGTTACAGAGATTATCCCTCCGTGGTTAAATTGTTTGTAGTAGTCAGATCATATATTGGGTGATATTCTTAAGGTTCAACTATCTTCATTTGGTCTCGGTTCTTCATGAATTCTGAATCCGTTGGAGGTCCTCTAGAGTTCCACCGATCCACTTGTCCTTCGTTCTCTTGAAGGATTTTGGACTTGTTATCTTGCCCATATGTTTGGACTAGACTCTCAAATGTACCTACCCAGGGGCTGAATACAAGTTGGTGTCCTTAGTAGCCATAATCGTTAGGGTCTTTACACAAGGTGACGGTGAAGGGAAGTCTTCGATGTACCTAGAACAGATGGTGGTCAAACTCATTCGGGATCCTTGGAGGGTAAATCCACATTTAATGCTTGGAACCTTGCACCAAGGTGTAAGTCCGTTAAGCAGGTCGCCATCGTAATTGTTCCACCCGCTCATATCCTAGCCCCTTCTTGACTTGGTCACGCGACGTTGGATTTCATCACCAACTAGTACGACCATCGAGAGAAGGTTTTGTTTTCTTGGTTTGATTCCTAGATTTGATTAGCTTATGTTGTTTATTTTCTTTAGTTGGCCATACATGTCTTTCGTAAAATATTTGGTTTGGCCAACATTGACCCTCCACGTTTTTCACGTAGGATGTAAGGAATACCCTCGAAATATCTGGAGGGTTACAAACCTTTGCCTCCTGATTCACCGGAGGGCTCACCTCAATAGAGCGAGGTCTAAGACACTGTAACTCCACAAGTGGAAAGAACTGACTCTTTAGAAAATTTCTGACGTATTTCCGATTCTCTAGAGGTTTTCTGCATACCTCCTGGTTATGAGAGACGTATTCTCTGGATGAATTCATTAGGAGATCTTGTTGTTGATAGTTCTGGTATATCGACCGGACCCCATTCAGGTCCTGGAGTCAGGGATCCCCTTTGGACTACCGACATATTTAGAAGCTCGCCTCGCACAGTGCAGGACCTTTACGGCTCAGGGGTAGGTGTTGATATACCTTTTGTATCACAATTTACCCACACATCGGTTACCTACACAATACCTTTAGATCATTTTGATGGTACAACCATTGGTCCAGACACACATTCAGTTGGTCCAGACACACAGTCTGTTGGTCCAGACACACAGTCAGTTGGTCCTAGTTCGACTTTTTCTCTCTGAATGGCCCATTCTACTATGGTCCCTCACACTATGACTATTCCCACCATGAACGTGGTGGTTAAACAAGCTCCCATTGGTACACCACTTGCATCTAGACCTAATCCGTCACTTCCCCTTGGTTATAGAGCTCTAAATCCTTTCATTGCCAACACTGCCCAGGTTACACCCAGAGTTTCTGGACATTTTTTACCTCTTGGATATAACGTTGTTGTTGGTTCTATACCTACTGGTTCTATACCTACACGTTTATTTGGAGGAGCTGGTCTTGGTGGCTCTAATCTAGTTTGAAGCATCAGTCAATCGTTCAGTTCTGGTTTCTAGATCCCTCTAGGAACTCAGCCTCATGTTGGGGGGAAACCTCAATTTGGGGGTCAACCTCAAATTGGAACACAACCTCCGCTTGGGGGGAAACCTCAGACTGGATTCCATAATCCATTATACAGACAAAATGTGTCTGCAACACCAAATCCTTGGAACATTCCTTTCCCAGGAAATCCACAATTCTTTGGGGGACAACATCCTCAAGGAAAACAACAACCTTATTTTTCTCATGGGACTAATGTGTATCCTCCTCATGGACAAAATGTTTATGCCCCTTATGGGAAAAAATATCATCCAACTTATAATCCTCAAAACCCATCAGGTTATCCTCCACTTGCACATGTTTCTCAACCATCATTGAATCCTATTTATCCTGGTCAACAACAACCGTATATAGGAGGACCTACTGAATACAATTATCCATCTAGAACAGTCTATGGCCCTACTGGTGTCCCTATGCCACACCAATATTACCCTCGGGTTAACCGAAAACTATCGTTTCTCACTACTTTGGACCTCCCAGAATTGTCTCAGTTGACCAATGATCTTATACTACATTATCCTTTTTGGCCAATGATTCCTGCTAAATTACCTTTCGATATTCCAAAATTTGACGGTAAACCTGGAGAAGATCTAAATAACCATGTGATGAATTTCCATTTATGGTGTTCATCAAAATCCTTAATGGATGATTCTATATGTTTACATCTTTTCCAGCGAACACTTACGGGCTTTGTAGCCAAGTGATATATTGAACTTCCACGTGGTTCTTTCCAAGATTTCAACTCCCTTTCCATGTCCTTTCTCACGCACTTTCAAATACTCATTTTATACGAGATGGGTAAATAACTCTTGACCTCCCTTCATCGGAATAAATCTGTGCATATCTCTAATCATATTTATGAGTGGAGACAACGATGAAGGTTGATCAAAGAAATCATTCCTGACCAATTATTGGAAGAATACCAAATCAATTTTACCCCCGATTTCTCGTGATGTCGCCATGGGAGGTGTAGTCATCGAGGAAGGATCCATTGTTAGGGCTCAGTACTTAGATTTGGTTTATTCACAATCTGGTACCTTGTATGAGTTGATCCCAAATGCTACTCGTGCCACTACCGATCCATCCAAACCTTCATCCTCGTCTCATGTGGATGGAATTATTGGCTTTGTCAAAACCCAATCTGCTTCCCAGACGACTGGAACTGCAAACCGATATGCTTCAGCACCCACTCCTAGTTTGACCTCACTCCCCTGTACCTCCCCCCAAACTCAAGTCTCTGAGGTGAATGCAGTTCAGTCTGCCCCTTCACAACAATCCGGAGGTAAGAAGAAGACAAAAAATAAACCCAAAAATAATAATAACAATGAAAAACCCAAAACTCAAACTCCAGTGCCTGCTACCGAAAAGAATCCACAACAGAAACCGAAATTCCCATGTCTTATTTGTGGTGACGATCATTACACCCGAGACTGTCCACATCACGATGAAGTGGAAAACCTTTTCAAAGATATTTCTCAACCCTTTGTGTTAACACAACCTTTTCCTCAGCAACAATCCATGGTTTCTCAAACCACCTCTCTAGGGGGCAGTTCTATCCACCATTCTCATGATGAATCCTTGACAATTTCCCATATTTATATGTTCAATGGGATTGATTTAACCACTCTCTCTACGACATATGACACACCAGTTAAACCTGACAAAGAACAGGTCACTAATGGTACTTTATCGGATCCATCACCATCATCTGCTAGTCCTCCATCTGTTATTCCTCCATATGGATCACTTTAGATAGAGAAACCTTTGTTCGACTCTATATTAAGCCCTCCCAAAAGCACCATCTGTAAATCTACTTTTAATCCTAGTTCGTGTGCCGCCCAAAAATACAACATTGCTGAAGATTTGGCTCAAGCACCATGTGCTATGTCTTTGTTGGAAGTTCTACAGCACTGCCCAAGTCAATGTAGAATGCTCTTGGATTCTATTGGCGCTTTTGATCCTGAGTCATCCAACAATATCACATTTAACCTGGATAATTTTTAAATCTCGACTCTCTCACCAACTTGCTTTTCAAATTGATGTTGTTGTTCACAATCAAAAAATTCACCGTACTATCTTGGATGAGGGAGCCTCTACTTGTGTCATGTCTTTATCTTGTTGGAAAGGATTAAAATCACCCACACTTAACAAATCCCCTATGATGTTTCGTGCATTCGATGGGATAGGTTTTCATCCTCATGGACTCTTACAGTCCTTAGCCATTCAGTTGGGTGGAAAAACTATCTCTGTTGACGTCGAGGTGGTCGATGCTCCCCTTGATTACAACTTGTTACTAGGAAGAAGTTATTTTTATGCTATGACTGTCTTTGCTTCATCGGTGTTTCGATGTGTACAATTTCCTCATCAAGTTAAAATTGTCACTATCTATCAGTTAGATTTTTGTACACCTGATGCTTGCACTCCCGCTACCAACAATATTCCTTTCTTAGGAGATCACAATATCACTTATGAAAGTGTTGGTGTAGGATTGTTAAAATATTCCACCCTTATGGGTACCTTCCCTGCACTGCTCCCTCCTACCACACATCATATTTCCACAGTCAATATGATTTCGACTATGAATTATCAGTCTTTGGAATCTGTTGTGGGTGGGAAATCCCTCCTATGGACTAGCACTAAGGGTTTAATCATGCATGCAGAAAATGACCATTTTAAGGCCTCTACTTTTTTCCTATTCTCCCAACACAAAACCCCACATTCATGCGATACAAAGGTGCAAACAATATTAGGTAACTATACCTTAAATCCTTCATTTGATGTCAATCCCTTCGCTTTCACTCGCTCCTTGATTGCAAGCATCCTCCCAAAGCTGACCTGCATTCACATATGAACAAACAAAAAGTAGTGAACATGCATTTCAGTGACAATATCATAAAATAAATATTCAACTTGAACACATGATATGGCGGGATGGAAAAAGTATTCCTTTTTGTATTAATATTCACAAGAGTAAACTTACAATATGTGGTCAACACTACTCCTCAAAACTGGTCTTGGGCTCCTCTTCAACTATCCTCCAACTTCTTTTCTCTATACTTATCTTTGCACAACGATGGCTAAAGGTTGGGACAAGGGGAATGCTCAATTGGGTATAGTTTATTTACTATGATTTTCCTCCTTTCAAATGGGACCCCTAACCCTTCTTTTATAGGGTAGAAGGAGCTAGGTATTTGGTCGAATGACCGGCCATGCATGGCCAAAAGGTTTAGTTAACTTACCCAAAGTTGTGTGTTCCGTCAACAACTTTCCTTTTTTCGTGCTTTTGTCGGTACACGCAGGTTGTAGTGAGGCAGCTAGAGTGTACACTCAGGTTGTAGTGGAGTCGTTGAGGAACAAAACATAATGACGGAACCATTGGACAACATGGACTGCTGCCAACGCAAGTTTTTCGATATGATAATAATTGAGTTTCAGTCCAACCAGACCATGGCTCAGGTAATAAATCACATGTTCTGAGAGCAAATCATCCTCCTGAACTAAGACCATGTCGATGGTTGACTCTGTTGTAGCCAAGTATAATAAGAACTCTTTGTTATAATTGGGTGGTCGAAGTAGAGGGGCACTTGTGAGGGCATGTTTTAACGCATCGAAGGAGCGTTAAGCAGCATCGTCCAAATGAAAAGGAATGTATTTCTTCAGTAAGCGCATAAATCCCTTTGTGATCTTGGCATAGTTTGCAATGAGACACCGCAAAAAGTTCGCTTTTCCCTGTAGACTCTAAAGTTGAAGGATTGTATGTGGGGGAGGCAACTGAACTATTGCCTCAACCTTGAGAGGATTGACCATGATCCTTGTTTTTGAAACTATGAAACCTAGCATATGGCTCGACGTCATGCAAAAACTACATTTGTTGGGATTCAAGTGAATCTAGAAGTAGCGACATCGCTCAAAAATAAGTCGGAGGTGTGTGGGATGATTAGCTCTCTTACAAGATCGTGATGCTAAATCATCTAAGTATACCTCAACAATATGTTTGAGATCATGGAAAGAAAAAGACATGGCCCGCTGAAAGGTAGCTCTAGCATTTTTTAGACCAAAAGGCATCTTACGATACACGAATGTACCCCATGGACAAATGAATGTTGTTTTGTGTTGGTCTTCGGGTTTGATTTGTATCTGATTATATCCTGAAAAACCATCCATGAAGGAAAAGGCCTCGCAACCTACACATTCATGGACTATCTGGTCAATAAATGGTGTGGGGAAATTATCTTTTGGACAAGCCTTGCTCAAATCATGAAAGTCCGTACATACACGAATCATAATCTGTTTTTTGTTAACCGACACGGGGTTTGACACCCATTGGGTCAAATGGATGGGGTAGATAAAACCTGCCTTGAGCATTTTCTCTACTTCAACCTTAATAATTGTTGCTTTCTTAGGATTAATCGAATGAAGCTTCTACCGAACCAGCTTAGAGTCAGGATAAGTTGTGATTTTGTGTTCAACATTTTTTGGATAAATGCCTGGCATTTCCTCGTAAGACCAAGAAAAAACGTCGTGGAATTCCTTAAATAAATCTGTGTAGATTCGAATCTCTTCGGGGGAGCAGTCAGCTCCGATGAAAACATTATCCATGATGCTAGGGGTTCTGGAGATTTTTATAGGAATAGTCTCGGTGATGGCTTCCATATTACCCTTGGCATAGATAACATGTGTAGCCAAAGGATTGATAGGAAAAGACCTATCTCTAGTCATAGTCGAGGTGAATTCCTCTGCTTCAATTATGATTAACTCTGGGAGGAAGTAAGATCTGTGATGGAGATCGTCCCAGGTTTTGTCCAGACTAGTCATTGCTTCAATGATTGCTTCGTCTGAGGGAAAGACTAAGTCTAAAGAATATGTATCAGCAAGGGAACCTTGAGCCCAAATAGGCTCTAGACTCGGATCTAACTCTTGTGTGGGAGTTGGATCAGGGTCAACAGAAGCTTGCTGGACTAAAGAGTATCTTATTTCTGCCATGGACAAGGGCATGGACATGCCATGGTTCCCTGTCCCTTCCATCGTGGCTAATGGGGAAGGAAGAATCCATGGATCGTTAAAGTAAGTCATGCGAAACAACGAAACTTGGAAAATCTCAAACTTATGGTGGTCAGATATGAACTTAACATCGCCTTGAAGAGGTAGGTAATCGAAAGTACCCATCAAATATGGGCACAAACCAACCCCTATGTTGACGATGTCAGGTTGAGGGTTATCAATCATTGGGACCGCGGATTCCCCCAATGAAGGGTCAGGACGAGAGAAGGACAATTGATCAATGGTCATGATCCAGCCCACATGTGGAAACAACAAGACCTAGAAAATTGTAGTGACTACTGCTTGCATAACATAGGTCCAACTCCTCCCTAACAAGAGATTGTATTCGAGAGATGGGTCGACCACTTCAACCTCGACACACATGGTTTTCCCTCCTAACTGCATGGGAAAAGAGGGGATAATGCCATGTGGTCGGAACGAACGACCGTCGAAAGAGGTAATAAGAGTAAGTGATGGAGACAAAACGAGCTGGCCAATGGCCTTCCAACATGCCAAAGACATTATGCATGTTGAGGCACCCTCATCAACCACTGTGCGAAAAATGTTCCGAGTAAAATATTTCATGGTGTAAGCCATGACTATCTGGAATGTTGCATGGTAAGGGAGATGAGGTTTTAAGTCGGTCGTATCAAGCATGATCATACCTGGAGTACAAGTCTCGACGGATCCTAAAGTGGCTAACAAATCCTTTCTCTGGGAAGGGCAGATTTGGAGGACTTCCAAAGCATACATCGCACAAGGGGTTTGAGACAAATCCTGCACCACAGAGTAGTTCTGGGTGGACCTTGCATTTGGGTTGTGAGAAGCTTTCTTAAACGCACATTTTGGGATGCATGTCATGGTTTCGCCAATGTCTTCTCAATCTGGAGAGGAAGAGATGGGGTTTCATCTTCTTTACCTTTCTCATAGGTGCTTGGATTGTTGTAATCATGTGCTCTAGTCGATATATAGGCATCACCTTTCATCATATACACATTTGCAGATGCAGGATTGTTTGAAGATGGAGGGGGTCCTTGGCTGCCCCCTTCCAAGATTGTAGAGGCTTGAGTTAGATTTTGGCCATGTTGAAATGGGTTTGTTAACACAATAGGTTGTTGTTGTGTCAATAACTTTTGGGCCTCTGCAAGCCGAGGGCATTGGTGAGTTGGGTGGTCTTCCACGCATAGATTACACAGATACCTCAACTTCCTTTTTTCGGTGTTTCCCCTGCCAGCATTATTAGTGCGTTTATTTTCCCCCTTACCCTTCTTACATTGTTTCTTCTTTCCATCAGGATATTTGGTGGCCTTCGGATTTGTCAATTTCACACTGTGTACATCCGATGTTTGTGTAGAGGGAGCAGCTGAAACAGTAGTCTGGATGGATGTTGTATGATGGATAGACAATTGCTACAATTGTTTCGTCAGTTGTTCAACGATATTTGTTTGTGTTGAACCAACAATACCATCGGCATGTGGTCCACCTCTCTATTTGGTTTTATCAAGTATTGATCGTGGCGCATCCAGAAAGATTTCGTACAGTAAACTAGACTGAGAATAGATTAGCTCAAGCTGTTGAGCTCTCATGATTGCATCTTCTTCGGAAAACACTCCCGACGTTGTGATGTCTTTGGATAAATGTGGGACAAAAGACTTAAGGAACCACTCAAGCAATAATGTTGGTGGGACTGGCACGTTAATCAAACTCTTTCGGTGTCTCCACTCTCAGATGTGATTAGAGATATGGTCTGCTTTTGTCTGTTCGAAATTGGCTAGCAATTTTGTGCTAGCGTCGTATCTCACAGGTAATTGGAAATTTTTTAGGAAAGCCATTGCCAATTTGTCAAAGGGAGATTATCTTGAGCGTTCGAGCTCAATGTACCATTTCGTAGCACTCCCAATGAGAGTATGTTAAAACAATCGCAACTGTACGGAGTCGTCTTTCAATGAATTAGATGAGCACCAAAGGTGAAAAGTAGTCACATGATCTCCTGGATCTTTGTTAGGCTTGGCTTCAAACTTTGGTATGTCTGAAGGAAACTTCGTCGGCATAGGGGACCAATGCGGATCGTGACAGATAGGATCGTTCAACAACCTTGTTAAGTCTAGAAAATGCAAGGTTGCCAGGAAAGGTAGTTTGGGTTGTTGGTGATAACCATGGAAAAAGGGGCTTGGAGTTTGACTGGCACCGGGTTGCCAGGAAAAGTTGGGATGTTGGCCTGGGTTCTAGTAAAAACCATGGCCATGACTAGCATACAAATGGTTGGGTGTGTATTACATTCGAAGGACTTTGGGAAGGGTTTCCCCATGCCGATCCTATGGGCATAGGTACTGCACCTTGCCCGGGGTTCCATTGGTTGTGAAAAGAGTTGCCTCTGATCGACATTCCTGATGACGGAACTAATGCCTACCAAGAATTCCAAGGTCTTGATGTGGAAGAAGTTCCTGGGTGTTCCTCCTATGTAGGAATAGTACCTTGGATAGGATTAGGTTGTCTGTAACAGGGGGTGCCCCCAGTCGGGAAAGAAGCTAACGAGAAAGTGTTGTTACCAAATGCACCGAACAAATAAAACAGTGTCGAACCTACCAACATATTATGTGAAAGTGGTCCTTGACTCCCTACTCCAAATGAACTATGGTGTGTGTTTGGCCCGACGGATTGCTGGTGGGCACCGCCGAGCAAAGGGGACAAAGGAGGGATATGACCTCCTCTATAAGGGAAAGTGTTAAAGGAAGAGGAAGTTCCCCCCATGGGTCCTTGCGGAGGAGTGTTAGAGCTCCCTGCCCCTAGACCTAAAGTCTATAAAGTGGAGTAGGAGAGTACAGGGCTTGTACATGAGCTAGGCATCCCGTATGAGAATGGAGGGTCTGTCGCACTCTGTGTGAAAGGAGTTGTGGCCACCACCAAAGATGGGATCGGACCACTTCTCGAGGTAGAGGTAGTTGAGACCATGGTGGCTTGGACTGGTGACGATAGGTTAGGAGGTGGAACACCCACTATGGTGACAACCATAGTGGGAATAGGAGAATTCTCAGAAGAAGTGGCAACATTTGTATCCATTGATGCGTGTGACACTGTCTGGCACTCGTAAGGATAAATATGTACGATGATGGGTGCTGAAAGATCAATGGTTGGAGTTTCAGATGGACCAAGAGCTTCCTCTCCAAGGTTTGAAATGGTTGTTTTCTCTGGATGTTGGTCAAGCACAGTTTCTTGTGACCCTGTCGCTTCAAAAGACCCTTGCTGGTCTAGCTTTCGCCTTAGCGATGGTGGGGGTGGCTCCAATGTAACCAGTGGCTGACCCAAAAGCCTTCATGACCGGCAGAGCTCATGATCCTCCACTATGTAAGAATATCAAACATGCACTAGGGCTTTCTATTCATTCAAAAACAACACCCACTAGTAAAAGTCCCTACAAGATAAAACAGACAAACACTAAATTAGTTGGAAGAACAATTACAACAACCAACACTAGAGAAACTTACTAGTGCAAGTGAAACTCGAAAATGGAAGCACCCTCTGGGTATACTTTGCAAAGAATGGCCCGATGGATATCCTAGGTACCGCGGTATACCCCTGCAGTCACCTATGTATGTCTCTAAAAAAAATAGGAAACTAGGTTGCTAGCGCGCGAACAGTCACCAGGCGAGTACAGTCGACAATCGGGTAGACCATAGTGAGCAGGGTATCAAGCCCGAAACTTGTCAAGGATATCGAAAGTAAGTGGTTTGAAAGACAGTTGAGGAAATCAAATGGATTCGAGACCCATGAAGCTCCATGGTAAATCCAATCGTAGGAATCTCAAGACAAGCCCTCTATATGTGTTATCCACTACGATTGGTCCGGCTTTGGAGGGGTTATCCCTGCTACCTTTCTGCACATAAAATCATGTTTATCCCCTGTGTTAGAGGGGGGTATCAGATAACTTTCATGATACTAGACTTTTAACACTCCCTAACACAGACTCTTATGTATGTTTTGTAGCCTTGAAGAGTTTCCTCTCCAACCTAAATCAAGGCTCTAGCCTAGACTAGTTGATGGACCCTACAAACATAAATTCTAGTTGATTTTAATTAATCGTTAATTTTTATGTCTTGTCTTAATTCAAAGGTTATGAAAGTGAAACAGATGATGTTTTGAGAGATGAAAGAAAAGATAAATAGAAATATGGAAACAAAATAACTTCTTCTTGACACAATTCTTAATCAACTTTTCAAACTAAAAAAAAATCTCTAAGATCTTTGAAAAACAAACTGAAAACAATATTTCTCTCAACTACGAGATACTTATTGTCCTGAGTAATCAGCCAATAACTTATGAAAGAAAAAAATTTCATGCTTATTTATGCAAACCAACAACTACTTAACCAAATCAAGAAATAAAAGAGGTTTATTTATTTATTTATTTAATGCTCGTAAAGAAAAAAGGAAAAATGACGACAAGTAAAGACCAATAAAAATTCTGGCCTAAGCGTAGATCACAAAGAGTTACTAAAAATAACACACTAGTTGATGAAAGAAGACTCTCACACTTGTCTAAAAACCCTATGAAAGAAAAATTTTGAGGAAATTTTTTTAATGAAAAAGAATGCTATTGTTGTGATCAGACCTAAGTAGTCAACTGTTATGACAGAGACCAAGAACCCTGAGAGGTATAACTCTTGACAAGGAAAAGGATGACTTCCTCTCCTTAAACAATAATTTTCTCAATAGGCACGTTGTTGACAGTTTAACAGGCATCATGTGAATGTGCGTTGTGTAAGGTCAGAGCGCATGTACACGCATACAGCCGCATGTACCTCTGCAACTCTTCCAAAATGAAAAAACAAGCAATCAAACACTGTCAGAGACTACTGGTATTGAGAACCAGAATCTCTTGAAGAGTCAGAAACTTACTTTGATAGAAAAAAGAAAACAATTCAAGGAAAATTTCATTGAACAAAACCAATCTGAGGTGAAACCTAAGCTACAAACTACAAAAAACAGAGACTATAATGAGTTCTAGAAAACCCCTGAGAAGGATCACTTCTGACAGGGTAGAGGATGACTGCCTCTCTAAAAGAAATTTTCTAAAATCATACACGTGACTGACACTTCATCAGCTAGCATGTGCATGTAGGTTGTGTGAAGGTAGGGCGCAGGTACACGCATTCAATCCTTGTGTAGGTTGCATGTACCTCTATGACTCCCATAAAATAAAATGTAGCCAAGAAAAGAAAGTAGGAAGAAGTGGTATGGAAGACCAGAATCCCTGCTAGCTCAGACTTTTACAGAAACTCTAAAAACAAGTAATGAAACAATTTTTTTTTAAAATACCCAAAAAGGACTCCCAGAAAACCCTAGAGATCCCCAGTATGGTCGCCAATTTTGTTGTGGGTGGGAAATCCCTCCTACAGACTAGAACTAAGGGTTTAATCATGCATGCAAAAAATGACCATTTTAAGGCCTCTACTTTTTTCCTATTCTCCCAACACAAAACCCCACATTCATGCAATACAAAGGTGCAAACAAGATTAGGTAACTATACCTTAAATACTTCGTTTGATGTCGATCCCTTCGCTTTCACTCACTCCTTGATTGCAAGCCTCCTCCCAAAGTTGACATGCATTCACACATGAACAAACAAAAAGTTGGGAACATGCATTTCATATACTAATTGTTGGGTTAGTTGTGACAATATCATAAAATAAATATTCAACTTGAACACATGATATGGCGGGACGGAAAATGTATTCCTTTTTGTATTAATCTTCACAAGATTAAACTTACGATATGTGGTCGGCACTGCTCCTCAAAACTGGTCCTGGACTCCTCTTCTACTGTCCTCCAACTTCTTTTCTCTATAGTTCTCTTTGCACAAGGATGGCTAAAGGTTGGGACAAGGGGAATGCTCAATTGGGTATAGTTTCTTTACTATGATTTTCCTCCTTTCAAATGAGACCCTTATGCCTTATTTTATAGGCTAGAAGGAGCTAGGTATTTTGTCGAATGACTGACCATGCATGGCCGAAAGGTTTAGTTAACTTACCCAAAGTTGTGTGTTTTGTCAGCAACTTTCCTTTTTTCATTCTTTTGTAGGTACATGCGGGTTGTAGTGAGGCAGCTAGAGTCTACACACGGGCTATAGTGGAGTAGGGCACATGTGATCCATATGGATATCGATGGCCACCCACCTTTTCCAACTGGCTCAAAACAGTTTTCTGACAATTTTGGCAATTTACTATTTTTAGCAATTTTAACCTCCGGGGCCATTTTGAGGGCCTAAATGAAGGTTTTTCTATATTGAGCTCCTTAATGATAGTTGAAGGCATGATTGAGATCCCAAAATGAATCTCCTCAATGATACCTTTCCAACAGGCTATCACACGCCTAAAATGAAGATCGTATGCAAAATTTACGACCCTGGGAGGTTGATGTACTAACTTACCCAAACGGGCCCCACATGACTTTTGGCTCTTCATCTCCTAGGGTTAGGTTTTTGGATGTCTAGGGTTCTTTTCATTCTTTCTTATTATAAAAATTCCTTCAGAGCCTCATTGTAATCTTCTTCTTACGAATGCACGTTTTCGTCACATCTCTTCTCAGAGATAAGCCACCACCATTCCAGCAAGCTTGTTTCCGCTGCATTTTACAGTTTCATCTTATTTCGTCATTGAATAGAAAACCAGTTTTACTGTATCTCTATTATTTTGTATTAAGAACCTGTTAATAATCTGTATTCATTTTGTTCTTCTCATAAAATATGGATCAATAGTATCAGAGCGGTCTGCTGCTTGTCGTCTTAATGCATGTCCCCAACGAGGTCGGAGTACAAAGAGTTGGGTCTCGAGCTTGTTTCTCTTGAGGACAGAAGCTCTCGCATGCCCAAGCGACCTCCCATGGTAGGAGAAAATAAATATGATACGACAGGAGATCATTTCAAACTATTGATTGAGGAATCCCTCACGCAACAGAGGAACAAGATGATGGATAGTTTCGTGCAAATCCTTCGGCGACTACCAACAAGTGACGCATCTTCTTCGAACGGAAGAGCCTCCCCCTTCAAGGTACAAATAAAATTTGATATTCCTATATTTGAAGGTCAAATAGAAGCAGATGTTGTAGACAGGTGGTTGAATCTACTAGAAGGGTATTTTTTTGTTCATAAATTTTTGAATAGAGAAAATATTAATTTTGCGCTCCTCAAAGTCGTTCCCCATGTCAAAGATTGGTGGGAAACTTTCTGTGAGAAAAAGGAAACAGAGGAAACCTCATTATTTTCAGTCATGACCACTTGGGAATCCTTCAGGGATTCTATTAAGGAACAATACTACCCTGTCAAAAGTTATGACGACCTGTATACCAAATGGACCACACTGCGTAAAGAAAGAGACCAAGTAGTGTCAGATTTCACAAATATCTTCCAAACCTTGCACACCAAGTTGGGTATCAAATATTTGGAGTGACATCTGGTGCTCAAGTATCACGGTGCTCTACATAGATACATCTAGACCGAAATGGAATTTCTAGACATCTCATCCTTGGGTGCAGCCTACCGATATGCTGTCAAAATCGAGCAAAAGCTCAAACAAAAGACGCAGCAATTTGGGCCTGGGAACCCCTCACAACAAAATCCAGGAAAGGGCAGCCCCAACCCATCGAAAAAAGGATAGAGAAAATATGGACAGTATCAGGACAACCAATAAAAGCCGCAAGCAAATAAGGACACCGAAAAGACAAAGAAAGATACCGGGAAGTGGTGCGACTTCCATAAGAACCCTTGGCATAACATTGCTGACTGCCGCTCAAAGCAGTCATTGGTGGCCGAAGTGAAAGCCTCTTAATTAGATGCGGATTATGACTCCAAGATAGAACTAGTAAGAGGAATATGGATCATTGACGCAGAACCCAGTGCCACCGTTGCTACCACCAAGCTCCAGCCTGGTGAACCAGATGAGCCAAAAGAAGGAGAGAACCTCTTCCATTCACAGATGTGGGTAAAAGGAACCCCACCGCACTTCATCATTGATAGTTGTATCCATAAGAACTTCATCTCAGAAGAGGTTGGCAAGTGGCTAGCCCTACCAACAACGTTGCACCCACAATCTTACACCATTGGATGGCTCCGCCAAGGAACCGATATTCGCGTCAGCCAACAATGTCGACTATCGTACGACATAAAGCCCTTCAAAGATGAGGTATTGTGTGATGTTGCTCCTCTCAAAGTTTGTGATGTTCTTTTGGGCCAACCTTATTTATGGAAACGTCATGTTGTATATGAGTCTAGGCCTCGTAGTGTTATTATTACTTTGAACAGGAAATTGTACAGGATACCTGAGGCAGTCCCACCTAGTGCTATTTCCTTGATCTCTGCTAAGTAATGCAGGAAGTTCATCTCTCAGACGAGGAAGTTTGTCTTCTTTGTGATTCTCTCTCAAAATAAGCGAAAGATATCAGCCACATCCAGGGTCTCTACAGCCAACCTCTCCACACAACAGAAGAAAGTAGATAAGGTCCTGGAAGAATACTCGGATATCTTCTCCTCACCTACAGGGGTACCTCTGCACTGCCAGGTCAAGCACCCCATCGATCTGACCCCCGACACACCACTGCAAATGGGCCAGTCTATCGTTGCTATTTGTTATAGAATGAGGAGATCAAGTGACAGATCCAAGAACTACTCCACAAGGGTCACATCCACCCTAGCTCATCACCTTGCGGGATCCCAATCATGTTGGTACAGAAGAAAGATGGAACCTGACGACTCTATATTGATTACCGGGCTCTGAATAAAATCATTGTTAGAAACTGGTACCCGATTCCCCGAATCGATGGCCTCCTTGATCAACTCACAGGGGCCAAATACTTCTGTAAGATTGATCTGAAGCCTGGCTACCACCAGGTCCCGATAGAACAGACAGATGTATGGAAGACTGCCTTCAAGTCAAAGGAAGGACTTTTTGATTGGTTGGTCATGCCCTTTGGTTTGACAAATGCTCTAGCCACTTTCGTGAGGATGATGGATGATATCCTGTGACCATTCACCAATAATTTTGTAGTGGTGTATCTGGATGACATTCTAATTTACAGCAAGACTTGGGCCGAACACTTGTAACATATTCAGCAGGTTCTGCACACCTTGCGGCAGCACAAGCTATATGCCAACCTGGAAAAATGCTCCTTCAGCATGGACAAGGTCCATTACCTAGGCTACATCATTTATCAACATGGTGTACATGTGGATCTAGCCAAGATCCAAGTCATCTATGACTGGCCAGCCCCAACAACACTCACTGAGCTTCGGAGCTTCTTGGAACTTGCTTATTTCTACCATAGGTTTGTGTTGGGTTTCTCCCATATTGCATGGGCCCTCAGAAAAATAAACAAGGGTGGTGGTAAGATGAAATTTTCGTGGGGTCGGTCCCAACAAAAAACATTCGATGATTTGAAGCAGTGCTTGTGCTCAACCCCAGTACTTTCACTACCATACCTACAACATCCCTTTGATATTGAGACAGATGCTTCAGACTATGTTGTGGGCATCATTCTCACTCAACGCGTCTACCCCGTGGCCTATCATAGTGAGACACTGTCAGATACTATATGTAAGTACCCTAATTAGGAAAAAGAAATGTACTCCATTATGCAAGCATGCCGCCAATGGAGACATTACATTCTTGGGAAGGAGACAGTCATCCACACTGATCATAAGCCACTTCAGTTCATGCAAACACAGGGAAAAATGCAGAATGACTGCCATCAAAATTGGTCCACATACTTGTAGCAATTCGAACTCAACATCAAGTATAAAGCATGAATCACCAATCGTGTCGTTGATTGCCTCGGTAGACCGCCAGTTGCGACACTCACCACAATGCTAGACTCTTGTGGCCATGAGACATCTAGATGGCTCCAACTCTATGAGACAGACCCTAACTTCACCACCACCTACCAAATGTTGGGTGAAAATGTAGTTGTCGATAATTTCCATCTTCAGGATGGGTGTTGTATCGTCTGGGCCATATCTGTATTCCATCAAGTGAGCGAGCGAAGATGATCTGGGAAGCCCACTATAGTCAGGTGGCAAGACACTTCGTCATTGAAAATACAGTGCCAATGCTATAGAAGAATTTCTACTGGCTGAAACTTTGACAGGAGGTCGACAATTATATCAGGTCTTGCACTGTCTGTGCTATTGCCAAATCGACCACTAAGAAAAAGGGCATGTACACCCCTCTTCGTACTCCTGATAGGCCATGGGAATCCATCTCAATGGAATACATGTCGGGCCTCCCATCCACCAAGTGGGGAAATGATTATGTTTTTGTGGTTGTTGATTGCTTTTCTAAGATGATGATTATGGTTGCCTGCAAGAAGAGCATCACAGCAGATGCCACTGCTAAGATCTTCTTTGAACGAGTCTAGTTACATTTTGTAATCCCACAAAACATTGTCTCAGATCAGGATAGTCGATTTCTCAACACATTATGGTCGAGCCTCTGGTCACTACTGGACACCAAGCTCACCAAATCCATGGCCTTCCACCCCTAGACAGATGGCCAAACCGAGGTTGTAAATTGAATGATTGTGCATATCCTTCGCATGTATAATTCAAAGAACCCTCACACATGGGATGAGAGCCTTCCCTATTTCTATCATATCTACAACCGAGCCTTTCATAGCTCAACCAACCACAACCCCTTTCAAGTGGGGTTGGGATTCCAACCATTGGATCCCATAGATGTTTCACTTCCCCTTGCGGTCACCTCGAATGAATCATCTCCTGCTCCAACTAAAGCTGACAAAGCCACCCAGTTCATTGAGCGGATCCGGCATATTCACCAATAGGTTTATGATATCCTACAAAAGTCCAATGACAAGTACAAATAGCACCATGATCAACATCGGGTGCTGCATAAGTTTCAGGTGGGCGACAAAGTTTGGTTGCACTTGCAAAAAGAACGCCTTACAGGATCCCATTATAAGCTTCTCCCACTCCGTTATGGATCGTACACTATCACCAAGGCAATGGGGGGTAATTCTTTTGAGCTCAACATTCCTACTTTCCTTGGCCTGCACCCAGTGTTCAACGTGGATATCCTTCGCCCTTATTTCCCACCATTATTGGACACCTCAGAAGTAGCAGAACAACTGACACCAACAGAGCTCAACCCCGAATGCATACAAAAGGAATCCAATTATCATATTTTGGAAAAACAAATCAAGGGCACTCGACAACAAAGGATCCAACTTTATCGAGTCGTCAAAGCAGGGCAACTCTTGCACCGAGGCAAGTGGCACACCCGGGGCCAAATTCAGCAGAAATTTCCTCATCTAATGGGGGACCTCAACGCAATGGAGACCATTTCTTCCTAAGGAGGGAGTATTTATCCATATGTATATCGGTGGCCACCCACCTTTTCCAACTGGCTCAAAACAGTTTTTTGACAATTTTGGCAATTTACTACTTTTAGCAGTTTTAACTTCTAGGGCCATTTTGAGGGCCTAAATGAAGGTTTTTCCATATAGAGATCCTCAATGATAGCTGAAGGCATGAATGATCTCACAAAATTAATCTCCTCAATGATACCTTTCCAACGGGCTATCACACGCCTAAAACGGAGATCGTATGCAAAAGTTACGACCCCGGGAAGTTGATGTACTAACTTACCCAAACGGGGCCCACATGAATTTTGGCGCTTCATCTCCTAGGGTTAGGTTTTTCGATGTCTAGGGTTTTTTTCATTCTTAATTATTGTAAAAGGGCATTCAGATCCTCATTGTAATATTCTTCTTTCAAATGAGCTTTATCGTCACATCTCTTCTCAGAGATAAGAGATAAGACACCACCATTCCAGCAAGCTTGCTTTCGCTGCATTTTACAGTTTCAGCTTATTTCGTTATTGAATAGAAAACCAGTTTTACTGTATCTCTGTTATTTTGTGTTAAGCACCTATTAATAACCTGTATTCATTATGTTCTTCTCATAAAATATGGATCAGTGTGGGCCTTTAAAAAGGGTGTTTTTAAGAAGAGTTGTTCAGTACTGGCTTGGCAAAGAAGGCATATGAGATGGCCTGATGTCAGGTAAGTATGTCTGGTGAAAATTAGGGTTATAAAAGAATCATATGATCCTTGGATTGTACCTAATCCTATAGAGTTCGATGCACTAGGTGACACCATGCCACTTAGTCCAGCCAAGGCTTCATACGCTATTATTCAATCGGCCTCTCCCTCCTCGGATGACCAACATCTATTGGCACCCGACACCTACTCGATGCCATCGTGGTTGAATTCCTTGTCTTCTGCTTTTGACTACATTTCCCAAATTTTTCCTTCTAATGAATATATTATGGAAATTCTTAGCATTGATGAAGTACCTTGGGACGATAACCATCATCGATCTTATTTTCTTCCACCTCTCGAAGAAATCCAGGGAGATATACACTCTATATTCCCCCCTGATATTGTCGACTTTCCACAATATCCTATACTTACACAGGATACTATTTCTGAGGGGAATTTAGGCAATATTTCTTCTATGGTCGTTATTGATATTTCGATCAAGGAAGGTGTTGTGGAAAATATTAATATTGGTGTTAATTGGTCGCTCGAGGAAGTGGTTTCTTACACTGCTTCATTTAAATAATTCTGCGATGTCTTTTCTTGGAGCTACGGAGAAATTCCAGGGATCGATCCTTCGATTGTTTTGCATGAAATTAAAACTTACCCAAGTGTTAAACCTGTTCGACAGAAACTCCTCCCGGTCCATCCTAAGAAAAATGCGGCTATAAAGGCAGAAGTTGAGAAATTATTGAAATCTGGCTTCATCTATCCTGTCCCCTTGACGGAATGGGTTTCTAACACTATTCTGGTCACTAAGAAACAAGGGACCATTCGTTTATTTTTTGATTATAGGGATCTCAATAAGGCTTGTCCGAAAGACAATTACCCTATGCCCTTCATCGACCAAATTATTGATAATTGTGTTGGTAGCATGATTTTCTCTTTCATGGATGGTTTCTCAGGGTACAACCAGATTAACATTTTACCCATTGAAAATCATAAGACAGCCTTCATCTGCCCGTGGGGAACTTTCACCTATCGGAAACTACCATTTGGCCTCAAAAATGTTGGTGCTACATTCTAGTGGGCCATGTCATATGCTTTCCACGATATCAAACATATTTTGAAACCTTACCTCGACGATTTACCAGCCCATTCATCCAGTCGATCCGACCATTTTGGTCATCTATGACCTATTTTTATTCGATGTCAGTTCTATCATATTCATTTAAACCCACACATGTGTATATTGGTCATCAAATCAGGTCAACTCCTCGGTTTCATTGTCTCCAAAGATGGGATTCGGGCGGATCCTTTAAAAATCAAAGCTATCCTTGCTTTACCTCCACCTAACAATACGACACAACTCCAAAATTTGCAGGGGAAAGCAAACTTTCTTTGTTGTTTCATTTGTAACTACGCTGATATTACCAAAGGATTTATGTGATTGTTGCAGAAAGACACTCCTTTCATCTGGGATGACACTGCTCAAATATCTTTTGATGCTCTTAAGCATGCATTGACCAATGCACCTCTATTGCATCCTCTGAATTATAAGAAGGACTATATCATTTACTTAGAAGCCTCTACTTCTACTATTTTTATGGTGTTAGTTCAAGAGGACCCTAACAGTGAAGAACATGTGATATATTATCTAAGAAAAAGTCTATCCGGTCCCGATATCTAATATTCACATGTTGAAAAGTTGGCTCTGGAAGCCATCATTGTTGTCACATATTTCGCCATTACATCTTGCTATGCACCACCACATTTATCGCAGACTCAAACCCCTTGTATCATATTTTGACATGTCAGGTTCTTGTGGGCAAATATTCCAAATGGATCGTCATCCTTCAGGAATTCGATCTTGAATTTGCTAAAGTCCAAAGCCAAAAAATCCTTGGTGTTTGCGGAACTTATATGCGACCTTCCCCATGCGGATGAAGATACTAAGACCAGATATTCTCTCCCTGATGAAACTTTGTTCCTCATCAGCATGTATGATCCTTGGTATGGATATATCCCCCTATATCTTCAAACCCAACATTTTCAGCCCAATATCTCAGGTGAAGAACGTTGTCGTATTCATCACCATTATCGAAATTACCTTATCATTAGTGAAACTTTATATCGTCATGGTATCGACACTATCCTACGACGTTGTTTGACTCATGAAGAGGTTGAACGTGTTCTTCATGACTGTCACCTCGGAGCCTGTCGTAGTCATCTTTTTGGGATGGCTACAACTCATAAAATTTTACGTGTCAGTTATTTTTGGCCCTCCATCTTCAAAGATTGTATCGAGGTTGTTAAAAAGTTCCCACCCTACCAAGTTTTTCATAAAAAGGCATGCACCCACCCTGCTCCACTACATCCTATTGTTTCCATCCGCCCCTTTACCAAATGGGGCATTGACTTCATGCAGTGTAAGCCTACCTCAACCAGGGGGCACAGTTATATCATCATTGTCATTGATTACTTCACAAAATGGGTTGAGGCTATGCCTACCTTTTTGAATGATGGTCGTACTGCAGCTCTCTTCTTCTTCAACCACATCATCACTCTCTTTGGTGTTCCACAAGCCATTGTCACTGATCATGGTTCACACTTTCAAAACCATATGATGAGTGAGTTACATGCCAAGTTGAGTTTTCACCATGAGAACTCATCCCCTTACTATTCTCAAGAAAATGGACAAGTTGAAGATATCAAAAATGTCCTTAAAACCATGATCCAACATATGGTAGGGGAAAACAAGACATCTTGGCATCTACAACTTTTCTCTGCTCTCTGGGCTTACCGTACCTCAGTGAAAAATGCTACTGGATTCACTCTTTTCCAATTAGTATATGGCATAGAAGTCGTATTACCAATCAAGTTCGAAATTCCCTCGTTAAAACTCAAAGTAGAACTCATGCCCCATACTTTTTCTAGAGAAGAACGTTTCCTATATCTAACTAGGTTGGATAAAACACATCGCGATGTCACTCTTTCTAACAAGATGTATCAAAAGTGAATCAAGAGTCAATATGACAAATCCATCCACCCTCGTACTTTTGCATAAGGAGACCTAGTCCTCGTTTATGACCAGGCTCATGATAAGTTAGGGGCAGGAAACTTAGAACCTCTATGGCATGGTCCTTACATTGTGAAATGTGTTTTACATAGAGGCACCTAGGAGCTAGTTGACTATGACGGAATCTCCCTGGGTGAGCCCCGAATTGGGATTTACCTTAAGAAGTACTATGCATAGAACATCTAACATGCGTGCTTTGTACACTATTGTATTTTTATTTTGGTGTGTCTTTTTCTCTTGCATGCATGAGTTTTTCCTTAGTTGCTTATACTTTGTCTTATGTTTGCATGCGCAGATGACATCTTCCTTTCCTATCTTTGTCAGGTTTTCATATGGCGCTAGTCGACACACCCAGAACATTGCTTCTGCAACCTGGGTCATTTACCACTCTGATGAGTTGGCAAGTTCAAGAGGTATTTGCTTAGGATCAGAAACTAAAAACATGGCAAAAGATCATGCTATCATTGGAATTTTAACCGAAGCCTCTTCCCTAGGTATTTATCGTATGATCATCAACCTATACTCTCAACTCGTGGTCTATCAACTTAATCGAATCTATGCCATTCACAATCCTATCCTATTGCATCTCCACCTACGAGTTCATTGTCTTGAAAGAATGTTTGATTTTATCGAATATAGACACATACCAAGAGGACTCAATGCAACTTCGGATTCGTTAGAAAATTATATCATGGATCGGTATCTCGCACATAGATGATGTTTCATAAAGTAAACAAATCATATAAAATACATCACATGTAAATTAAACGCATCACATAAAAGACATTATTATTTGAAAACATCATTTGGCACTACAAAACTCGGATATGTATATATATACGGAGTGATAGAAAATGTTCGATTGCATCAAAAAAAGGTACATAGAAGGGAAAACATTTGGGTCCTCATGCCCATATTATCATCATACAGACTATACAAATCATCAGGAACATTCTAATCCTTCTGCATCACATTGTGCTTTGAGTATCACACTACTGCGCAGGTTACTCGTCTCAATAGGGATTTTAGGCTCTCAGGGAATCCCACTGTATGTCTTTGTAGATGCAAGGATACATCCCACCTTCGAAGAGGAGGGACAACCATCATAATACCATAGAGGTTTCTCTCAACCTCTCAGAGCCCCCCTGCCACCACCTCATGATATACTGCTATCTGAGAATCTCTGCAACACCCCAGATCCGGTATCTCTATCGGATGTGTTTCTCCCCTGTCTACACGATGAAATGATACGTCTGTTAAAAACTCTTCTAGGTACCCCCAAAAAAATATATATAAACTTAAAAAAAAAAAAAAACACTTGACAAGATTGTTTTGGTTTCTCAGCTGATGCATCCTAGTCCATTCCATATAGAATAACCAGGTCCATGATACCCCATAAATCCACTCCGATGTATGGGAAGTCCTCTATGATGATCAGTTGGCATCTTAGCCAAGCGAAGAAGTCACCTTTAAATATGAACTCTGACCCTGTCCCCAGCCTCAGAGACAGACTTGTCCAGCGCTCCATACATGGTTCACCCACTGGTCGTACTGCTAGTGCAATATGTGGTTGGATTTGAGGAATACTCTCTAAGAAGAACGAAACCATAAATGAATCATATCCAAACTGCTTCTATTGCCCCATCCTGCATCTCAAAATATGCTCCTTCACATTTTGAAGGAATCATGTGCTCCAGTTAAATACAGTTGGATCCATACACTGTAAATCATAAGCCACCTATGATATCGAACCAAGTGTGAGCTAGTACTACCTGCTAAACAAATAATAGAGAATAAAATATATCGAAGAGATAGGTCCCTAACATCTTTTATCACAATCCTACCTCCCACCAATCTCAATCCTTGAATACAATGACTTGCCAGATATTCTTCTATGGGCACTAGAAGTGCCCTCTGTCTAG
Organism: Picea engelmannii; assembly: GCA_009831015.1. Lineage (NCBI taxonomy): Eukaryota > Viridiplantae > Streptophyta > Pinopsida > Pinales > Pinaceae > Picea > Picea engelmannii. The sequence goes on from ML799329.1 coordinate 157,060, forward strand.
ATAAGATAACAGGAGCCCCTCTCTTTGAGAGTTCGGTCAGGAAATAAACATCCTCTAACTCAATGGTAAGTAGTTGTGTCCCAATTTGGAATCCTTGTTCCATAGTGTTCCACAACCTGATCATGTATTCAAAGAGGAGAATTTCCTTCTTCATGTTCTGCATCTGAAATAACTTGAGGAGACCACAATTCCTCAATGAAGCCCTTGATCGATGGCTTTGAAAAGCAGCCACATCATTGATCTCATGCTCATGCTCCCTCAACTCGATCATGTCTTTTTCCAAATATAACCTGTAACCATCATCAAAAAAGACCATTAGTCATGCCACATTAACATTTTTGGGGGGTAATTTAAACTTTAAAATTTATTTTATTTTGTCTGTCATGCCATCACCCCCTTGAGCCTTTGATCATAGTGCCACTTCTTCCCCAATGGGCCTACCAGAACGCTCAAATTTCAATTAGCACTCACCTATCTTTTTGGAGGAGTGTCGAGCCCTTTTTGGCAATTTTTTTGTATCTTTTACAACATCCCTTTGAGCCTTTGATCATAGTGTGAGCGCTTCCCCAATGGGCTTACTAGAGCGCTCAAATTTCAAGTAGCACTCCCCTATCTTTTTTGAAATTTTCATGCATTTTTGGGAGTTCCTTCTTAACCCTTCGAACAGAGCGCTAGTGCCTTCCCAACAAGCTTAGCAGAGCACTGAAAAAATTGAGGATCACTCCCTCTAGCCTTTTAGGGGAGTGTTGGGCCTCTTCGGTGCTTAGAGACTCCTAGTGCATCATTTTTAAAACAAAATAATTACCTAAAAATGAATTGTAAAACATGCAAAATGTTTGGAAGAAGCAGAGGACCAAGTTGATCCAGACGGAGAAGAAAATGGATGGTCGTATCTCTGGCACCGATGAGTCCAAGAATCGCCTCCAAAGCCAATTTCTCCACTACTAAAAGTCTTGGCACAAAATAATTGGTAAAGGACATTTTTCACCCTATATTACTATTATAAATTTCATTTTTTCTAAAATCATAGTTATTTTGGGTTTTTGAAAATCATTTTTGGAGGTATTATTAATACCTTGGTGTGCAGTTTTATCATTATTGGCAGGTTTCGAAGAATTTTTGTTCATTTTTTATCGTGTCGCATTAACGAGCATGATCTTAATTTATTCTCACACTAAAAAAAAACACAAGAATGCACCGAGAAAACTTTTATCTCTTTTTCGGAATCGCATGGATACACAAAAAAAGAACCCTTTGGAGTCGTCTTTAAGCTATCTTCAGACTCTCTAAACATGAAAACATTGTCAAGTGATCTTGCTTCCTTTCCCACTCGTCAAAAGGTTTGAAAGGGTGTCTTTTGAGTGATAATTTATCTCTTTTTCAGCCTCACGAGACTAACATTATGAAAAAGGACAACAATGGAGTCGTCTTTAAGTTCTTTTCAGACTCTCTAAACATGAAAAATCACTAAGTTTACCTTCTCTGGACTCGTTAAAAAATATACATTGAAGGGCCCATACGGGACCAAACCATTACTTATTCCAGTTTCTTAAATAAAGGAAGAGGGACTTACTGAAGGTTGGTTATATTGAGCATGTATTATCCTCCTTGAGCTCGTTAAAATAAAAGGATGTACTCATCTATCTGGATGGGGGAAAAATTTGAAGGAAGCAAGCCTAGCAGTTTTTGAAAACATCACTAGTCACTCTTATGGTCACCCTTGAACACGACACTTTGTCTTTTCATACATTTTAATCCACTGAACCTTTGCACTGAACCAATCCTCTGAGTTTCTTTACTCCTTTAGGTCACCCGATGAAAGTCACAGTATCCACTGCATTATCATGTTTTGGTCCATGTCGTGTTTCTATTGTTGTGCCTCAGTGTTCAAGGGAAGTATCTTCCTCGAGATTCAACCATCACAAATTTCATGTTTCAATACCTATGTCATTCCGTGTTCATTTGATCAACCAATTTACATCTCTTTGTCAGTTTTGTGTCATTGATGGGGGATACATCAAGGCCCTCCTTCGACAAGTCTGTTCCTATTGACTTCATCACATTATCCGAGAATTAGACTTAGAAACCAATTAGTACCTTGGGACCTACATGCCTCAATGGTAGGCCTCCTCGCTTCCAAAAGTCGTTTTACATCATTGACCTCTGATCGGATGATTCCATGGATGTTCAACTTTAGATCATCTATTCACATTTTCTGGAATGTACTAGGGTACCTTGGGAATCATTGACATCAATGGTGATTTCCCTCTCATTTGTTAACGGTTTACATCATTGACTGGTAATCAAGTGGTTTCTTCCATGTTCGACATCAAGACATCTATTCATATGGTTAGACTCATACTGCATCGGGATCGGTAAGAAGAACCTATGTTGAATGATCACTCTTATATGTACTTTTCATAGGTTGTGACGCAGTTTCTCTTGAATATTGACACATATATTGTCACATAGATCCACTTTGTATTGGTTTGTGGCTATGTCTTGTCATCTCGTAGATCCATTGTGTATTTTTCATGGCTACGATCAGTTCATGTCATGGGATTATAGATCCACATTATATCTTTGGTGGATATACCTTTTTGTTAATAAAATTATGGATTTGCAGTGTATCTTATGGCAGCCATATCTTTCAAGTCTTGATCACCCAAGCATAGGTATGCCTTCCTTGGGTTTGAAATATATCATAATATTTGTTTGATGGTTGTGTGCAGCTTCTTCCAGGTTCTCCAATTCCATACCCTTGCTCGAAAAAGTCTACAAACTAATTCACTCAACATTTTTTGTCTTATAACTTCGCACTTTGGGGGGGAATCTGTTACACATCAAAATTACTCACTTCAATGATGACCTATTTTCATCATTACAAGTGTCACGTTTTGGCCGCAAGTGTCGCAAACATCACACTGTCATATTGCCTATGCCATGTCTCGAACGAAATCACAATGAACACTTGAATACTCCCTCAGAGACTGGTTAAAGAAGGAGAAATCATTTGACAAAGAGTACACATCCTTTTCCTTGAGAAAGACCACTTAAAAATGAATTTTGAAGGGAAACGCTCTGCTACCCACTAGCAGGGATTTCTAGTGCTCTTTTCCCTCCTTTAGGGGAGTGTTGTAGTGATATGTGCGCCATTCTGGGAGAGTGTTATGTTGTTGAGAACATCAAGGGAAGATCCCTCTTATCTATGAAGTTATTTTGATTCGAATCTGAGGTCAAGGATGGATATTAGGGAGGATCCACAACTGATGGAGAAAGATCCTCAACCTATCCCAAGAATATCTAAGGTGGTTAGGCCTCTCCAAGCCTATATAAGGAGGCATCCTCATGGTAAAAGGGGGAGAGATTGAAGGCATCAAACTTATGATCTCATAAGGGAGATAATCAGTGAAGCATATTCATTTTGTTTGTGGATCATTTGAGCAAGGGGTTGGACAAGGAGAGCTGGAAGAGGCTGTTGCAGCTTCATCAAAGGTCTATAAGTATCTCTATTGAGTTCTCATTAATACATGTGCTTGGCCTGTTTCCTTCAAGATTGTGTATAACTACATGAACTTGTCTTGAATGGATATATCTAGTTTTAAAATAATCATAGTAGAATAGGAAGCATGCTTTGTCTTTGATTGGATTGCAAGACTTGTTGAAGAGCTTGAGGATAAGAGCTCAACTTGGACTGGGCGAGGAAAAACGTCATTAAAAAGGTACATCTTCTTCCTCTTCTCTATAGATTAGCTTAGCTAGGTTTAAAGGGATGTTAGTGACCAAAGTTAGCACCTTTCTATCTTGATCTTAGAGATTTAGGGTCCAAGAGGGAATCCACCTATCCGCAGGGGAATAAAATTATGGGCACTACCACTATTAATCAACACCACAACTAGCCTATGTTTAATGTGGCCCTTGATATTCAACGTCTGTGGAGCTAAAATACCTGAGAGTGCATGAAGCAAGATGATCGAGTCCATGGAGTCCATCGACGTGAAAATTGGATCTTCAAAAGGATCACATGGATGAGCTACCTCTTGGTATGAAACCTCATCTGATGGGATGTCTTCATAGGAAGAGGAAGTTGAGGCATCAATATGGAATAAATTGTGTTCTCTACATTGCATACTTTTCACCACAATAGTATCAAAGGAATTACTTGCGACGTTCCTCCATTTAGACAGGAGAGACCTTTTGGACCTTCAAAGTTTGGGTCGAAGCATGGGTATCCCCTGGGAAAGGATGGGTGATAAATGGAGCCTTTAGGGATGGCACCTAGAGGATGGTATTTTCTTCCCTGGATAATTGGAATGCATGCAACCAAGTAATAGGATGATGCATGTTCACATGAGACTTTATATATTCTTTTAGACCACTAATAAAACATTCAAGTAAAAATTCATCATATAATCCCTTAGTACGGATAGCTAACTGTTCAAATGTTATGATGAAGTTTGTGACTGATCCAGTTTGGCCCATCTTAGTGATTTGGACCAAAAATTGTGATTCCCTATCAAAATGAGCACAAACTTCTTTGGATAAAATGTTCCAATTGGGAGGTCCTTAATACTATTTCTTATGCCACTTCCACCATTGCCAACATTCCTGATCCAAGTACAAAACCCCTACATGTATTTTGGTCTCATCATATCGAATACCATGAAAGGAGAAGTATTGTTCCATTTGAGAAACCCACTCGGCTGGGTTGGAACCATCAAATATATGCATGTCAAATTTGGGCACCTTATTCCAAGAAGGTGGAGAACCCTAAGGGGAGCGGGAGGACTGAGTATGTTCATAATGAGAAGACGAAATTTCTTCTATATTTGGCTCAACATTCTTACCCTTGAAAAGTTTCACCAATTTTTTGACATGTTTTTTAAGGGTTGTGGTGAATTATGTGTGGAGGGAAGCCATGTTGTCGTCAATTTGTTGTTCTAGGTGGGGCATTATATCCTCCAAGGTTTCTTGGGACTGAGAGTGAGTGGTAGGCATGGTGAAGTCTTAGGTAGCAACGGGGGTGTTAGAATGGAACAAATGGGCTTAAAAATGATAGTTACCTTGGTGATCAAGACAAAGAGAGGAATCCAATGGGATAGGTCTCAAGAAAGGCGTCCCAGAGGGGGTTGGGTCCATAGGAAAAAAAGGATTAAAATTGAAGGGTACCACTCCAATCAAAATGATGAGAGGAATTCAATGGGCTAGGTCACAAACAAGGGTGCTGACAGGCCCAAATGTTTTTTGTTTACTCCTGCAGAGTTATACTCCGAAATGAATAATACTGAGAGGCGGAATGCCCAAATTCTTAACAGGACAAAATATGTAGTAATTTTGTAACCCTAATGCAGAAGGCAAGGTTGAACTGTAATAGATCTTATATATTTTTTCTCTGTTCTATTCCCAAGGGTTGGGGTTTTCAAGGAGTCTATAGTCAAGGGTTTTCCCTATGTTATAGCTCTCTTATATACTTGCGGGGTCCAATAGTAGTACCCATCCCAATACCTCATGGCACCAACTAAGGAGGCTAGACCATACCCTTAACCATACTACCCGACTACCTAGGTACTAGAGAGTCACTTCCCAAGTGTTTTTCTTAGTGACACTATAATAGTCAGGAGGCCAATCGATTTATCTGCATAGGGCTCCAGGATGCCTAGGTCAATCCTTATACAAGTAATGTTTAATGTGATACCACTCGAGGGGTACCAATAGGGGTTACAAGGGTGGCCAATATATGTGCGCTTAAGAACCACTTGTATTTCCTGCATGTATGACTCCCTGACCACAAGTTTATGTGTGTAATGATAAATCTTTGTAGCTTAAAGACGTTGGAATACGTCTCTACCCTAAAAACATTTAGCCCACAAGTCTTTCCATGGAAAGAGCTCTGATACCACTTGAAATATTCCTGATACAATATGTTATGCAAAAGATACAATATCTAGCAGGAAATGATAGAATAGTAACGATATATCCATAAAAATATCATAATAACACCAAAATAATCACCAGAAAGATTAAATTTATTATGATAACAATGTTCACTTGCCTCTTCAAGGGGAATCCTCCAGCAGAGAAGAGATATATTACAATAATCTCCAATACCTCCTACTCTTATTTATACCAATTCTACCTTCTAAGGAAACTTCTAGAAGAAGATATTTCTAGAAGTGGAAGCTTCTATTAGGTCTTCTTACATTGACTTATTCTTCTTTATTTATTATTACTTATTAACTAATGTCAGACTTTATTAAATAGAAAACATATCCTACAAAATAATGACCCATGGAGAGGGGTTAGGATCAGATCCTACTAGAGAAAGTCAGGACTGGCTACTACATCATAGCCAGCAAGGTTATGAGGTCGTATTACAAGGGATAATGCACGTTGAATGCATTATCAGTAGTGGAGTTTTGCACCAATGGCATCGTATTCAATTGGTGTAGTTACCTACTAGAGGATATACTTGTGTCTTGCAAGGAATCCCAGGAGAAGGGAGGCACCTTCACATACAGATACCTGTTTTTGGCATTCACAATGCTTAAGTGGAAGCCACCTGCTGGAAGACCATTGGTGATAGCAGATAAGGGGTGACTTGCGAAGATGTTTAAGCCTTGGAATTCCAGGGCGTACTCGAAGAACACAGCCTTGAAAAACATGACATTCTCCAAATGGTATAATGGGCTTATCGATAAAATGCAGAGGTTGCACATTCTGTAGGATCCCCTCAAATGCAACATGAGGAACATCGCCTTCAGCATGAACCAACATCATATATTTGTATGGTCGAGGCATGCTAACAGGGAGGATTTCCATTTGATGATGTTTCCATTCTATTTATATGAGGAGGCCTTTGACAAAGAGGCAATGTTGTGGTCGGGAGTTAAACGCAACCCGTGTAAGTCGGGGATGCACTACATTTTTCCTGCAGAGCTACTAAAGAAGAAATCCAAAGAAGCAGGGGAAGGACTAAGATCAGGTCGAGAGGCGTTGAAGAAAGAATATCTGGCACAGACAAAATCTGAGGAGGAGGAGGAGACATGGCCACTGGAGTGGAAGAAAATAGCAATGTCGATCTTCCTGTAGCTTCCAGAGTAAGCCATGTTGACATGTAAGGATGTCAACGAGATCCTGAGCACTACGTTCATCATAGAACCAATGGTGAATAAGTTCAGAACCAGGGTCTCACCGAGCAAAGTTATGAACCCCCAACCCATTTCATCCACTGTCCCCCGCACTCGCTCAACGGTTTGAGAAACCCCAGTCCTCCATATTCAAGATGACCCTAAGCCTGACACCCTTCCATCCACCATCATCACCGAGCACCCTCCATCACCATCACAACCCCAGTTGACACCCCCAGAAACCACCAATCCACCCCAAACCACTGATCCATAGCCAATGCAGCGCAATCCCCCAGAACAAATAGAGAGAGAACTCCCAAAAAAAATCCCATAGTTTCCTGAGTAGAGACCATAAGTTTCTGGTCCAAACCCAGAAATACCAGAGTAGATATTACAGCTTACTGGTCTGAACCCTGACGCCCAAGACGAGCAGATTGTGCCTTTTGTGCAGCAGAAGGACACTCAAACCGTAGAAGATATGCAAGCTCAAAGTCCCCATCACATATCCTCAATGACCAAGGTTGAGGGTGGTCAGGGAAGTGCAACTCCGGAAGTAGAGTCACATAAAGAGGAGCTACCTAAGGTTCAGAAGGAACCAGAGTCAACCTCTAGGAAGAGAGTGACATCCGCGCAGGAACTCAACAGTGCGCAGAGTTGTTGCAACTCTTCTTGGCTAGAATAGAGGTTCTAACACTTCTGCCATCAGTGTTGAGGCTGAGGCTGGTGCCAGGACCATCCACATGGGAGGAGGAAATGGAGACTCCTTCAAAACACTCAACGGCCAGTGGACTTCCACTGCAAACCCGAGCACCCAGGGACACTACACTATCTTATTTTGACCTTTCACAATGGCTAACTATTATCGGAAAAATCAGTAGGTTTGGACACTAACTGATCTCCCTAGATCCACCTATATCTAGAACAAAACACACCAGAACATGACGCTTTCTTTAAGTTTTAAATATTGAATTTACTAACCAAAGAGGGATGGGTGACATACCATTTAAATGTCGCTTTTTCTCTCCATCGCCATCCTAGCTCCGTTCCAACGCTCATACAATGATGAACTTGCAAAATAACACAACCAACCAAAGTGATAGTAATAGCATAAACTCAATATAAACCTATGTATGTGATCAAGAAATCATACAATAAAACATAACAATCTTTATAGAAAATAATCATATTACTGTATCATATTAAATGTGAAAGAGAGATTACAACCATGGCCTTGATGTCGTAAGGTCCCTTCCAACTGTCCTTTATTCCCCACACACTTTCACTCCAATAATTCTGAGAGCACAGATCTGATAATATTCACAATCTGTCTTGACAAAGTGGCTCATCTAGCCATGCTAAAAATCTCCAAAACTCAATCCAATCCAAGCTAATCCCAAAATCTCCAAAGCTAACCAAAGCTCAAAAGCTAACTTTCTCCATGAGAGCTTCTCTCCTTTTATAAGTTGAAGAGGATAAGGTGAGGAGGTTAGGATGATCCCACCAAATCATGAAAGCAAGTAAGATCCAAACCATTCGGATGCCACCTCACCATGAAAGTTTCTCCTTGTAGAAGATTCGAGAAAACGCTCATTTTTCCCACGTGTAGGCATTCTCACACCCTACCTATAGAGAAACCTACAAACATATCTCATCCTAGCTATGGTGAAACCTGCGAGAATCAGGCATTCTCGCACCCTGCCTATATAGCAACCTGTGAACTTCCTTTTTTATAGGATTTTTACAAAGGAGAATCCAACATTTTCTCTCAGGAAAAGTTCTTCTGCCTTCCTTCTCTAGGAACTCAGGCCACTGACCCCTCTGAAGGCAACATATAGGTTTACATCATTAACGATCATAGGGATGATGAAAATAATGTGTAACGCTAACAACACACTTGGTTGGAATGATTAGAGCATCAACTGATCAACTAGAGCAGAGGCTCCGGCAGGCCGAGAGGTCTCTCGAGGTCGCAAGGGAGGAATCATTCCTTGCGCAAGCATCCAGAAAACAAGAGGAACATGCCAAGGTCCAGGTCGAGCAAAGACTAGAAATATTCCAAGAAAGGCTTGTTGAGGCCTGGTCGGAGATTCGAAAGGCCGCACCCCAACTGCCCAAATCCAGCAATGCACGAGAGCCAGTGTTATAAACCTAATTTGCACCCAGCCTGCATACCTAGCCTCTGGCCCTACTAGTTGCCAATTTCTTGAGCCAAGCTCTTCTAAAAAACCCTCTTTTTTGAGCCACAGACGCCTTGGCCTTATACAGCCCACGTATGCACACATCCATATCCTTGCAGGCCTTCTACAACCCACGTATATTGACAAAAGCATGAAAAATGGAAAGTCGCAGACGGGAAACAGAGTTTCAGGAAATTGCTAAAACTGTTTGATTGCCTATGGCCCGTCATTCAACTGGATAAATACCTATAAAAGAATGGGTAGGGGTCCCATTTAAAGAAAGAAGAAGAAGAGTATAGAAACTCTACCCAAATTTATCCCCCCTTTGCTCCAATTTCCTGCATTTGTATTGTGTGGTTGAGTAGTTGGTGCATTGTGAAGAGGAGCCCAAGACTAGGTTCGAGCAACAGTGTTGGCCACATATTGTAAAGTTTACTCTTGTGAAGATTAATACAAAAAGGAATACTTTTTTCGTCCCACCATATCATGTGTTCAAATTGTGTATTTATTTTATGATATTGTCACATCTAACCCAGCAATTAGTATATGAAATACATGTTTGCAACTCTCTGTTTTTCCATGTGTGAATGTAGCTCAGCTTTGGGAGGATGCTTCCAGTCAAGGATCGAGTGAAAGTGAAGGGATCAACATCAAACGAAGGATTCAAGGTAGAGTTACCTAATATTTTTTGCACCTTTGTATTGCATGAATGTGGGGTTTTGTGGTGGGAGAATAGGAAAATGTAGAGGCCTTTAAATGGTCATTTTATGCATTCATGATTAGAGCCCTTAAATGCTAAGTCCTTAAGAAAGATTTCCCACTCACATCATAATTGGTGAATCCACTAGGGAATCTCTAGGGTTCTTTGGGGATTTTTTATTTTAGGTATTTTGAAATTGGTTTTACTGCCTTTTTTGAGTTTCTGCAAGAAGTCTAAGTGTTTAGGGGTCCTGGTTCTCAATACCAGTCTTCCCGTCTCTACTTACCAGACTATTTATTTTATGTTTTTGAGAGTCTTAAGAGGCATATGTGCCCTGTAGTGGGACAGCCCGTGTATGCTCGTGCCCTGCCTTTAGTTAGCCCGTGTATGTACTCCTGCTGATGAAGTGCTAGATGTGTGTCTGAGAACCCAGGAAATCCTTCTCAGGAAGAGGCAGTCATCCTCTCCCCTACAGAAGTGATCCTTCTCAGAGATCTTCTGGTTCCTTCTAGGTCTCTGATTGAACAATCCATAGTCAGGTAAAAACCTCAAGATTAGCTTTAATTTTCTAAATTTTTCTTGCCTCTTCTTTGTCAAAGTAAGTTTTTTTTACCTTTAAGGGGTGCTGGTGTTTAATACCAGTATCCTCTGCTAAATATTAGCTACTTCTTTTCTTTTTTTTAGGATTTCAGAGGCACACACAGCTTGTAGTGGGCCTGCCCACATGCACACATGGCCTACAATGGGCCTGCCCACGTGCACACACGCCCTGCCCTTCTACAGCCCGCGTATGCATGCTAGTCGTTGAAGAGACAATCGCATACCTGTCCAGAAATGTTTTTGGAGGTAGTCATCCTCCTCCCTATCAATTTTTCACTTCCCAAGGTATTTCTTGTCTAAATGTGGTCTCTGTCATAGCAACTTAGCCTAGGCTTGGACTCTATTATGGCTTTCTTTTTCATTCAAAATCTTCTTATGTTTCTTTGTTAGGTTTTTTGATGAGATAGTGAGTCAGTCTGATATGCCTTCTTGGTTGTTAGTATCTCTCCATAGATAGTGGTTGGCCAGAAAATTTTCTTGGCCTTGCCTTGTCTTGGTGTTTTTACTGTTTTTTCTTCAGAAAAGGAGAAAGCTTCCATCTTTATTTTTTCTTGTTTTTTTTTTAGGCACAATTAAAACAAAAAGGCATATTTTTTCTTTGTTTGGTTGAGTAGTCAAGTGTTTGCATAGATTATCAGGGAAAAGTTCATTTTCATAAGTTCTTGGCTGATTGACTTATGATAATAAGTAGCTCGTAGTCGAGTGAAAGCCTGCTTTCACTTTTCTGTCCAAATATCTTAGAAAGAAATTTTGAAAAGTTGTTTAAAGTAAATTATTTTTGAAGAAGTAGTTTTGTTTTAAGCACTTTACATGTTCTTCTTTTCATCGCTATAAAACATCATTGGTTTCATTATCATCTCCTACGACTTTAAAAATAGCCACTAAAATAAACGTTTAAATAAAAATCTTTTAGAATTTGCGTTTTGTAGGGTACACCAACAAGTCTAGGACTAGAGCCTTGATTTAGGTTGGAGAGGAAACTCTTCAAGGCTACCAAACACAAACATAAGAGTCTGAGCTAGGGAGTGTTCAAAGTCCAGTTACCATGAAAGTTGTCTAGGACCCCCCTCTAACACAGGGGATAAACATGAGGTCGCATGCGGAAAGGTAGCAGAGATAACCCCTCCACAATCGGACCAAGCGTAGTGGGGAACGCATATAGAGGGCTTGTCTTGGGATTCTTTCATTAGCACTTGCCATGGAGCTTCATGGTTCTCAAATCCATTCGACATACTCAGTTGTCTTCCAGAACACTTGCTCTCAATACCCTGAATTGGTTTCGGGCTTGATACCCTGCTCATTTCGGTCCACCCGACTGTCGACTGTCGAAGCCAAACCTAACGAAGATCTAGACGATCATGTGACTCATCTCTGGTGCTCATCTAACTCATTGAAAGATGACTCCATCCAGTTGTTCTTGTTTCAATGCACTCTCATAGGGAGTACTGTGAAATGGTACATTGAGCTCGACCGCTCAAGATACTCTTCCTTCGGCGAATTGGAGATGGATTTCTTAAACCATTTCCAATTACCTGTGAGATACGATGTCGGCACCGAATTGCTGGCCAACTTTGAGTAGACCAAGGAGGTCCATATCTCTGATCACATCTAAGAATGGAGATGTTGGAAGAGTTTGATAAAAGTACCAATCCCACTAGAAGTTTTGTTGGAGTGGTTCCTTAAGTATTTGGTACCCCAGTTATCCAAATATGTAGCAACGTCGGGAGTGTTTTCTGAAGAAGACGCGATAATGAGAGCTAAATAGCTTGAGTTGATTTACTCGTAATCTGGTTTACTTTATGAAATCTTGCCAGATGCACCTATTTCAATTATTGACAAAACCAAATAGAGAGTTGGACCACATGCCAATGGTATTGTCGGTTCAAAAAAAAATAAGACCGTTGATCCACTATCAAAACAATTGCAACAATAGTCGATACAATAGACAGTGGCTAGGAAGACCACCGGTCCGGCTGCTCCCCCTACCTAAATGTCGGATGTACACAGCGTACAATCGACAAACCCGAAGGCCAACCAGCAGCCTGACGGGAATAAGAAACAACAAAAAAAGGGTAAGGGGGATAAGAAACCTACCAATAATGTTGGCGGGGGAAACACTGAATAGAAAAAGTTGAAGTATCTGTGTAATCTATGCATGAAAGACCACCCAACTTATCAGTGCCCTCGGCTCGCAGAGGCCCAAAATTTAATGGCACAACAATATCCTCCATTGTTAACGAACCCATTCTAACATGGGAAAAATTTAACTCAAGCCTCGGTGAGTGCGGAAGGGAGCAGTCAAGTACCTCCTCCATCTTCGAGTAATCCTTCTTCTACGAATGTGTATATGATGAAAGGTGATGCATACATATAAACCAGAGCGCATGATTACGGAATTCCTAGCTCCTATGAGAAGTGTAAAGAAGTTGAGATTCCCCCTCTTCCTCTCCAGATTGAGAAGACATTGAGAGAAACAATGAAATGCATCCCAAAAGGTGTGTTCAAGAAATATTCTCACAACCCAAATGCAAGGGATGCCCAGAACTACTCTGTGGTGGAGGATTTGTCACAAACCCCTTGTGCGATGTCTGCGTTGGAAGTCCTCTAGAGTTTCCCTTCCTAGATAAAGGCTCTGTTAGATGCTTTAGGATCTTTTGAGACTTGTAATCTGGGCACGATCATGCTTGATACAACCGACTTAAAACCTCGTCTCCCTTACCACGTTGTGTTTCAGATAGCAGTGGATTATACCACGAAAATTTTTACACCGAACATTTTCTGCACAGTGATTGATAAGGGTGCCTCAACATGCGTAATGTCTTTGGTGTGTTGGAAGGAAATAGGCCAACCCATTTTGTCTCCGTCACCAACTCTTCTTACCGCTTTCGACGATCGTTCTTTCTGACCACATGGCATCATTCCCTCTTTCCCCGTGCTATTAGGGGGGAAAACCGTGTGCATCAAAGTTGAAGTAGTCGATGCTCAGCTCGACTATAATCTTCAGTTACGAAGGAGTTGGAATTATTCTATGCAAGCAGTGGTTGCTACTGTTTTCTGGGTCTTGTTGTTTCCACACGAGGACGGAATAGTGACCATTGATCAGTTGTCTTTCTCCCATCCTGACCCTTTATCAGGTTCATCCACGGTACCGATGATCGATAACCCTCGGCCTGGCATCGTCAACATAGGGGTTGGTTTGTGTCCACCTTTGATGGGTACTTTTGATTACCCGCCCCCTCCCGACGATATTAAGTTTGTGTCAAACCAACCTAAGGTTGAGATTTGTCAAGTCTTGTTGTTTCATATGACTTACTTTCACGATCCATGGAAACTGTTAGCATCGGAAGTCACCCCTAGATTGCAGCAGGAGAAAAGCCCGACGCCCATCAGTTTATGTCACAATTTGCTTAATGGGGTGATCAAATGGAGGTTAACTCAAACGATGTGGTTCCAACTCCGAAACTAGGCTAGGCATGCATGGGCAAGTGAGGTCTTAGATAACTTCAGACAGTGAGTTGTAGTAAGGGTGAGTAGGGGAAAGACATATATCAGAGAGGTGCAAAGGTCTGTCATAAACATCAGGTTCCTAACAGAATTTGGAAGAAGACACCTAAATGAAAGATCTTCTTACGCTCAAGCGCAGAAAACCAGAGAAAACAATAGTGCCACAATAAACCCTTTATCACAACATAATTGTCATAATTCATGCGAATCAGTCGATCACGAACTCTCTTAGTATAATATGAAAACTTAGACGGGAAAAGAAAGGCTTTCTAAAATTAAACAAGAAATCTTAGATACAGATGCATAACCAGAGCTAGGATATCTGTTAAAACTTTACAATCGGGAGCTTTTCTCTACCATCGATGCCTTCAAAAATGAAAAAACTGAGTACATATACTTGGGCAGATTTGTCCAACAGAGGCGTGCTCGGCCTCCAAGGTGTAGGGTCTCTTCAATCAATCTTCGGGCGGAAGTCCTTCATCATACATCTCCTTAACTTCGCATGGCCTTTGCAGGGGAGGAGTAGTTGAGCCAGTAAATGTTGAGCTAGCGTGTGCAGACCTTCTCTGGCTAGTCAAGAACTCGGCATGGCTTCTCTGGAAAAATAGGTACGCAGGACCTTCTCGAGCAGTCCTCTTGCCAGACCCTCCATTCTTCACATTTAATGAATGAGGAGAGGTTTCAACCACCCTTTCTCGCCTTCATTCACTCCAAGCGAAAACCAGGACTGAGGTCAGATCAAATGGCACTTGGAGATCGCGGTAATTCCTTCTGTGAACATACACGACGCCTTCGGCCCTTCCTGAGTAGCTCTTTTCTTTCCCAAGTGACCACGGGATATGAACACGTTCTTATCCCCAAGGTGCCCTCGGTGTTCACGAATAGGAAGGAGATAATCCTTGCTTCTTGAAATCGCGATGAGCGAAATGTCGATGCAACTTAATCTGGCGCCACGCGCCCTTCTAGACCTGACGGTCCTAAATGCACTTCGGTGATGGTGTGGGTCCGGGTCCTGGACACTCCCGGCACCTCGCGTATTGGGAATATGACGATGTTGTACCTTGATTATCATAGCTGCGATGGGAGAAACACCGAGACGACTCAACTGGGTGCCATGCGGCTCTCTCAAATCCGACGGTCCTAAATTTACCCGATACTGCTATGGGCCCTAGGCCCTGGAAGCTCTCATAACTTCGCGCATAGGGGACATGAAGGAGTTGCTTCTTGCACTTCGAAATCATGATGGGCGAACAGGCGGGGAGCCTAATCACGTGCCAGGTGCCCTCTTCAGATGGATGGCTGAGACTGCCCCTTGATACAGTGGGCCCAGCTTTGGGCGCTATTGGTACTTTGAGGTTCAGGGTTTCGAGATGTACCACGACATAAAACCTTCACCCCATGAACTCGCGACTGCCAAAAATTCGTCGTGACCAGATCTCGTGCCATGCGTCCTTTGGGATGAACGACTGCCATCCATTCCTGCATACAATATGGGCACGATCTATTTGCGCTATTCTCGATGCAACTCCTCTATTAACGATTTCCTGCCAGCCGTTGATCTGCTCATATGGATGGATCCGGACCATTGATACTATAATTTTGCCTACTCGCTTGATTTTAAGTGTAACCTGCAGACCTGGATATCCCAATTCCGAAGACAAGTAATGTTGCTAACATTAGGCTCCATGGGGGATAGAGTCATCCCTGTGATGCTCTAAGGACTCATTTTGCAGTTCCAGTGCCTTTTTGATGGGCTATGGAGTCACTTACTAAGACGAAACAATAAAAGTAAAAAACAAAGAACAGAAAGGACAATATTTACAAAACATAGGAGCCACCAAAGGCTCAGACAAAACATTTTTTAAGAAAATGCCCATTTACTGGGTTGCTGAAAACTTCTTCACCTTCCAAATCTTGCAACCTGTAAGTGTTATTTGAGAAAAATTCAAATATTTTGAAGGGGCTGATCCACAGGGCTTCAAATTTGTCGTGTTTTCCCTTATCTTGCTTAGGAGCATCCCATTTCAGCACCAAGTCTCCTATCTGGAACCACTCCTTCTTGGCCTTCTTATCGAAAACCTGCTTGATCCTTTGTTGGTGATCCTGAATTCTGTCCATTACCTGCTCTCTGGCCTACTGGACTTCTACCAGTTGATGAATCCTTCTGATCGTGTCATTAGGTTGTTATTGATAATCCTGGAAGAATTTCGCTACGGGAATAGCTAGCTAGAAGGGAGGACAGCTTCTACTCCGTAAACTAACTGGAAAGGGGAGATTCCTATAGATTTCTTGGTGGTCACCCGATCGGCCCATAGGGCGAATTTTAGCCTCGAGTTCCATGCCCTTTTTTTGTCCTCCAATAATATTTTGATGACCCTCATTAGGCTTTTGTTGGAGGATTCTTCTAAACCATTTCCCTGGGGGTAATATGGGGTGGAGTGAATGAGCTTGATCCCGAATTGTTCGCAGAACCTGACTAATGGCTCAGCCTTGAAAGAGGCTGCGTTATCAGTAACAATCTTTCTTGGGCAGTTGAACCTTACCACGAGGTCTTCCAGGAATCCAATGATTACCTTGTGGGAAGTACTCCTGGTGGGGATGGCTTCGATCCACTTAGTAAAGAAATCTGTGGCAGTCAGGATCCATTTGTGTTGCCCACTGGAAGCCGGGTGGATTTCTCCAATAAAATCTAGGCCCCATTGCTGGAAGGGTCCTGAAACCACTACAGGCTGTAAAGGAAGAGACTTGAGCTGTTTTTTTCCTGAAAATATTTGCCATGAGATATAGGCTCTAACTCCTTTATGAACATCGGCGAACAAGGTGGGCCAGTAGTACCTAGCCCTGAGAATTTTGTGGGCTATGGTCTTCCAAGAATGGTGCCCCCCACATAGGCCGACTTGAAATTCGACCATGATCTTGTCGGCCTCTTATGGATATATGCATTTTAAAATCACTCCCAGGGGGTCTTTCCAGTATAAAATTTGATCGATTAGGCAATACCTAACTTCCTTGAGCTTCAGAGCTCTTTCTTTGTTTCTTTACAGACCGTCCGGAGGCTGCAATTCTTGCAGAAAATATATGACATCCTTATACCAAGGACATCGAGCCAACAAGGGCTCTCTTTGAGGGTCTATTTTAGATAGTTGACCCTGCTGAATTCCTGAGCATTCGTTCATGAAGCTTACCCCCAAATCTTGGCAATTGGCTTCAGCCAGCAACTTGGCTAAGCCTTGACCTTTGATCAATTTGGTAGGCCTTATTTCCAGGTCAAATTCTAGGATCTTGGCTATCCATTTACTCCTCTTCCCATCAATGTCGGTCTGTACAAGGATGTCCTTCACAAAGGCTGAAGGAACGTATGTGATCACCTTTGAATGCAGGACATAGAATCTGAAAGATTTGAGAGCTTTCACTAAGGCATAGGCCTGTTTCTCCATGATTTCATACCTGACCTTTGCATCTCTTAATGCCTTGTTGAAGAAGGCAATGGGCTTCTCTCGCCTCTCCTCATTTCTCTGCAACAAGACCACCGCTACTGTATCAAAATAAGCAAAAGAGAAGATTAGGAAATCTTTGGAATAATCAGGACTGATCAGCACAGGTGCCTCAGTCAATGCCTTTTTTATTTGGACAAAATATTCCCTGGGTTCAGTGGTCCATTTCACTGCGTTTTCCTTCTTGGGCATGGCTGTGATGTATTTCACCAGCTCAGCAAAATTCGAAACGAATCTCCTTAGAAAATTAATCTTCCCCAAAAGGCCTGAACTTCCTTTTTAGATCTGGGAAGTGACAGGGTCTGAATTGCCTCCACTCTGCTAGGATCAATCCTCACTCCTTCTGCTGATACTATATGGCCTAACAACTTCCCCTCCTCCATAGAAAATAAAGATTTCTTGGGATTTAGGGAAAGGCCGAACTTCCGACACTTCAAAAAAACCTTTCTCAAGTGACAGCAGTGCTCTTTGTCAGACCTGGAGAAAATTGTTATGTCATCCAGATAGATCACCAAAAACCTATCTTTCTCCCCAATGAAGGGTATGTCCATGGCTCGTTGAAATGTCGCTCCTGCATTCATCAGTCCAAATGGAATTTTGGCATACATGAATGTGCCCCAAGGGGTGGTGAAGGTTGTCTTTTCCCTGTCTTCAGGCATGATCAATATCTGATTATAGCCAGAAAAACCGTCGATCATGGAAATCCTAGATGCACCAGTTACCTTCTGCAATATGTCCTCCATGTTGGGCAGGGGATAATTGTCTTTCTCTGAGCTCCTGATCAGGTTCCTGAAGTCGGCACAAATCCTGATTTCTCCGCTTTTCTTCCTTACCGGAACCAAATTGGCCACCCAATCGGAATATCTCAAGGGGATGATGATCTGGGCCTCTAACAACTTCTTCACTTCTTTCTCCATGATAGGCAGCAACATGGGATTTATCTGTCTTAGCTTCTGCCTGAACAACTTAGCCCCTTCCTTTAGTGGGATCTTGTGTTCAATGATAGATGTATCATACGTTTTGAGGTCTTCGTAGGTCCATGCAAACACATCAGAAAATTCTTTCATCAACTCAGTATATTCGACCCTCTGCTCTGTGGTCAAACTCCTTGACAGCTTGAAAAATTTAGGCTCCTCCCATGTGCCAATGTTGCACTTGGTTGTATCAGCATCTTCATCTGAAACTCTACCCTTTTCCGCCACATCATTTCCATCGAACAATATTTCTAAAGGAACAAGTCCCCTCGGAATGTGATTGCTAGGTAGCTGAATAATCTGGTGGTTAGCAATTTTATTTAAAAACACCTCAGGGTGAGGGTCACCTTCTGTGTCAGGATCCTGATCAATGCGCAATGCAGAAAATTCATCAACAGATTGGAGAAATCTTTCGATTTCCAGATCATCTTTGAATACCTTCCAATGATTGAAATTGTCTGGTACAGAGGGCCTATATTTTATTTCAACATCAGAGTTTACCATAGGCGGCGGAGGAAATTTGAGAAAACTAGCAGAGACAGCCAAAGAGTCGGCCACAGCATTATCCTCCCTTGGAATAAAAGAGATATTGAAGGCTGAGAAGAAATTGTCAATTAGGTCTCATGCTTCATTCCTGTAATTCCTGAGTCGAGGGTTCTTAGCCTGATAAGCACTTATGATCTGTTGGACCACCAACTCTGCATCTCTGAGCACTGCTACATCCTGAATTCCCATTTCCCTTGCAACTCTTAATCCTATAACAAGGGATTCATACTCTGCCACATTGTTGGTGGTTTCAAATTCCATCTTATATGATAGGGACATGGTTTCCTGAAAAGGGGACACAAAAAACACCCCAGCGCCAGTGCCTTCCCTGGAACAGGCTCCATCAAAAAACATTTTCCAAACGGGGGTGATGGAGGGAGGAAGTTCATGAGGAGTGGTGGGATGCTTTCTGAGCTCAAGAGGAGGTTCGGGAGCATAAGTGAGTTACACTAAACTGGAACCTTGTCCAAGGATAAAATGGGATGGTTGGTAGGATTGGCTTCATCACTGATTATATAGGCCAGTTGGGCTTCCCTATATAGCCTCCTATGTTCTCCTCCAAATACTGGGATAGTAGCATATGTGAGGTCCATCTGCAAGGTTCCCCCCAGTCTTTTTATCCAATATCTTGATAACAACATGCCAAACTTGGGGGGGACATCAGGCACTACAATATCCATGACCACACTTTTCATGGGCAACTGGAACAAGGTCACGACCAGGTCTTTGATAACCCCGATACATTGAAATTTCCTGGAGTCAAAGGAATAGAGGTCATGATAGGCTCGAGTGACTTCTAGCCCTAATTCTTCCATGAAAGTTTTGGGCATGAGGTTGTGAGAAGCCCCTGAATCCATCAAGTAGTTGTGCAGTACCTTGTCATGTATGTTCAAGGAAGTGTAGAAGGGAGGGGATGAGTCATTCCTATCTTCTACCATAGGACCTAGAATAATTGTAGGCTTTTCATCTTGTAAATTGATGGAGTCTGTGGGAAGGCACGAGACCTCAGACCGTAAAATCTCAACGAAGCGTTTCTTGAACCCTTCATGTTTAATTAATTCGGTCAGGGGCACAGGGATTCTGATCTTTTGGATTTCATGCTCGAAATTAAAAGAAGATGTAAGCTTTGGGATTTCTCTTATTTCGGGAACATGACTTTGGACTATGGGAGAGAGGGGTTGGTGTTTCTTACCTCTGTGACTGTCTGCTACTCCTTTAGCAGGCTTCTCTATCCTAGTGGACTGCTCAGGAACATCAGGTGTTACTACTTTCTTCTGGGACCTCAGGTCATACCTGCCTTGGCGGCCACTAGCCTTGTTTTCCTTGCTCAGCTCATTTAGCTGATTGTCCATGAGAGACTCCTCATATGATGATTGAGTGAGATGAGGAAAAGGAGGAGTGTTCCCAAAGCAGTGGATTTCAGGATCAAGCCTGTCTGTTTCCCCTTCTTCTTCCTCGGCCATAAAATTGTTTTGGAAAGGGGCCTGAATATTCTAGTCTTCTCTGTCTCTTCCCCTCTCCCTTTGCACAGTCGGGGAAGTGATATTGTTTGGCCTCCTGAAACCTCCTTTTTTTTCGGCGTTATGAGGTCCCTTGTATTCTTGCCTCCCTTCCACCTTTATCCTCTCCATCTCTGCGGACAAAGACTTCACCATCTTGGTCAGTTCATCCACTTGAGGGTGGGGCACCGATGGGCTCGAAGTTGAGGCTTCGGATCTTCCCTTTATTCTGTATGCATTGGCTTTGTTCCTCAGTCTATCAGCTTCTAATACATTGGATTCCACTTCTATGGCCGCATATTGCATTTGGGATAAGGAGGTGGCTCTTCTTTCCCTCAATAAAAGACAAAAATTGGGTCCAAACGCACTGGCATAGGAAATCTTGGCCGAGGCTTCTGAAGGCTTTATTTTAGCGGGGATCTTGTTATACATCTTATTGAATCTTTTGGAGAAGTCGGAGACAGAATATCCATCCATCTTCTTCAAAGATCCAAACTCTGTCATGTAATACATGAAATCTTTCATGTCGCCCCACTGCCTCAGGAAAACACTATCCAGGGCTTCGATCCCAGCAATAGATCCGGGGGCCAATCCTCTAAACCATTTCCTCACCTCTCCATCTAGGCTCTGAATGAAGACTCTCATCCAAACATATTCATTTTCAATATTTAGGTTGTCTGCATAACTGTAGAAAGAATCCAAGTGCTCTTCAGCAGTTACATCCCCTTCTCCAATGAACTTGGGCATGTATTTCAGGTAATCCCCAACAGGGAGAGGATTCATAGGATGGGGTAGGATTAAAGGATCATATCTAGCAGCGATTGTTGTGTCCATTCTATTCAGAGGGGGATTAGCACCAGCCATAGGAATATTAGGTGGAGGAGAACTTGAAGGAGAAGGAGTTCGCGAAGGGGCTACTGGGAATGAGTCTCAAAGTGGAGCTGGAAACAATAGGGGCTTTAAGGAGAAGGCTAACGAGCACAAGTCAGCAGGTGCTCCTCTCTGTGACGAAGTGGGGAAATATTTTGTAGTACTGGGTCTACGCCAAGGTACAGCTTTAGGGGAGAGGGGAGTGACAAGGGTTTCTCTCTAAAATCCCAGACCAGGAGGGGAAAACTCAGCAAACGGGAAACCTCTGAAGGAGGTCTATTAAGAAATTGAGGAGGATAAAACGGAGTTCTTACAGAAGGAAATGGCAGATTACCTGTTTCGGCGGTGGAAGCTTCTTCTTCAAAGTTCTTTCCTTTTCTGAGAACCACCTCCGGATCAGTTTCAGGTGTAGCTAGAGGCAGTTGTGGGTGAGACCGCGTGTGTCTACCTCTGAAAGCCACAATTAACACGGCAGGTTTGCCACAGTAGAGTCGTCACAATGGATTCTCCAGGTGCACAGTAGCAATCTTCAAAGTCTCTGATACCCGATGCACCTTCAGAATCAGAGGCTCACTATCGTTCAATCCCGGGGAAAATTTTCAACTTCATCCCCGGCAATGGCACCAAAAATGTTAGCGTCGAAAGTCACCCCTAGATTGCAGCAGGAGCAGAGCCTGATGTTAGGACCACATATTGTACCTTTTTTTGCCCATACTTTTTGCCATTATTATACCCTTCATCACCTGTATTTTGACTTATACTATCATTTCACCTGATCATTCCAAGGTACACAACGTCCTTTCTCATTATTATATGCTTAATCCGTTTTGCATAATACTTTACATTAATTTTGAACCTAACCATTGATTAGAAGTGCATAAGTGTCCATATTTGCAGAATAGTATTCAAGGCCGATGCTGAAACACAGAACTGCCCAAGCCGCTGTTGAACTGATGCTGAAACACAGAAGCTGCTACACAGTCCAAGGACGCATATGCCGAAACACGGAGCTGCTACACAGTCCGAGGATGCATATGCCGAAACACGAAGCAGCTACACGGTTCGAGGATGCAGATGCTGAAACATGGAGCTGTCACTCAGTTCAGAA
>ML799329.1:179758-189875 GCA_009831015.1 Picea engelmannii
TTTTCTTTACTACAACACTAAGTGCTTTTGGAATTGAGCATATATAGTGCGTGGCTATCTTTGAAACAAAAGACTTCCCTGGGTTGATAATTTATGTTTCACTTGGTTGTTTGAATTTAATTAAGCAATTATAGTGACCAACACCCGACGCCCATCAGTTTATGTCATGATTTTCTTAATGGGGTGATCAAATGGAGGTTAACTCAAATGATGTGGTTCCAACTCCGAAACTAGGCTAGGCATGCATGGACAAGTGAGGTCTTAGATAACTTCAGACAGTGAGTTGTAGTAAGGGTGAGTAGGGGGAAGACATGTATCAGAGAGGTGCAAAGGTCTATCATAAACATCAGGTTCCTAATAGATTGTGGAAGAAGACACCTAAACATAAGATCTTCTTACGCTCAAACGCAGAAAACCAGAGAAAACAATAGTGCCACAATAAACCCTTTATCACAACATAATTGTCATAATTCATGCGAATCAGTCGACCACGAACTCTCTTAGTATAAGATGAAAACTTAGACGGGAAAAGAAAGGCTGTCTGAAATTAAAAAAGAAATCTTAGATACAGATGCATAACCAGAGATAATATATCTGTTAAAACTTTACAATTGGGAGCTTCGCTCTACCATCAATGCCTTCAAAAATGCAAAAACTGAGCACATATACTTGGGCAAATTTTTCCAACAGAGGCGCGCTTGCCCTCCAAGGCGTAGCGTCTCTTCAGTAAATCTTCGGGAGAAAGTCCTTCGTCAGACGTCTCTTTAACTTCGCATGGCCTTTGCAGGGGAGGAGTAGTTGAGCCAGTAAATGCTGAGCTAGCGTGTGCAGACCTCCTCCGGCTAGTCGAGAACTCGGCATGGCTTCTCTAGAAAAATGGGTACACAGGACCTTCTTGAGCAGTCCGCTTTCCATACCCTCAATTCTTCACATTTAGTGAATGAGGAGAAGTTTCAACCACCCTTTCTCTCCTTCATTTACTCCAAGCGAAAACCAAGACCGAGGTCGGATCAAATGGCACTTGGAGATCGCGGTAATTCCTTCTGTGAACATGCATGACGCCTTCGGCCCTTCCTAAGCATCTCTTTTCTTTCCCAAGTGACCACGGGCTGTGACCACGTGCTTATCCCCAAGGCGCCCTCGGCGTTCACGAATGGGAAGGAGCTAATCCTTTCTTCTTGAAATCGTGATGAGTGAAACGTCGATGCGGCTTAATCTGGTGCCACGCGCCCTTCTAGATCTGACGGTCCTAAACGCACTTCGGTGATGGTGTCGGCCCGGGTCATGGACACTCCCGGAACCTCGCGTATCGGGAATACGACGATACTAGACCTTGCTTATCATAGCTGCAATGGGCGAAATGTCAAGACGACTCAACTGGGCACCACGCGGCTCTCTCAAATCTGACAGTCCTAAATTTACCCGACGCTGCTGTGGGCCCCAAGCCTTGGAAGCTCTCGTCACTTCGCGCATCAGGGACATGAAGGAGCTACTTCTTTCACTTTGAAATCATGATGGGCGAACATGCGGGGAGCCTAATCGCGCGCCAGGCATCCACTTCAAATGGACGGCTGAGACTGCCCCTTAATACAGTGGGCCCGACTTTGGGCGCTATCGGTACTTCGGGGTTCGAGGTTTCGAGATGTACCACGACATAAAACCTTCATCCCGTGAAATCGCGACTACCGAAAATCTGTCGTGACCAAATCTCGTGCCACGCATCCTTTGGGATGAACGACTGCCATCCATTCCTACAAACAATATGGGCACGATCTATTTGCGATATTCTCGGCGCAACCCCTCTATTCGCAATTTCCCGTCGGCCGTTGATCTGCTCATATGGATGGATCCAGACCGTTGATACTATAATTTTTCCCGCTCACTTGATTTTAAGTCTGAAAAGGACTTCTTCTATGTGTTGCGCTTGGATTCTCTTCATGTAACCTGCAGACCTAGAGATCCCGATGCCGAAGACAAGTAATGTTGCTAACAAAAACTTACTTCCCCATCAAACATGATGGAAGGGACAGGGAACCATGGCATGGCCATACCCTTGTCCGTGCCAGAATTTGTGTACTCTATAGTCCACCAAGCTTCCGTTGACCCCGATCCGACACCCGCGCAAGAGTTAGATCCGATTTCAAAGCCTACTTGGGCTCAAGGTTCCCTTTCAAATACCAATTCTTTAGACTTAGTCCTGCCCTCTGACGAAGCAATCATAGAGGAAATTACCAGTCTAGAAAAACCCTGGGATGATCTCCATCACAGATCTTACTTCCTCCCAGAGTTAAGAATAATTGAAGAAGGAGAATTTACTTTGACTATGACTGGAGATAGGTCTTGTCCTATCAATCCCTTGGTTACGCACACAGTTTATGCCGAGGGTAATATGGCATCCATCGCTGAAACGATACCTATTGATATCTCCAGAACCCCTGGCATCATGGAGAATGCCCTCGTCGGAGCTGATTTCTCCCCGGAAGAGATTTGAATCTACACAGATTTATTGAAAGAATTCTGTGATGTTTTTTCTTGGTCTTATGAGGAAATTCCAAGCATCGATCCAAGAATTGTCGAACATGAAATCACAACTTATCCTAATGCTAAGATGGTCCGGTAGAAGTTTCATTCAGCCAATCCTAAGAAAGCAGCAGCTATCAAATATAAAGTAGAGAAACTTCTTAAGGCAGGTTTTATCTACCCTGTTCACTTGACTCAATGGGTGTCAAACCCCGTTCCAGTCGATAAGAAATAGGGTACAATTCACACATGTGTGTACTTCCGTGATTTTAGCAAGGCTTGTCCAAAGGATAATATCCCCACACCATTCATTGACCAGATAGTCGATGAATGCGTAGGATGTGAGGCTTTTTCTTTCATGGATGGTTTTTCAGGCTACAATCAGATACAGATCAAACCCGAAGACCAACATAAAACCGCTTTCATTTGTCCATGGGGGACATTTGCTTATCGGAAAATGCCTTTTGGTATGAAAAATGTTGGAGCTACCTTTCAACAGGCCATGTCTTTTTCTTTCCATGATCTCAAACATATATTTGAGGCTTACCTTGATGACTTAGCATCATGATCTCATAAGAGAGTTGATCATCCTACGCACCTCAGACTCATTTTTTAGCGATGTCGCTACTACCAGATTCGCTTGAATCCAAACAAGTGAAGTTTTTGCGTTATGTCAGGTCATCTGCTAGGTTTCATAGTTTCGACAACGGGGATCATGGTCGATCCTCTCAAGGTTGAGGAAATAGTGTAGTTGCCTCCCCCGTGCAAGATCCTTCAACTTCAAAGTTTGCAGGGAAAAGTGAACTTCTTACGGTGTTTCATTGCAAACTATGTCGAGATCACAAAGGGCTTTATGTGTTTACTCAAGAAGTACATCCCTTTTATTTGGGACGAAGCTGATCAATGCTTGGTTGATGCTTTGAAACACGCCCTCACGTCTTCCCCTCTGCTTTGGCCACCCAATTATAATAAAGACTTCTTATTGTACTTGGTTGTAGAAGAGTCGACCATCGGTATGGTCTTGGTTCAGGAGGATGATGTGTTTTCCGAGTACATCATCTATTATCTGAGTCGAGGCCTGGTTGGACCGGAACTTAATTATTCCTGTGTTGAAAAACTTGCGTTGGCAGTAGTTCATGATGTCCAACGGTTTAGTCATTATATTTTGTTTCGCAAGACCACCGTCATTGTCGTTGTGAATCTATTTCAATACGTGTTGAAACGACGAGTAATTGGCGGAAATATTAGTAGATGGATAGTAATCCTCCAAGAATTTGACTTAGATTGTGTTTTGGAAAAATCAAAAAAGTCTTTGGTCTTTGCAGAACTCATATTGGAACTTCCAGTCGAGTCAGATGATGTTATTCCCAAAGAGTCACCTATTAAAGGAGACATGTTTTTTATCGTGTATTTGGACCCCTGGTATGGAGATATACTTGTCTATCTCTAGACTTTGAAGTGTCCCGCCTCTTCTTCTCGTGATGAGCATCATCGTATATGCCATCAGGCCAAGAACTATCTTATACTTGAAGACAGATTGTATCGTCGAGACATAGATTCCATCCTTCACCAATGTCTCACTCATGAAGAAGTAGAAATTTTCCTTAATGATTACAACACTGGAGCATGTGGTGACCATATGTCTGGGTTGGAAACATCCAAAAATATCTTACGGGTTGGTTACTTTTGGACGACATTAATCAAAGACTGTGTTGAATCGGTCAAGAAGTGCCACCCATGTCAAATCTTCTCTCAGAAGATGAGGGCACACCCTACTCCTATGTTTCCCATCATTATCATTGGTCCTTTGACCAAGTGGGGGACTGATTACACTACATGCAACCCCCCTTCAGCAAGGGGGCACCATTATATCATCATAGTAGTAGACTACTTTATGAAGTGGGTTGAAGCTATGCCAACATTCAAGGATGATGGAGAGACAACAACTCTCTTTTTGTTCAACCAAATTATAGCAAGGTTCGGTGTCTCGAGAGAGATTGTCACTGACCATGGCAGTCACTTCTAGAATAAAATGATGACTGATTTAACATCAAATCTTAGGTTGAGGCAAGAACATTCCTCACCTTACTACCCTCAAGAAAATGGTCAGGTGGAAGTTGTGAATAAATCCCTCAAGACTATTTTATAGTGAACAATCAAATCGACCAAATCAAATTTGCATCTGATGTTGTACTCTACATTATGGGCCTACCGAACGTCTGTTAAGACTGCAACTGGTTTCTCACCTTTTCAACTCATTTAGGGGCTGGAAGCAGTTTTACCCATAGAATGTCAGATCCCCTCTTTAAAATTGGCAGTACAGTTATTTCCATACACTTCACCGCTTGAAGAGCGGTTATTACATCTCAAACAACGCGATGATCAACGTCGAGACACGGCCTTAGCCTTGAATTTTCTCTGAAGGAAACCTTGTCCTAGTCTATGACCAAGATAACAATCCCCTAGGAGTAGGAAAGTTCAAACCCATGTGGTTCGGACCGTTCATTGTTAAAGAGGTTCTTAAAAAATGGGCTTATCGTCTAGTTGAATTTGAGGGAAATGCTTTGGTTGAGCCTATAAATGGGCTCTACCTCAAGAAGTATTACTCATAGGTGGATCACCTTCAGTGACTTCTTGTAACATATGTATAGTCTTTGTACATTTGTTTTTCTTACTTTTTGTCTTTTGCATTTATGCAAGTGTCATTGTTGATGACATTCTTTTCACGGTGGCAGATGTCAAGTGAATCAGATGTTTTGTGGGGTTTGCGGACGGTGCTAGCTGACACACTTGGAGGCTTGCTTCCACAGCTTGGGTGATTTTTACACCTCAAGGCCAGTTTCTATCCTCAGGAGGTATCTGTTTAGGTAATTCTACAAATAACGTTGTCGAATACAGCGCAGTCATAGGGTTTCTTCATGACACTTTGTCGCATGGTATCTCTCGCCTCTGGGTCTACTTAGATGCTCAACTGGTTCTGTCTCAATTAAATGGTGTTTATCATGTTTAAGACCCTAGGAATTCTTGATTACATTACTTACATTCATGTTCCTAGGAGATTAAATCACATTATTGATACTCTATCTAATCATATATTAGATTGGCATTTTTCACACATGTAAATACATTTGTAACATAACCCATAAAGCATTAAAATACAAAAAAGAGCCATATATATATATATATATATATGTTGAAAAATGTATCAGAGTATAGTGTGGGCATGAACGCCTCAAAAATATACACAGTAGGAGTCACGGGGCTTATGCCCTAAAAAATGTACAAAAGTGTTCACGACACATAAAAAATCCAACCTAGCTAAGGGTGGGGCCTATTGGCTCGGTCATAGTGTAAAATGGTGTTTTCCAAATGCCGAAAAAGTTGGACCCAAGTCCATGGCACCCCAACTACATGAGGCTGCATAGAGGGTGGCAGGTCCTCGATCTCTGCCATAGGCACAGCACAAGTAAGAACGGTAAGGTTCTGCTCTAACCACCTCAAAACTCTCTTGGCCTCCCCAAGTTGAGGCCCCCTTGCTGCTTCTACTGATCGAGTAGCTCTGGATTCTCCCACCTCTGAATGAGGACATCATCTAATCCTTGCAAAATCAGTCGGATGCACTGGACCCATGTCTACACATAAAAAAAAAATCATTGTCATATACTCTGGTACACACAAAATAAAAATGATATACATAAAAGCAAATAAAAATAAAAAACTATGAAAATTTAAAACTTACCCAACTCTCCTCGCACTGCTCCAGGAGGAACAACGATATCTGGGTCTCTGGAAAAGTCAATACCAGCATATGGGTAGTCTTTTATCACTGGAATTTGGCAAGACCGCCAGTCGAAAAACTTGTCATCGAAGGCCTCCATGGTCCTTCCACCACTCTGACGTGGCAACAGTGTCGCCCATCTACATATGGCTGGGAATGTGGTTGTATGCCCTCGTACTATCTCTCAAGGGATAATACTGGGCACCCTCTTGAAGAATAATGCACAAAGTATGGTCCCAAACCCGAATTTTTTGTGCCTCCGCATGTGTCACTCAATCAACTACCTTTTCATGCAATCAAATAATGTCGTGCTCCAATTAAACACGTGTGCATTCAAGCACTGCACCGCACAATGCATGTGCACCCAGGATGCTTGGTGAAGTGCAGCGGATCTAGTGATCCGCCCAATCAATAGTACTATCACTTTCAGTAATAGGTTAGATATCTTGTTGATTGGCACCTGTGTGCCCACTTTGTCAGTCCCTGCCTCAAAATGGAGCAAATCAGCTCCACTATGTTATGAGGCCCTGATGGAAATGTGCAGAAGTTGACTATTTCCCCTCTCCTCGAGAGGCCAGTCAAGAAGTATATATCCTCTGTCGTTGGAGTCAATGACTGACCTTCAAGCATGAAGGCCTTTGCATCCAGGTGCCAATAATCTATCAAGGTGTTCAGTAGCCTCGCTTGTGCCCGCATGAATGGACACTGGTGGAATTTCAAAAGACTACATTGATTCAATGAAACAGTCACACCAAGGTCCTCATCAACCAAAATTTCAATGTCATCATGTTCTCTTTCCCTCCAGTGAACATACATCCTGCAAGTGCAAGTTCAGGATAGGACTTAGACCTTGCTTTTTAATTTTTTCACAAAATTATGGGCATACGCTGGCTGTAGTGGTGACAGTCGCATATGCATGTGTGCAGTAATACTTTTGCATGTGTGCATACACATGTTGTCCCAATACAACCCGCATGTGCCTAGGGCCGACCCTTTAAAAAGGTCGACGCCCCCCAAAAAAATGAAATAAAATGCATAAATTAAAAATTGAAATGCAAGAGAGGTACATTTCTACTTACTTGGTCCAATCTGAAGTTCGTTTCGTCAACTGAAGCTCCCAGAATCAATAATTTTACCAAAGCAGTGTTTTGGGCTCCAAAGTCAATTTCCCAAATCAGCAATGGTGATAATGGGCTGTCAGCTTCTATTTATAGACTTTTTGGCCCCTTTTTGTCATTTTTTGGACCCCCTTGTCATTTTTTTTGAACTAAAAATCTTTTAGTATGGATCAGGAGTTTCTTTGGGAGGAATACAATAGAGGTCACTTCGAGTATCGGGAAGCTTTTGGGATATTTGGGTCACTTTGTAACACCCTGTTTCCCCCAGTTTGTAAAAATAACTGGACTGGCCAGAACTGTGGAAAACTCATGAATGTGAATATGTGATGTGAATGGACCTTATGGAAAAGGTCAATAAATGTGAATAACATTATGAATTTATATTGCAGGACTGCTAAGAGGGGATGTGCAGAAAAAGAGACCATGATGGCGGTGGAAGGCACCTGGAAAGGTGGCATTAACTTCCACTGGAAATTAATACCGTATCTGGACTTCACTGGCCCGGAGAACCAAAAGTGGCTCGCTAGCCCCGAATTAAATGTTTCGCAGGCTGGCAGGTTGATGGCTCCTCAGGAATTAATGAGGGATGGGGAGGTGAACCACCAATCCGTAGAGCCATCATGACAAACCAGCGCGAGGGAAATCGTGCCACACGCAACCTCGCAAGAGGATAAGGTGTGGGGTGGAAGCGATTGGGGGCAGACGCAAGGGGAGGAAGAGAGCTCTAGAAATATGCAGAGTGAGTGATAGCAGAGAGGAAGGAGAGTAACCTTCACTCCTAGTCACTGGAAAACAGAGACGCAGTCTCACAGCATCGTGGTCTCGGCTCGGGGGTGGCTAGTGGTAAATCCGTTGGGAGTCACTGAGCCTACAGTTGGGTGGAAACGAGCACCCCTCTCAGCAGTTTCTTAACCACTGTTGTTATTTCTAATAAGTTTCTTTCCTCTGGCATCTTGAAATATATATATATATGTTTATTCTGATAATTATGCCCATAAGATGTGAAACTGTGAATGATTTCATTGTAAGAATGTTTGTATGGTGTTTTGATCAATACTGGTAGATGCATGTTTGTATGGAAAGACTACGTATGGATTATGTCTTCATGAATATCTATTTATATGCTTACTGAACTAATTCAAACCGCATGTCTGATTCATGGGATAAAGGTACCCTTATATTCCTCAGATAGTACCCCGGTAAGAACCTCCCCATAGAAATACCCTCCTTGAAAATCCCATCAAGAACCGGGAAAGCGAATGTGAAGGCATAAGGCCTTAGTAACCCTGAATGGGGACGAACGATCCTCTTGAAAACCCAAGATGGCAGCATAAGGATGAAGTATCAAATCGACGGATGAGATTCTGTCGAGATATCTGTGGTCACTCATGACCGTCAGATCAAAGGAAGAAGATGGGGTGTTAAGTGCCTTAATCCTGATAGGTATTAATCGACGGACGAGATTCCATCGGGAATCCTGTGGTCACGCATGACCATTAGATTGGTAGGAGTGAGTAGGGTGTTAAATTCCTTACCCCTTTATTTTCTGTGTCTTCATGGACAGCGAAGAATTCAGGACTGTAGATCTTCAAGGTCCATGGGAGTATCTGGACCGTTGATTTTTCCATGTCCAGGGAGATGTGGAAGAATGCATGGGTAGGAATCAATATGAGCCATCAGATATTGTCTAGAAAAACCCGACAGTCGTTGGATCTGTCAGGAGTTACCCGGGGGTTAAAGACCCCAGTGTATAGGGGTGAAAACTCTAGAATAGATCTGAGCCATCCGAATGACGGAGGCCACGTGTCGTAAGATTACCCATTTCAGGAAATCGGGAATCACGGAATCGAGAATCCTGATGACGAGAGTTCGGGATTTTCCATGGTAAAAACCTCAGAATATATATGAGCCGTCCGAATGGCGGAGGCCACATGTCATAAGATTACCCATTTCAGGAAATCGGGAATCGCGGAATCGAGAATCCTGATGACGAGAGTTCAGGATTTTCCATGGTGAAAACCCCAGAATAGATCTGAGTCGTCCGAATGGCGGGTGCCACGTGTCGTAAGATTACCCATTTTGGGAAATCAGGAATCACAGAATCGGGAATCCTGATGACGAGGGCATGGGATTTTTTGTGGTGAAAACCTCAGGATAGATCTGAACCATCCGATTGACGGAGGTCACATGTCATGAGATTACCCATTTCAGGGAATCGGGAATCGCGGGATCGGGAGTCTTGGTGACGAGAGATAGGGACTTTCCATGGTGGAAAATCCTGGGACAAATTTGGACCATACGATTTACGGAGGTTACGTGTCGAGAGATTAACTGCATCGGGAAACCAAGAATCGAGAATTCGGGAGTCCTGTGATCAAGAGTTTGGACTCTCATGATGATAAACCCGATGAACGGACGAGATTCCTTCGGAGGATCTTAGGGTCTGTGACGACTGTTAGATGTGAGGAAGAGATGTCGGCTTTAAGCCGGGGCGCGAATGCACATTAAGGTAAGTAATGAGAAGATCTGGACGGCCATAGTCCACCTGCCCAGATCTACGGCTGAGGTTTCATTCTAGATCCCCCTTGTTGTTCTGCCTTTAGCGATGCGGGGGGGGGTCTAGAATCGGGCGTGCAGCTCTCAAACGGTTGATATTAATTCACCTGGATCAACGGTGCTCAGGTCAATTTCGGACCCCCCT
>ML799329.1:192317-204329 GCA_009831015.1 Picea engelmannii
GTGAATTCCCCACCCAAGCAACCCTTAATGTATTACCCCTGGGATCATACGATCTGTTGATTGGTATGGACTGGCTGGCCACCCATAAAGCCAGACTGGACTGTTACCATAAAACCTTAGAATGTGTGAGCAAAGAAGGAAAAGGGATAACCCTTCAAGGGATCCGAAAACTGGTCTCGGTGAGACAAATATCAGCCCTGCAAATGAGAAAGTATTGTCGAAAGGGATGTCCCCTATATGCAATACAAGTGTTGAAAACAATCGAAGGTGCTAAACCATGCCCTGATGATCACCCTATCCTGAGAGAATACAGAGATGTGTTTCCGGAAGAGGTATCGGGTCTACCTCCGAGAAGAAACATTGACTTCTCAATAGAGCTTGCACCAGGAGCGGTGCCAGTGTCTAGGACACCCTACCGGATGAGCACACCTGAGTTAGTGGAACTCAAATTACAATTGAAAGAAATGATGGATAAGGGTTATATTCGACCCAGCGTATCCCCATGGGGAGCACCAATCCTATTTGTGAAAAAGAAGGATGGCACCCTTAGATTGTGTATAGATTATAGAAAACTCAATAAAGTAACCATAAAGAACAAGTAACCCTTGCCCAAGATCGATGATCTATTCGATCAGTTGGGGGGTGCATCTATTTTCTCAAAGATTGACTTGAGGTTGGGATACCATCAAGTCTGAATCAAGGGTGAAGACATCCATAAAACCTCTTTCCAGACACGTTATGGTCATTATGAGTTTGTGGTAGTGCCATTTGGGTTAACCAATGCCCCTGCCACTTTCATGTGATTAATGAACAATGTACTCAGTGAATTTTTAGATAAATTTGTACTAGTTTTTATTGATGACATAGTAATCTACTCTAAGAATAGAGAAGAACATGAAGAGCATATTAGACTTGTGCTGCAAGTGGTAAGAGAGCATCAGCTCTATGCTAAATTCAGTAAATGTGACTTCTTTCATAAGCAAATACATTACTTGGGACATGTTTTGTCTGAGGAAGGGGTAGCAGTAGATCCTAACAAGATCAGGTCTATCATGGAATGGCCTACCCCAAAGGATTTTTCAGACATCAGATCCTTTATGGGATTGGTGGGATACTATAGGAGATTTATAAAAGGATTCTCCAAGATTGGTTGTCCAATCACTGCCCTCCAGAAGAAGGGGACAAAATTCATGTGGACTAAGAAATGTGAAGAAAGATTTCAAACCCTGAAACATCTACTAACCCATGCACCTATGTTGAAAATCGCTAACCCAGAAGCTGACTTCCTTGTGTGCACAGATGCTTGTAAGGAAGGGCTCGGAGGAGTCCTTATGCAGGAAGGAAGTGTGATCTGCTATGAATCCTGAAAATTGAACGAACATGAAGTCAACTATGTGACTCATGATCTAGAACTGGTTGCCATAGTGCATGATTTGAAAATTTGGAGGCATTACCTCTTGGGAAGAAAATTTGTACTTATGACAGATCATTGTGGATTGCGATAGTTGTTTGACCAACCAAAGCTCAATGCTAGACAAGCTAGATGGATGGCCCTCCTTAGTGAATTTGATTTTGAAATCAAACACATCAAAGGGAAATAAAATAGGGTGGCCAATGACCTTAGCAGAAGCATGAAAACAATTCATCTGGCAGGGGTGAGTACCTGCGAGACAGATGTCAAGAACAGAGTTAGAAATGCATAGGAGACAGATCCCTTCGTTCAGACTGTGACCCTGTACCTACAACAAGAACCCGCTGGAGTAAAATATGAAGGCTACCAGATGACCGAAGGAGGTCTTCTCACTTACAGAGATAGACTGTACATTCCAAATTGTGACGAATTGAAGAGGTTCATTATGGATGAACTACATAAAAGACCATACATGGTCACCCAGGATCCCAGAAAATGATCACTGCCACCCGGAAACAATTTTATTGGCCTGGATTGAAGAAAGACATAGCCAAATATTTGGCCCAATGCATAGAATGCCAACAGGTTAAAGCATAACATCGACACCTAGCCGGACTATTACACCCTTTACCCATCCCAGAATGGAAATGGGAAACCATCTCCATGGATTTTATCACTGGATTGCCAACTTCAACCAAGAAGAATGACGCCATTATGGTAGTGGTGGATAAACTGAGCAAGTCTACTCATTTCATCCCCATCAAATCAACCTGCAAGGTGATAGATATCGCCCAGATATTCATGAAAGAGGTATTCATACTTCACGGTATGCCGAAAGAGATAGTGTTCGACAGAGACACAAAATTTACTTCCAATTTTTGGAAATCACTGATGGCTGGTTTGGAGACCAAATTGTTGTTTAGCACCACCTATCACCCTCAAACCGATGGACAGACAGAAAGAGTGAATCAAATATTAGAGGATATGTTAAGGATGCATGTAATGCATCAACCCAGGAAATGGGAAGACTACCTACCATTGGTAGAATTCGCCTACAACAACGGCTACCAAGCCTCCTTAAAGATGAGTCCCTTCGAGGTCCTCTATGGTAGACTGTGTAATACTCCAGTCAGTTGGAGTAATCCTG
This sequence comes from Picea engelmannii, assembly GCA_009831015.1. Classification (NCBI taxonomy): domain Eukaryota; kingdom Viridiplantae; phylum Streptophyta; class Pinopsida; order Pinales; family Pinaceae; genus Picea; species Picea engelmannii. The sequence goes on from ML799329.1 coordinate 194,876, forward strand.
TAAATAGGATTTCTTTTGGACTCGACATGTTGAAAGAAATGGAACAGCAAGTGACTCAGATAAAACAAAATCTGAAGGTCGCTTAGAACTGAAAGAAAAGTTATGTTGATCAAAAGAGAACTCCAAGAGAGTTCAAAATGGGAGACCATGTATATCTCAGAATTAAGCCCAGAAGGATTTCCCTGAGAATGGGAGCTTGTTCCAAGTTGGCACCCCAGTATTGTGGACCCTTTGAGGTTCTAGAAAGAGTGGGACCTGTAGCCTATCAGCTAGCACTTCCTCCCATAGTAAAAGCACATAATGTTTTCCATGTTTCATTATTGAAGAAATATGTACATGATTCTAATCATATAATTGACTGGTCTGTGATCCAGGTGGAACCGGAGGGAGAATTTCTACCAGAACCCCAATGCATATTGTACAGAAAGGAAACACCGCTCTGAAACTGAACCATTTCACAGGTAAAGGTGCAGTGGAGACATTTTAGCCTAGATGAGGCTACATCGAAAATGGAGGATGCCATGAGACAGGCATATCCGATTTTGTTTACTTCTATACATACAATTCATGTTAAAAGATAAGAACATCGAGGACGATGTTCCTTTAAGGGGGAGGGAATTGTAACACCCTGTTTCCCCCAATTTGTAAAAATAACTGGAGTGGCCAGAACTGTGGCAAACTCATGAATGTGAATATGTGATGTGAATGGACCTTATGGAAAAGGTCAATAAATGTGAATAACATTATGAATTTATATTGTAGGACTGCTGAGAGGGGATGTGCAGAAAAAGAGACCATGATGGCAGTGGAAGGCACCTGGAAAGGTGGAATTAACTTCCACTGGGAATTAATACCATATTTGGATTTCACTAGCCCAGAGAACCAAAAGCGGCTCGCTGGCCCCGAATTAAATGTCTCGCAGGCTGGCAGGTTGATGGCTCCTCAGGAATTAATGAGGGATGGGGAGGTGAACATCCCATCCATAGAGCCATCATGACTGACCAGTGCGAGGGAAATCGTGCCACACACAACCTCGCAAGAGGATAAGGTGTGGGGTGGAAGCGATTGGGGGTAGACACGAGGGGAGGAAGAGATCTCTGGAAATATGCAAAGTGAGTGATAGCAGAGAGGAAGGAGGGTAACCTTCGCTCCTGGTCATTGGAAAACAGAGACGCGGTCTCACAACATCGTGGTCTCAGCTTGGGGGTGGCTAGTGGTAAATCTGCTGGGATTCGTTGAGCCTATGGTTGGGTGGAAACAATCACCCCTCTCAGCAGTTTCTTAACCCCTGGTGTTATTTCTGATAAGTGTTTTGCCTCTGGCATCGTGAAATATATATATATATATATATATATATATATATGTTTATTCTGATAATTATGCCCATAAGTTGTGAAACTGTGAATGATTTCATTGTAAGAATGTCTGTATGGTGTTTTGATCAATACTAGTAGATGCATGTTTGTATGGAAAGACTATGTATGGCTTATGTATTCATGAATCACTATTTATATTCTTACTGACCTAATTCAGACCGCATGTCTGATTCATGGGAGAAAGGTACCCTTATATGCCTCAGAAAGTACCCCAGGTAAGAACCTCCCCATAGAAATACCCTCCTTGAAAATCCCATCAAGAACCGGGAAAGCGAATGTAAAGGCGTAAGGCCTTAGTAACCCTTCACGGGGAGGAACGATCCTCTTCAAAAGCCGATATGGCAGCATAAGGATGAAGTATCAAATCGACAGATGAGATTCCATTGGGAGATCTGTGGTCACTCATGACCATTATATCGAAGGAAGAAGATGGGGTGTTAAGTGCCTTAATCCTGATAGGTATTAATTGACGGACGAGATTCCATTGGGAAACCCGTGGTCACGCATGACCGTTAGATTGGTAGGAGTGAGTAAGGTGTTAAATGCCTTACCCCTTTGTTTTTTGTGTCTTTGTGGACAGTGAAGAATTCGAGACCGTAGATCTTCAAGGTCCATGGGAGTATCTGGACCATTGATTTTTCCACGTCCAGGGAGATGTGGAAGAATGCACGGGTAGGAACCAATCTGAGCCGTCAGATCTTGTCTGGAAAAACCTGACAGTCGTTGGATCTGTCAGGAGTTACCTGAGGGTTAAAGACCCCAGTGTATAGGGGTGAAAACTCTGGAATAGATCTGAGCCGTCCGAATGACAGAGGCCACGTGTCGTAAGATTACTCATTTCGGGAAATCAGGAATCGTGGAATTGGGAATCCTGATGACGAGAGTTCGGGATTTTCCATGGTGAAAGCCCTAGAATAGATCTGAGTCGTCTGAATGGTGGAGGCCATGTGTTGTAAGATTACCCATTTCGGGAAATCGGGAATCATGGAATCAGGAATCTTGATGAAGAGAGTTCAGGATTTTCCATGGTGAAAACCCTGGAATAGATCTGAGCCATCTGAATGGCGGAGGCCACGTGTCGTAAGATTACCCATTTCGGGAAATCAAGAATCACGGAATCGGGAATCCTGATGACAAGGGCTCGGGATTTTTCGTGGTGAAAACCCCAGGATAGATCTGAACCATACAATTGACGGAGGTCATGTGTCATGAGATTACCCATTTCAGGGAATTGGGAATCACGGGATTGGGAGTCCTGGTGATGAGAGATAGGGACTTTCCATGGTGGAAAATCCTGGGACAAATATGGACCGTCTGATTTACGGAGGTTACGTGTCGAGAGATTAACCGCATCGGGAAACTAGGGATCGAGAATTTGGGAGTCCCGTGATCGAGAGTTCGGACTCTCGTGATGATAAACCCGATGAACAGACGAGATTCCTTCGGAGGATCTCAGGTTCTTTTATGATCGTTAGATGTGAGGAAGAGATGTCGGCTTTAAGTTGGGGTGCGAATGCGCATTAAGGTAAGTAACGAGAAGATATGGATGGCTAGATTCCACCCGCCCAGATCTACAGCTGAGGTTTCATTCTGAAGCCCCCTTGTTGTTCTGCCTTTAGCGGTGGGGTGGGGTGGGGGGGTCTGGAATCGGACGTGCAACTCTCGAACGGTTGATATTAATTCACCTGGATCAATGGTGCTCAGGTGAATTCCGAACCCCCCTTTCCATTCTGCCTTTAATGGGGGGGGTCTGAAATAGTGTGGCATGTGAAGTGGGGCCCCCTCCTATCCCATTGACTATCGTGTCGCATTTCCCCTCTGCCACCAGTACTCCACTTAATCATGTGATGGGGCCTGTTCTCATTGGTTATTCTCTAGCACTGTTGGGATTTGTTCCTATTGGCCATTTGCTAACCCTGTAGGGATTCATCCCTATTGGCCGGTCACTAGCCCTGTCGGGGTTCAGCAGTTGTAGAGTCGAACGATTCAACATCACTGTAGTGCCGAGGCGTGAAATGCAAAGAGGCACCGCGATTATTTGAACTATGACCATGACCCGTGACCACATGGGAATGGGGAGAGAGAAAGAGATAGCTTGCGCTAGGCCTCCGTAGGTAGTTAGGGGCTCTGATTCAACAGGAGACCAGAAAAAGTAAGATTGAGGTAGTGGGTATGTGACACACTTTTGAAGGTCCTTTGGTAAAAATATCATTTTTTCAACTTGAGCATTTAAGTTAGGATTCCACCTCCACTTTTTGTATCTCGTTGTCTTTATCACCTTTCCATAGGATCGAACCCACCAAGTTTCGACACGGAACCATCTTTGCTTCTTTAGAAGTGTCGTAATGTCAGGGTAGAGCCTTTCCCTTCATGGATTCCCTAGCTAGATTATGCTTGCATTTTCGGCATCCATGTTGTTGGTAATTACTATAGGCTCGAGAGTCCCCATTAGTCTTGTCTAGATTATGAGTTTGAGCCTCATCTGCATGACTTTTTATCACTCTTGACCTCACCCTCGGGGCTCCCAAAATTTTAAACAGGTCTTCTTTTAAGCCCTTTTTATACCCTCTAAATATGAAAATATTGTCGAGAAATCTTGTCGACCTTCACGCTCGCTAAGCTGAAATTTGAAGGCACGCCTGTCCAGCGGTAGTTTACCCCTTTTTCGGTCCAGATGGTCAATTGTATGAATAAAGGTATGCTCTAGGAACTTCAGTTTTCTAGAAGAGTATCCCCAGGTATAATTTAACCCCTTTTTCGGGCTCGGGGGACTAAATTTACGAAAAAGGAACCCCCACAGAGTCCATAGTTGAGCTCTTTTCAAACTCCCTAAAATTGAAAAGATCGTCGAGTGACCTTATTTCTTCACACTCGTTAAATGTCCAAGAAGAAAAACCTTTACGGAGTCCATATTTAAGCTCTTTTCAGACTCCCTAAAATTGAAAAGATCGTCAACTGATGTTATCCACAAATTTGGTCATTGTGATGATGTCATGATGATATCATGATGATGGAAAATAAAGCTCTTTACCAAGAATACTTTCCTGAGAAAAGTTACAGTTGTCTTCTTCCAGAATTCACATTTTGAAACATGTTCGCAGGTTGCTTATATATTCACCTGCGAGAATGTATGTTTCTCGCAGGCTGCTTTAAGCTGGGGTGCGAACTTCTCGCACTGTACTCATGGTTAGGATGCGAACATACTCTCAAAGAAGAAAAAGATAAAGATCTCGAATCTTCTAGAAGGGAATCTTCTAGAAGGGTGAGTTGGCTTTCGAGTGGTTATTCAAGTACTGGCATTCCAGATATCTTGGGATCATTCCCTATCCAAGTAACTAAACCATCTCTTCCTATATATTGAGGAGATTTATCATGGAAAGGGTTAAGTTGAGTAAGCAGCAAGATAACAAGAGATTGATTAGAGGATCAATGCAAGATTGTGTGGAGGACTGATGCTACAGCAGCAAGAGACAACAGCAAGGTCATCAAAGTAGTTGATTTTCTTCATGCATGAGCAAGTGTGTGTGTCAGAGCTAGAAGCCATCGAAAGGAGACCTATGACATCAAGGCTCAGGTTGTAAGTTTCACTTTCAATTAATTGAATACAGAAATATGTCCCTTTCGCATAAAGATGATGTCACTTTATTACATAATTCCTTGATCATATGTATAGACTAGTCATTGAATAAGTTAATCTGCCTTTACTTCGATTGGTTCATTTTGTTGTGATCTGGACGGGACGAGAGCGTTGGAGAAAAGCTTGGAACAACAGAGATTTAAGGAGAGTGTTCATAAGGTATGTCCACAACCCTTTTCTCTTAGTTCATTCAATAGGCTAGATCTAGGGAAAGTGTCGTATTCTGTCCTGTTTTGTTCTAGATACTAGGTGGATCTAGGGAGATCGGTTAGTGTCCGCACCTACGGATATATCCCATAAAAAAATTGGCGACTCCACTGGGGATCAATCCCTTTTTCTTTTTTGGTTTCTGAACTTTCTGTGGCCATTTGATCTGTTGGCATTTTTCTTTTGATTTTTCTATCTCTGAGTCCTCAGGATACCCTGAGAGACCTTCTGGGTCTATAAGCCAAATTGATTTTTACTTTCTTTTTCAAAATTTTCATTAGTTTCAGGGATTCTCGCACTGTGCCCATTTGCAGCATGCGAGAAACTTGTTAGTTCTCACTCTGCATATACATTTCAGTGCGGATAGTTCGCATGCTGCATCAAAGTGGCCTGTGAGAACTCTAGTTTCTCGCACTGTGTCCCACACTCGCCTGCGAACAGTTTTTGAAATTTTTTGAATTCAAATTTTGTCTCTGTCAATAACTCATAAATGTTGATTTAGACCTCTTTGGCTTGTTAAATCAATGACTTACCTATCTTTTGTTACAATTTCCTTGCTGGAACTGATCTAGGTTTTCTAGGTGTTTCCTTACCTTTGAAACTTGACTTTCATTTCTTAGTTGTTGTTGGCATTTTCATTCTCTCATACTTCTGGAGTTGAGTGTATCTAACTGGATGAGAACCAGGGATTGGTTGAGAGTTGAGTGTTTGGTGTTTCTCTTGTACTTGTTGGTTCGAAAGGACAAATTTTTCATTTTCATTGAGAAGCTCCTTGGTTTTCTTTTGTTTTTGCTTTCATTGAAAGTTTTGGATTGGGTTGTTTTGTTTGGATCTTTGTAATTTGGTTTTCTTTTCTCATTATTTAGAGTTCTGCTTGGAAAGTGAACTGCATGTTTTCTTTCAAGTTTTGTTTTTGCTTTTCGCGAGAACATTGAAAATCAAAGTTTTAAGAGTATTGAATTGTTGAAAAAGACATATGGAACTTATTCATTGATATATGATTGTTTGCATTGGAATCTGAAAGGAAATTGAGCATTGTCTTTACATTGTAGTATTGAGATTGATTCAGAAATTGTTTTCTCTCTCCCATAACTAGGATTCATCGAATGAAAATAATTGTATTTCATCATATTGCATGATTTAGGTCAGAGTAAAACATCACGAGTTTCATTTCCGTTGCCTTTGAGTAAACAACAGCCTGTAAAAACATTACGTAATATTAAGATCGATCTAGTAACTTTTTCTAGGGCTCTTTTACACCAACATTTAGCTAGGCTAGTGCTTTGGAGTAAGAAGAGAGACACACTCTCCAACAGCTCAAAAACACACAATAGTATCTTGAGTTAGGGAGTGTAAAATTCCATTGACCGCATATTGTCCTGGGAAGCCCTTCTAACACAAGGGTCAAGCATTAGGTCGCATTGGTGTTGGCAGAGATACTAACCTGCTTTGTTGACATCATTGTAGAGATTGCATGTATTACGGGGATCACTCTGAGGTATACCCACAATTATGAGTGGAAGCCTTTGAGTTGGTTTCGGGCTAGATACCCTGCCCTTGCGTGTGGATCGGACTGACGACTTTTTCCCCAGGCAGTATTGTTGTTTGTGGTGACCTTAGTTGCTTATCTCTCTAGGTTCTTACCCAAGGTGACTGTGGAGGGGAAAGTCTTCACGGTACCTGGAATCGACGTTGATCAAACTCACTCGGGCTCCCTGGAGGGTATACCCACGATTATGTGTGGGAGCTTGCACCAGGGAATAAGTCTATTAAGCAGGTCGTCAACGTAACTTTTCCATCCTAGCTCCGCCCCTTCTCATCTCGTTGTTGCGACGTTGGATTTCATCACCAACTAGTGGCTTCGGAATTAGAAGATATTGTTTGCTTGGTGTTTGCCTCTTAGTTTTTGTTTACTAGTGTGTGTTGATTGTTTCTTGAAGTTGACCATAGGATTTTCGTTTGGGAATTGATTACTTGGTTACAATTTCTCCCCCGCGACGTTCACATAGGATGCAAGGTTTGTCCCCGGAACATCCGGAAGATTCCGAACCTTTGCATACGGCAACACCTGAGGGTACCCCTGAGGACTCTCCTCATCCAGGTAAAATTCCCCTTGTTACTCTACCTCACGTGGACATTAGTGACGTCCCAGAAGTTTTTACACCACCTCCACAAGTTGAACCTACTGATCCTCTTGCTGAATTTCGAATTACCAACACTGTAGAGGATTATCGCATTCGTCGTGGTGAACGACCTTCAGGCCGGTTTCATCTTTCTGGAGAAACTCTTGTTGTATCTTCTGAATCAATCGTTGGGCCTTCTCACGGTGTAGGGGGCCAAGATCCCTTTGGGTCAAGTGATTTCCGACGAGTCTTGTTTGGTACTGAATCCTCTGTTTACGAACTCGTCAACCCTCCTGTCTCTCCTGAGCCAGAGACTACACCCGAGACTACCCCTTATCGTTTTGTTCTTCCTCCCAAGATGGCCCATCTTGCAAATACTACGAGTGTCCAAACCGGCTTTCCTACCACTACTCTTGCCCCTATTAATACCCAGCGAACTCCTGAGGCTAATCCGAATTTACCTCCTGGTTACCATGCGCTGAATCCATCGTTGAATGTGCCCCATCCGACACATCCACAAACTCCGGTTGGTTCTCCAGGTGGTCCTTAGTTTCCTGGGGGGCATACTATTCCCGGTTTCATCCCGACACTCCCTCTCTTTCCTACTGGCAATCCTAATCCTGGTGGCATTATCACGACTGTTGCACAAAACTTGCACAATCCTGTTGGTGAACAGGGTAGTACGTTTCCTTTTCCTTTGCCCGGACTTAACACAGTTACTAACCAACCTACGGTTGGTATACAACTTTTGAGTGGGACTATCCCTTTGATCGGGGGACCAACCTCACTTTTAGGACAAAACATACCTCCTGCATTGGCCCAGTATTGGAATCAACTTATGCAGAACTTTCCTCAAAATGTTGGGGGGAAGCAACCTGTCCCTACTACAGGCCAACCGTATCTAGGTGTGACTAATCCTATTTGGGGTTCAGGTCAGACTTCTCAACCTCAAGTCACTACTCAGGCACAAGGTCAAAATCCTTGGGGTTACTATCCGATTCAACCTCCACCAAATCAACCAGGATCTTCCCTCTGGGGGTAGACTGCATACGGTCCCACTGGTTTACCGACAAGGCTTCCGCCCCAAAGTCACCAGTATCCTCAAGTGAATCGGAAATTTCCTTTTCTTGCTACTCTGGACCTGCCAGATTTGTCTAGGATTCTTAATGATCCTATTCGTCACTCTCCCCAATGGCCTGCTATTCCTGCAAAGCTTCCATCGGACATTCCAAAATTCGATGGGAAGGTGGGAGAGGACCCTAATAATCATGTCATGACTTTCCATTTGTGGTGTTTGTCCAACTCGTTTATGGACGACTCCATTAGATTGCATCTTTTTCAACGGACTCTTACGGGTGCTGCTGCGAAGTGGTACATTGAATTACCCCAAGGTTTCTTTTCCGATTTCAACACCCTTTCCATGGCCTTTCTAACACACTACCAGTTACCAATTCGATACGATACTGGAACCGAGATTTTAACCTCTTTCAAACAAAGCTCGGGCACTCATATATCCGATCATATTCATGAGTGGCGACGGAGGAGACGTCTTATTAAACTTGAGCTTCCCGATCAGTTACTGGCAGAGTGGTTTACAAAGTCTTTTGTAAAAAAAATTGGTAAAGACATTGCTATGGGCGGTGTTGTCACTGAGGAGCAGGCTATCAGTCGTGCTCAGTATCTGGATCTCGTTTATTCGCAAACGGGAACCTTGTATGATTTACTCCCGGATTTACCTCGTCCTGGTACTTCCAGCACTCCTGCTACTTCCGCTGCTTCGCATGCAGCTGATGGTGTGATTGGTTCCACTCATAGCCACTCACATTCTGTTTCAACTACAACCCCGAAATCCAATTACTCTAATGTACAAAGTGCTTTGTCTCCCGCTCCTCCCGCCGGTAAGACCTCTGAAGTGAACGTTGTTCAATCTACATCGGCCGGTAAGAATAAGTCTAGAAAAGGGAGAGACAAGAATAAGGAGGGTAAAAACAATAATCCGAATGAGCAAACCAAATCTCCTCCTGTTGATGACCGGGATAAGCGCAAACCACGCTACCCTTGCCTTATCTGTGGTGACGATCACTACACGAAGGATTGTCCGAGACGTGCCG
>ML799329.1:222184-232544 GCA_009831015.1 Picea engelmannii
CCAGCCTTTCCTGGAAGGGAGCTTCAACCCCCTGAAGATAGCACCAGTTTCTACTGGCAGATTGCTACTGCTGAAGGGTTTAACCCTCATGCTCACTGCTGACCACGTTTCATTAATTTTCACACTGGATCTGGCAGTTTCATATAACGGTTATGACAGTAACAGAAATTATCTCAAGGGTAAACACAGATCTACAAACTGTCAGGCAGTTACCAAAGAACACATATTAAACAACTCAATAAACCTAGAGATGAAGCCTCTGATCTCATGGTTGTTGAACCCACAGTTGTGATCTCTCTGTCAATGTAGATCTGTCGCCTGACTCCCACGAGGAGGTTCCTCTTTCTTCCAGCCTTTCATGCTGCCAGCGCAAATGACATCACCCACCAGTAGATATCCCTGCTGTCAGATAAATAGCCTCTGCATCCTTCAACCACCCTCTATGCCGAGAGCATCAACCCCATTTTAAACCCATTGGTCCAGGACCCGTTCAATGCTCATCGGGTCCCATATTTATTGCCCGGAGGAAATCGGGCCTCCTTTTGAAATTCGAATTAAACTTATCCGTGCCTTTTTCGAATCGGGTTTCGGTATCCCATATGCTAGCCCCTTCCAGCTACACAATGGTCCATGTGACCTGCCTTCGTGCGACCTTGGTCTTAACACTCCATCGGAGTTTCGGCACTTGCGATGACAATGTTTATGTCATCACGATTTCCCGATTCGCGATGTGTTTCATCCCTCCTGACTGAGCCCTGGTCCATGTGAACATTACCCATGACCACAACCTAACCCCATCAGGGCTACGGGGTTTGTGATGCATCAATGCATTCACCCGGTGATTCCCGATCGTCCAAATCCCGACACTCCATTCATATGCTAACAGCTGGCCTCCACTACGCCTATGTCCTCCTTCGCTGTTGTGCTGACAGTTGTATCCCACTCATCGGGATTTTGCGGATCGCGATTTCGAGATGCGCAAAACCTTTGTGCCCGGGATCTCCGATATCCCGATTTCCGATTAGCCGATGAACGACCTCCTGTCGAGCCTTTTGCTGATAGCACCAATCTCCTGCCACGCGTCCTCTCAGATGGACGGTCCCTATCCCTTCGGGATTTTGAGACTTTCAATCTCTCGTTTCCTTCGACCTCAGAAACTCCGATTTCCCGATGTCCAATATGTCGACGGTGCCTTGATCTTCGACACCTGTCCCTGCTGATGGATGGTCCCTATTCCTCCATACTCCTTCCACCCGATCCCAGAAATTCCGTACAGAGCTGTGATCAACGGTCCTGGTGTGATCTTTCATTGACGGTTGTGATTGAATCGCAATATCGCGTTTCGCGATTTCGGGGTTTTCATTGACGAGTGATTTGGACCTTTCAAAGTCTCGAACCCCGATATGCTGCTGACGTCACACGTGTTTTGACACGTGTTAAACACTGCCACGTGTCACTCTGATTTGTGACTTACATGTGCCTAAACTGTTGAATCTTCCTGCCACCTGTCATTACCTGGTTGTGCCACGTGTCATTTGTGCCACCTATCAGTCGAGATTTCGCATATCGCGAAATCGGGATTTTCGTTGCATTGTTTTCTTTGCATGTTGAAACCCTGATCCTCGAAACTCCGATGAAGCCTCCTGTCTACAAGTGGATGGTCCCGATCTCTTCTTGTTTTAACGGCTGTGATTTCATCGCGAAATCGCATATCGCGATTTCGGGGTTTTCGTTGTCATTGTTCACGAGACACGTGAAACTCCGATTCCCGATTCTCCGATGGCTTATCTCCCTCGCTTCTTTTGCAGATCTGACGGCTGTCGGGTATCTGCTTCCAATCTGACGGCGCGGATCACTTCTTCTACACACCAACAACTGCACTTAACATCTGCGCAGTTTCTCCTGATCCAACAGCTGTCGGGATTTCCGAGTGAGATCCGACGGCTCTCGGTCTCTTTCCTGTGCTCCTTGCACGTATAAGAGCTCTATGCCTCCTGAGCTTATTCTTTTGTTTGTCTGTCATCCTGTAAGACAAGCCAACAATCCTTTGTACATTCTTCCTGTATACATGCCATCTTCATTGCTGTACTTGCCATCAATGACAAGTATATGCTACCTGTTAAACATTTCCAACAACTTTTGCGCCATATTTCTGCAAATCCTGTCGTGCGCGCTGCTTTTCCTCAAAATGTGGCATGTTTTTCTGTCTCACTTGATGCACTACTCTCCAAACCTAGCTTCTCCAACAGTACCCCAACACTAACATATGGATCATCCCAAGCCACATTATCCTCAGTGCACCTTTTACAACTCTACTTCCAATGCATGAAACTTCTCTGCTAATTCTGACACTTTCTCTTTGGCCTCATCACTCTTCCTCGCTAATGTCTCCAAACCCTGCACTGGAATGTGATCTCCTACCACTTCTCTATTTTTTGTGAGCACTTTTTCCCATTTTCCCTTTGCTTTTTGGATCTCGTCGATCATCCCTTCTGCTTGTTGCTTAAATGTCTCCAACTAAGCTTGCCTTGCTTGTTTCTGCTCCATCATAGTCTCTACGTATTCCTGCAAGCTATTCAATTCCTGTGTTACCTTCATTCTAAGGGATATTTCCATGGTTTTATATATTTTCTTCAAGTCCTAAACCGCCACATTTAGTTTTTCCTCCTTCTTCTCCAATTGTTGTATGTTTTTGTCTTATTCTAGGCTTTTCCACATCTGTGCAGTCCTGTTGTATAGTTCTTCCACTTCTTTCACCTCCTTCGTTATACTCTCTACATGCACAGTAGCCTCTTTTTCCCTATTCTCTCGCACTTCTAGAGGTGTTCTCAGAGTTATATTCTTTGTTAGATACAATATTTCTTTCTTGTAACTCTCCATAGTCTATGTGATTTGTTGTATCTTCACTTCTCTTATAACCTCTTATTCCTACACATAGTCGAGTATACTCATGTATACCTCTATGAGATTCTTCTCCAGATTTTTGGCATGCTTCTTCTCTTCCTCCTTTTCCAGCGTGATTTTTTTTACATGTTACTTGTAGGATCTCCTTCACCTCCAGACCTATTTATAGGTTGGTGGCATCCATCCTAGCTCAAGCTTTCACTTGTTGCATTACACTTGTTTGCAGTCCATATAGCTCCTTTGTAGGTATTTTTACCATGACCAACTCCATATGCTCCACATATTTTACTGGTCATTGAGATGTTTGTTCATCCATATCCAACATGTCATGTGTGATGGGTAATCTAACATTGCTCACTACTACTGCCTTCAAGGTCTCTTCCTACTCCTTCTACACTAAAGTGTCTTGTTCATTATTTGTCTATTGCACTGTTGGGTGATGCATTGTATTTATTTGTAGCCTCTATAAGATTTCATGAACTTCGACCATTTTTTCCATGATCTCCTCCCTTTGCACCTTTGTTGTATGTACTACATCTTCTCCTCTGTCTTGGACTTTGACTACCACTAACTTGACATCGTCCTCTATGATCGTGATCCTTGGGGAATTTTTATGGTATTTCATATTTTTCAATATTTATGCTTCTTGTGCTCCCACTCTCTTCCTAGTTGGGGTTGTGGTTTGTTCCTCAGTTTTCATTTTTGTTGTCTCCCCATATTTTACTACCTACAAATGAGAACTATCCTTCTCACCATCTCCTTTGACTTCCTTACTAGATTTTTTCTCTTTCTATTTGGGTTTTTTGGTGGCTCTAATGCTTCCTTAAGATTGACCGCGCTTTGAATCCTTTCTGGTGTTTTTAGTTGGACTGCTTGTCTTTTTAGATGTTCATGCCTCTGATTTCTCCTTTAGTTTGGTTCCTTTCATTTTTTTTCTAGTACCTTCCACTGCATAGGTCGGTCTTTCACAATCCATTCTACTTCTTCCCTTGTTTTGCAGTATCTCATTTCCATCCACTTCTTCTTTGGGTCCCTTGTGGTTTGGATCCATAAGTGATGTATTGATCCTTTAAAATTTGCAATTCCTTCATTCTCTTGCACCACTTCCACTGTGATCCTCCATACATTTGTTTTATTTTGTTGCATATCCTCCAAGAACATGGATAATAGTGTGTTGTTATCTTTCTAGTTCTTGGGGTCCTTTGCTTGCCACAATGTTTCATAGTGCATTGCATAACACTTTCCCTTCCTGAATAGGAAAGAAGAAAACGTGGACTCCTATCGTCCCACCAATGCGATCAAGATTAGCAACTAGGATTAATGGAATTCCTTTCCATTATCCTATGCATCTCTATAGTCTACCAAGAATTGGTTCAACATATATGGTGACTAGTTGAATACTATGACCTTTGTGCACTACGTAGATATTTCTATCACTCATGTTGGGGATTCCTCCTTTCTGCACTTTCTCAACAATTTGCAGGCCATCAATTTTGTGGAAAACCTTGTTTCCTGATTGTTAATGTCCTTGATTATGATTTGTTGGTTTCCCTTGTTTGTCCCGAATTGGTTTTTCACTTCCTCTGTGATCTCTTTATCCCTGTATTTATTGTCTAGGTAGTCCTATGGATTTACTCCACTGGTAGGAAATCATGTGATATTTTCTATGAGATCTACGTCAATGGTGACTGGCCTATCCATCCACAGGATACCTCCATGTACCCTGGCCAATAATTGTTCCACACACACTCCCACATTTTTACTGCACCCAAAATGCGGTATATCCAACAGATTCATCATGCCAGAATTATAAAGACATGTGACCCACTACACGGGCTCTATAATTGGTTTCTCAAGGGGTCCTACCTTCCCTCTATCCTCCAAGTATGCTTCCTACATGAAGTCTAGAAACTTTGTTGTATCAATGATATCATGGTCTACATACTTGACATTTGGCACCTTCCCCAACATATCTTCTACTATGACTACAGCATCTGGAAGATGCCGTAATGTAATGTTCGTTGCACTAAGTGCTTTCCTCTTTTTACTTGTAGCTAGGGTTTCCTCTATGGATTCATATTCAAGTTATTCTTCTTCCTCTCCCTCCATTTCCCGTCAACCTGTGATGTCTTCTACCAGGACCTCGTCTACGTTGTATTTTTGCTTCTTTTTGTCCTTTTCTTTTGTCGATGTAGGATTTTTGAAACTAGGGTTCACGTTGTTGTTAGGGTGTTTTGCACTTGGACCCACTTGTACCTATTTTGTATTTGATATTTCCTCCTTGAATCTAGTGGGACTGATTGATTTAGTCTCATATGTTGTTACATCCTCCAACTCCACAAAATGTTTTGGTTCTTCCATTTGTTCCTTCTTCCAGCCAGATTGTCAGGTTACTCGCACAAATTTTCTAGGAGCAACAAATTTTTGGGGTTCCATTGAACTATTCTTGCACATGATCGTATGATTCCTCCTCTTGATTGATCACCCTTTTCTCTCACTCTCAAGTGATGGGTTTCTCAAAATTGTCTAAGTGTCAAACTTGCTTGTGCTTTTCCTTTTTTATAGACCCGGTCTTTAATGTTCTGTCTTATTTTTCACTTTTTCCAGTCATTTGCGTAGTGCTTAATTTTCCTGCATGTAGTCTTCTAAATTATGTCGCCCTAATTGTTGCACGATGTCATTCCTGAATCACTTATTACTTATTTTTGTATTTTTCTTCATTTTTTTATTTTATCTGCCCCTTTTTTCTTTTAGCTCCTCCTATTTACAATATGTACAAGTCTACTTGATGCACTGCAACTATTGAGGGTTAGTAGTTCGACTATTCCTATACAGTTTTGATCGACTACCATTCACCATTCCTTGCACTTCCTTTCCTATTAATTCTTGTAGTTGTACAACACCTCCATATGTAACAACCTTTATCTGATATGGCCCTAGCCAATGCATTCATAGCAGAGAACCAGATATCCTTCCTTAAACTTCTTCTTATTGATATGTTTCTCATTCCATGATTTATCCTTTTCCTTCTGTACCTCTTGGGGGAAACCTAACATGATTTTCTCTTCTTCTAATTCCATCAGTTGAGCCAATTTTTTCTACACTACACCATTTTATGTCATGTCTGTAATTGCTGCAATGCACAGACTTGCCATTAAATAATATAAGGGAACAATTGCCTCCTGTCCATACACCAATCTAAAGGGTGTTTTTCCTATTAATTTATTGCAGGTATTTCTATAAGCCCAAAGTAATTTTGGTACCTTCAAAACCCAATCATCTCTATTTACATTACAAATATTTGTCAAGGAATTCTAAAAAATATTGTTGAAGGCTTCCACTGTTTTATTTGATTGAGGGTGGTAATGAGTACTCTTCTGGTGGTATATCTTAAAATCTTCAAGCATTTCCTCAATTGTACTATTGATGAAGTGGGTCCCCTGATCACTCATCAATATCCTTGGACGTCCAAATATTGTCACTAAATTTTCAAATAAAAAATATGTTGCAATCTTTGCGTTGCAATCCTTTACTGGTGTTTCCTCTACCCATCTAGTTAAGTATTTTTTACTATAATAATGTATATGTCTCATGATCTTCTTGCTAGTGGATTAATTGGACCTACAAAATATATTTCCCATTTATCAAAGACTTTTAAATTAACCTGTGGTTTCAATGGCATCTCACTCCTCCTGGATGGATTTCTAACTCTTTGAAAACCATCACATTTCTGATAGTATTCTTTTGAATCTTTATGGATTGTTGGCCACCATAATCCTATGCAAAATACCATATGTGTGGTATATTTTTCTGTGTAGTTTCCTCATGCAATTCCTTCATGTGCTTCTGCCAAAATAATGGGTCTTTCATGCTCCATCAGACATCTCCTCAAGATGTTATATTCTCCAAGTTTGTATAAATGACCTACAATCAACTGATAATCTGTAGCTCTGACCACCATATTTTTCTTCTACACAGTAGTAAATTTTCTCGGTGTAAATCATGTACTCAAAAAATCAATAATAACAACAAGTTATTCATTTTCAATTTGTACTGAAAACAATAGTGAATCTATAAAGTTGTCTTCCAAATTACTAGGTTCTTCTCCATTTGTTATTCTGGACAAGTGATCTGGTCATGCATTCAGTCTTCCAGGCTTCACCACAAATTCAACTCAAAATCCTAAAATAGTAACAATCATCTCCATATCCTTCCCCCCAACACTAGATTATTAACTAAGTATCTCATAGTTGAATGATCTGTAAACATCTTAAAGTGTTGTCCCAACAAGTAATGTTGGTATTTCTGCAAAGCATACACCATTGCTAATCCTTCTCTTTTTTTATTGTTGTAGTTCTTCTCTGAATTTAATAACTTTTTTCTTGCAAAATAAATCGAGTGATCTATATCACATTATCCTCGCTAGATTAATACTACTCCTAATGCTATTTCATATGCATATACATCCACATGAATTTTTTTATCCCAATATGGAAATACTAAAATTTACGCAGTAACCATCTTCTCTTTCAAAATATCCAGACTCTTCTGTCATTCATCATTCCACTTGTACTTGGTATCCTTCTTCAACAACTTCTCCATTGGTGCAATGATTTGTGCATATCTCCTGATGATTTTTTTGTAGTACCATGTATGGCCCAATGTACTATTCAATTGGCACACTAATTTTGGTGGTGGTAAGTTAACTATAACAACAATTTTAGTAGGATCAACCAGCAGGCCTTGTTTACACACCATTATTCCTAATAAAATGCCAAAAGGTGCGTTGAAAATGAACTTCTTAATATTTAATGAGATCTGACATTGTCCGCATATATCCAACATCAGCCTTAATACTTCAACATGATCTTTCAGCAAACTGAACATTGTCCAATCATCCAAGTAAACCTCCAAAAAATTGGGAATAAAGTCCTTGAAAGATGCTACTACTACTCTTGAAAAAATGATTGGTGCATTCTTCAATCCAAATGGCATAACTGTATACCGAAATGAGCCCCACTCTATAGAAAAATATTTCTTGTGTCTATCTTCCGACGCAATCCTTATCTTATGATAACCTGAAAAACCATCTGTAAAAGAATAAGCTTCTTGACCCCCTACATTTTCCAACACCTCATCTATAAATGGGGTAGGAAAAGGATCATGTAGGTGAGAATCATTCAATTTTATCAAATCTACACAAATCTTGATCCCTCCTTGCTTATTTTTCTGCACCACCATAGGACTAATCCATTCAGATTCTTCTACAGGTTCTATAACACCATCTTCTAGCATATTATCAATTTCTATATTTACCTTCTCTTTGTATATTGGATTCAATCTATATGGCCTCTATCTGATAGGTATTCCTTCTGGTTTCAATGGGATTTTCATATCTCCTAGCTCTCCTGCTAGACCCTTCATCTCTGAAAATGTTGTTGGAAATAAGTCACTATACTCACGTAGTAGTTCTCTGTTCCTTTCTATTGTCTGATGATCCCAATAATCTCCAATACTAGCCACATTTGGGTTATCTGCAGTTGCAATGTTGACCTTATTAATTTTTAAAGGTGCGGCATAATCTTCTGATTCCATCTTGGGACCTTCTACATCCCTTTCACCTTCTACTTCTGGGATCTGGATATTGCATGGATTATCTTCTTTGGGTTATTTTGCTTCTACTATATGATAACAGTGCAACAATTGTTTGACTATCTAACTAGCCTACTTCTGAGATGATGGAATTATTTCAAACTCTAGTTCTTCAAATATCTCGTCTCTTACCACTTACCTCTGTACCAACCCACCTCAACGCGTGTTTCATTCTGGCACATCTCCTGGTAGATAATTCATGTAATCATTGTTTCTATTTTTATAGTCTTGTGTCAGAGTCTAAAGCACAAGAACTAATACTCCTCCAACTAAGTATGTCATCTACACTTTGATTGATATAATCTTCTTCGCGCATGGTAGTCATGTATAGATGATTCACATCTTCTATAAGAATATTATCCATCGCAGGTTCCAGATATATGCCTCCTTCTGAGGGATCCATGGAGCAATAACTATGTATTCTCCAGAATAAAATATCATCTTCCTTGTTTTCAAATTAATGATATCCTAGTTATCAAAGGCCCAATCCATACCCAACAATGTTGGATATAGTGAAGCATTGTACACTATGTCTACGAATTCAAAATCATTGATGGTGCACACACCATATAGATCAACTGGAATCCCCTTCAACCTTCCTATTGGCACCACTTTGTGTTGATTTTCTATCTTCAACTCGATAGGTGAATACCCTAATTGTGGTTCTCCCATAGCTTCCGAAGTTTTATTTGGCGGAACATTGACTTAAGATCCTAGGTCTAGTATAATATCCCTATATTGAAATCTCATATGTTAGCATTCAATCTGAATTCCCTACTGGTTCTTCTCTTCTTTCAGACTTGATTCACCCATTTTACCCCTTCTTCCCCGAGGTTACACTTTTCTATAAAATTTTGTAGTACTTGTAAGGAATTTTTATCACTTAACAATTTGACACAAGGTCCCAAAATTTTTCTTAATTTACTTACTTGTTTTGAATACTTCTCTTGATTGGTTTGATCAAATAATGAGGGCATGTCATAGACAGATATATCATCTACTGGATTTGTTCCTTAAGTGGACACAATATTTTCCTTTACGATTTCTTGTCTAGTTTCTTTGAATATCTCTTTCTCTTTGCATGCATCAAACTTTTGTTTAGGCGTTGTATTCTTCCTGATGCATTGGTAGTCATCTTGATACTTCTTGGTTGTATATTCTCCTATCTTAGCTCCACCTATAGTCATTATGTTAATCTTCTTCCCATCTTCTTCTCTTTTTTCCACCCCGATCCATTGTACATTCTGATTACGCGGGTTCCTCTTGTCCTTTATTTTTATCAATAGTGTTGGACAATCCTTTGTTTCATGGTCTTCTTTGCGACAATACATACATGTCGCAGGTGGTTGTAGGAAGAGTCTTGCATAGTGACCTGGTTTCTGACAATTATGACACACTATTGTTCCTCGACCTCCTCCAAATCCTCTTCCTCCACTACCTCCTCCTCTCAAGCCTCCTCTGTTTCCCTAATTATCTTTGCACGGTGTGTTATACTGAGGTACTTGATTATACTACGGATGTGGGCTATTGTACTGTTGTGTTGTTGTGCATTTTTGTGCATAGTTATATTTTTGTTTCCCTTGAAATCGATGCACATTATACTATGGTTGTACTGCAAACTATTGCACATGATTGTATTGTGGTTGTTGTACAAATTGTTGTGTTACATGTTCATCCTATATATATATATATATATATATATATATATATATATATATATATATATATATATATATATATATATATATATATATATATATATATATATATATATATATATATATATATATATATATATATATAT
>ML799329.1:232644-271354 GCA_009831015.1 Picea engelmannii
CAAGGAAAATTCTAGAGGACGACACTTGGAAAGTATAAATAGGAGAGAAAGTGAATCCTATTTGCACCTTTTGTTTTTGGAATATAATTGAATATCTATTTGTGAAAGGTTATTTGGCAGGTATTATTGAAAGATCAAATTTGTGGCAAAGAAATCGCGGCAAAAAAAGTGAGGCAGAAAAATCACGGCAGAAAAAAGTGCAGTAGAAAAATTGCAGCAACATAATCACGATAGTAAAACCTCAGCAGTAGAATCGCAGCAGTAGAGTCGCGGAAACAGAATCATGGCAACAAAATCACAACATCAACATGGTTGGAGTCTATTTATGATAGATATGGCACATCTTGTTTGAGGTATGTTTTGTGAGCTAGGGTTTAGCTCTTGAGATTGTATTGGATGTTTAGTATTTCTTCATATATTAGATTTGTTGAGGGATACAATTGGTATTTTTTTGTTGGTATTTGGCATATGGATATTGGTCTTTTGGTTGTGATGTTTTGTTGAATTTGTTGGTTTCATATCAGTAAGGGTTTGATGTCTAGTCCATGTGATGGTTTATTACACATGATTATCATTGTATGCACATGTATGGAACATGACTAGAGAGACATAGATGCACATGGTTTGAGTGATATTCTTGCGATATTGGGTATGAGATATATGTTATGAGATATGATATATTGATGAGATTATTGGTACAGATTGTTGGTATATGTTAGTACAAGTTATTGGTATAGGTTGATTATAGGTTAATGGTATAGGATAACTACAGTTTATTGGTACAGGTTGCCTATAGGTTGTTGGAACATATTGATATAGGTTTACATTTGTATATCTCAAAGTGACAATGTGGTAGTGGTTTCATCATTTGACACCTATATTTCATGGCAGCATGATGGGGCAAGGATAGATGGTTGTAGTCACCTTCTGGTTTTAGCTGGAGAACATAGGGGGTTGTAGCCTCCTTCTGGTTGTATCCAGAAAATTTGAGAGTTGGAGCTTCCCTTAGGTTGTAGCCTAAAAATATAGGGGATCGGAGCCTCCTTCCAGTTGCAGTTGGAGAACAAAGGAAGTTGGTGCTTCCAATGAATGTAATTCTTAAAGACATATAAGAAAAAAAATTATGTGGTTTTCTTCGACATTGGGTTTCCACGTAAAAATACTGGTGTACTGTGTATGTGTATGATTGTTCATTGTTCATGGTTTATTTACGTTTCACTTGTTGAATGATAATGGTATATTGATTATAAATATAAATATAAATAACACCTACATATTTTGGTTAAAAGGTTTAAAAATATCTATTATTGATTCACAAACCCCCCCCCCTCTCAGTAATACAACAATTGGTATCATATCAAGTTCCTTCAGAAATCAGTTTAACCACTAGAAGGTAGATCATGGAGAGAAACAGTATGTACAAAAATGGAATATCATAGTTTGATGGACATAAATATGCATTCTGGAGAAAAAGGATGGAAACATATGTACAAGCATAGGGATTTGAGGTTTTGCAATTAGTTGTAGATGGATATAAAGAACCTTTTATTTCTCCAACAAATGAAAATGGAAGGAAACTCATTCTAAATATTTCAAAGGCCAAAAATTATCTTCTTAATGGTCTTGGTGATTCAATATATGGAAAAGTTATGCATTGCAGCTCCGCAAAGGAGATTTGGGACAAAGTTCAGAATGTTTATGAAGGAGATGAAAAATTCAAGGAAGCTAAGCTTCAAACTTAAAAAGGTCAATTTGAACATTTGAAGATGAACGAAGATGAGAATATCGCGGCTTACTTCTTCTAAGTTGATGAAACAATGAATGCAATCAGAGGATTGAGAGAATAAGTGGATGAATCTATAATTGTTCAAAAGTTACTAATATCTCTTCCAATGAGATTCGATCCTAAGATCTCAACACTAGAAGAAAGAACAGATATGGATTTTATAAGAATGGATGAACTACATGGAATTTTCACATCCTATGAAATGAGAACTGAATAGAAGAATCCAATTACAAAAGAAGAAAATTCAAAGCATCCAAGAAGTCAAAGAAAAAGTGAAAGTAAAAGGTAAAAGAATATAGCAGCAACAATGACATCTCAAAAGACAATGAAGAAGTAGAAAACTTCGTCAGAAGACTGAAAAAAGGAACCAACGGTAGATATAGAGGTAAGCTTCCATTGATTTATTTTAATTGTGATGGTATTGGTCATTTTGCTAAAAAATGTCCTCATAATAAAAATAAAATAAATGACAAAGATGATTCAAATAGAAAACAAATATACAAAGGAAAAAGAACAAAAAAGAAAGTCTTCAAGAAGATTTTATGCATCAAAGAAGACAACTCCTCATCAGAAGAAGATGAAGTCGATGAAAGTGAGACATAAAGAGTTTTATTCATGGTAGTAGAAGACTTTGATAAAGAAGGCACTGAAGAGGAATATGAAGAGGCAGAAGTTGAATACAAAGAAGAATTGTTGAGTGCAATAGAAGTTATAAAAAGAGAAAAGAATAAAAACAAGTCACTACAGGTGGAACTAACAAAAAAGAGGAAACACAAAATTCCAAATGTGAAGAACTAGAGCAGATGATCACTAAGTTAAAAAATCAAGTTGAAGAAGAAAAAAGAATTGAATAAGCACTCAAGGAATGGTTGGAAGAAAGAGACAGGAGCATTGGAAATTTGGAAGAAGAGATTGTCACATTGAGAAAAGATCTTCAAAACAAAAATATGCAGAATAGTTTTAAAGTTTTGGATAGCATTATTAACAGTCAGAGACCAAATCATGACAATTCTGGACTTGGATAAAATCAAATAGAAAATGGATCAAGATCCAAATAAACAAATCAAGAAACACATCCAAGAAGATATGCAGAGATAGTCAGAAGAAACAAGAAGTTTGCAAGGAAGATCATAGGGACACTCCTCCACCTAGAAGATTCACATTTCAGGATCAACGACACTGAGAAACAAGCAGGCCTCAAGAAGAAGAAGGATTCAGAGGAGTAAATTCATTCATAATATATTCAACTCCCAGGTATCAAACTATCTTTTTTGGTTTATGTTATGCATGTAATAATTTTGGACATAACGCTGTAAATTGTAGAGAAAATAGAATAAATAGAAATAACTTTGAAAGTCATGAACAAAATTGTTATCCAAGAAGGCCCAGTGAAACACAGAGAAGAAGCTACAACAGATTTGAATCCTTGAGCACTAAAGTGGAATGCTACAAGTGCAACAAATTTGGACACATGGAAAAATATTGTAGAATGACAGTCCCTCCTTGAGAATCACAATAGAATAACAACAGTGACAGAAAGGAACCTCAACAGAGAATATGGATAATAAATAAAAATTAGTATAACAATGAATAATGCACACTTGATCTACAAGATAAACACAACAAACGTGGTTGGTATGTCGACAATGGCTACTCAAATCACATTACAGGTGATGAGGACAAGTTTCTAGCATTGAGAAAGGAAAGAAATGGATCAGTCTCCTTTGGAAACAATGACTCAGCTAGAATCATTGGAAAGGAAACATTGAGAATTGGAAACAAGGATACCAAGGCAGAAAATGTTCTACTAGTCGAAGATATGAAACATAATATTCTAAGTGTAATTCAAATGTGTACCAAGGTCAAAAACTTATGTTCGATTCACATAAGTGTGAGATAAGAAAATAAGGTTCAGGAAAATTGGTTGCAAAAACTATAGGAACTTCAAGCAACATATATGTATTAAGTGAAATTGGAAATGAAAAGTGTTGTCTAGGAAAGGAAGATGAATTTTGGCTATGGAATAGAAGAATGGGTCACATAAACTTCAATAACCTCATCAAATTCAACAAAAATGAAGCATTCATAGAAATTCCCCAGATCGCGAAGCCAACCAACACATTATGCAAGCATTGTCAACAAGGAAAGCAAATAAAGACCAGGTTCATATCAAAGGAATACTCCACAACAAGACCGCTGGAAATTTTGCATATTGATCTAGTTGGACCAACTAGAACAAAGGGTTTAAATTTTGAGCAATATTTTATGTTATTGGTTGATTATTATACAAGGATGACTGCAGTATGTTTTCTCAGGAAGAAATTAGAAGAATTTGAAAACTTCAAGGTATACAAGGAAATGGTTGGAAATTAAATGGATTAAAAAATTAAATGTTTGAGATCTTATAATGGAGGAGAGTTTAATTCAAAGGAATTTATGGATTTCTTCAAAAATCATGGAATAAAAAGGAAACTCTTCATTTCTAGGACACCTCAACAGAATGGAGTTGTCCAAAGGAAGAACAAGACAGTACAAGAAATGGATCGAACAATGTTAATGGATTCTATTTTGACAGATGTATTTTGGACACATGCAGTGCATACAATAGTTCACATTCAAAATAAATTAATTCTCAGAAACAACAGTGATAAAACTCCCTACGAGCTATGGAAAGGAAGACCAGCAAATGTGAAGCATTTCAGAGTTTTTGGAAGAAAATGTTACATCAAAAGAGAAGATGGCAGTATGGGAAAGTTTGATTCCCGTGTGGACAAAGGAATACTTGTTGGGTACTCAAGTACAAGGAAATAATACAAATGTTTCAATCTAAGGTTCACCAAAGTTTTGAAAAGAATCAATGGAATGGTTGATGAAACAGGTGGATGGAAAATAAAGGAAGAAAAAAAAGAGTCAATGGAACATGTTTACAAAGAAGAAGCAAAGGATGAAGAAGTAGCAGAAAGGGAAGATGAAGAATATCAAATAGAAGTAGAATAGAAAGAACAAAAAGTCCCTCCAAAGACACCTAGCAAACAAATACATAAGAATCATCCCTCAGATCATATTATCATGAACAAATATGTAGGAGTTGATACTAGAAGAAAAATTCACTCACTAGAACAACTGCACCTAGCACTCTTATCCTGGATTGAACCAAACAGTTTTGAAGAAGTCAACAAGGATGGATTCTAGATAAAGGCCATGGATGAAGAGTTGGATCAAATAAAGAAGAATGACACCTGGGAATTGGTTCCAATACCAAGGTACAAGAATGTGATTGAAACTAAGTGGGTCTTCAGAAATAAATTCAATGAATATGGATAGGTTACCAAGAACAAAGCTAGATTGGTATGTAAAGGATATGCACATGTTGAAGGTATCAGATTTGAAGAGATGTTTTCCCCAGTTGCCAGAATGGAAGAAATCGGATTGATCCTAGATTATGCATGCTCCAAGAATATTAAAGTGTATCAAATGGACGTGAAATTATCCTTTCTGAATGGGGAACTAGAAGACGAAGTCTACATTGAGAAACCAGAACTATTCCAGTTGTCAGAGAATGAATATTATGTGTGCAGATTCAAGAACAACTTGTATGGTCTAAAACAAGCCCCCAGATCATGGTATTTTATACTGTACAGATATATACACCAGCAAGGGTTCAGAAAAGGAAATGCAAAAATCAACCTCTACATCAAGGTAACTCAAGATAGTATTTTATTAATTCAAGTTTATGTTGATGATATTATTTTTGGAAGTGATGATGATAGGTTAAGCCAAAAATTTGCAAAGGATATGCATAATGAATTTGAAATGTCATTGCTTGGAGAATTATCCTTCTTTCTAGGTATTCATATATGTCAAAGAAAACAAGGCATTTTTATTTCTCAAACAAAGTATATCGAAGAAATTATAAAGAGGTTCGGAATGGAAGATTTCAAATCAGTCAATACTCCTATGAAAACTAGTTGCAATTTAAGCAAAGATGATGATTCAAACTCTATAGATCATAGGAAGTACATGTCAATGATTAGCATCTTACTTTATGTTACAGCATCCAGACTAGATGTAATGCAGGTAGTTGGACAGGTGGCATGATTTCAAGCAACACCAAAGGAATCACGTGTTCTAGTAGTAAAGAGGATATCCATATATCTCAAGGGTACATAAGAGTTTGGATTATGGTATCCAAAAGAAAAGGATTTATCACTTATTTCCCACACAGATGCAGATTGGGCAGGTTGCATTGATGACCGGAGAAACACAAGTGGTTAAACGTTCTACTTGGGTGAGTGTTTGTTATCTTGGCTAAGAAAGAAACAATCATCAGTATCATTGTCTACAATCGAAGCAGAGTATATTGCAACAACAACATGTTGTACACAGGTTATATGGATGAAACAAAATCTGATAGATATGTAGGTTGAGTATGATGAGCTCATTCCAATATGTTGTGATAATACAAGCACCATCAATATCTCAAAGAATCCAGTGATGCACTCCAATACAAAGAACATTCCAATAAAGTATCACTTTCTACGGGAAAAAGTTGCAGAGAATAACATCAGAGTTAAATATGTGGGAAAAAAAGAACATGTCGCATATATTTTTACAAAACCGCTTCCAGGGGAATCTTTTGAGTATCTTCGACAAAAACTCGGAGTAATTTATACTCCAAAATGAATTCTTTTGAATTCTTATCTTATATGTATTAGTTTTACACGAGGAAGAACCATAAAGAGGAAAGTTTAGTTTGGTGGAGAAGTTTTAGGAAGAGTTCAGTCAGGGAGAGCAGTGCCAAGGACAGTTCAGTTAAGGGGAGAAGCCCCAATGGGAAGTTACCTTTTCCATTTATTTCAAAGGGGGGTAAATTCATTAGATGCATGTATAGAGAGTTAGATTCTTGGAGAGAGAGAACAGAGGCATGTTTCTAGGGGGATTGATGGTCATAGGGGGAGCATGAGCAATATGAATTCAGTGTTTCATAAGAGCGTTTTCATCAATTCCAAACAGGGATATTGTTGATTAATTGGGTTGGTTGTCATTGATGTCAACCCTTGAAGAAGTTTTGATATCCCCAAAAGTATGGTTAATGGAATTAATCTTGTTTGATGTATAATGGTATGAATATTAGTATATTTGCAGGTAAGAATATTCTAGATGGATAGTACATGTCATTCCATTTCCAGTGATATGTGGAATTTCACATAAATCCTCATGGTTAGATATTTATTTCCTTATGGAGTTGGAGATCCCTCCTGAGTTATCTAGAAGCCCCTAGAAGATCAAAGAAGTCAAATTATTCTAGAAACTCCTAGAAGAAGTTGACTATTCACAGTGGGTGAAACTAGGAGTGAATCATGGGTTAAGTTGTTGCAATAAGAAAATAATTGAAAAGTGAATTAGTTGCAACTAAAAGTGGAGAGTTTACTATTTGTGCTAAAGTGGTTAAGTTAAGTGGACAAAGGTTGAATAGTCAAAGTGGACAAAGTGGTTAAGTGAAAAAAAGTGGGTTAATGGATAAGCCTTAGAATATGGAGTAAGGGGTAAAGTTGTTACAAGGAAACTTCTAGAGGAAGGAACTTGGAAATTATAAATAGGAGAGCAAGGGACTCATATTTGCACCTATGTTTTTTTTGGAATATAATTGAACATCTATTTGTGAAAGGTTATTTTGCAGGTATTATTCATAGATAAAATTTGCAGTAGAAAAATCGCGGTAGAAAAGTGTGGGAAGAAAAATCATGGTAGAAAAAGTGCAGCAAAAAAATCGTGGCAGAAAAAGTGTGGCAGAAAATTTGTGGAAACAAAATCACGGCAACAAAACCACGACAACAGAATCTCGGAAACAGAACTACGACAATAGAATTGCGACAACAGTATGGTTGGATTCTATTTATGAGAGATATGGCACATCTTGTTTGAGGTATGTTTTGTGAGCTAGGTTTTATCTCTTGAGATGGTATTGGTTGTTCAATATTGTTGCATATATCAGATTTGTTGAGGGATATAGTTGGTATTTGGCATATGGGTATTGGTCCTTTGGTTGTGATGTGTTGCTGAAGTTGTTGGATGCATATCAGTAAGGGTTTGATGTCTAGTCCATGTGAGGGTTTATTACACATGATTATGATTGTATGCATATGTATGGCGCATGACTAGAGAGAAATATATGCACATGGTTTGAGTTATATTCTTGTGATATTGGGTATGAGATATATGTTATCAAATCTGACCTATTGAGGATATTATTGGTACAGGTTGTTGGTATATGTTGGTACAAGTTGATTACAGGTTATTGGTATAGGTTGACTACAATTTATTGGTACAGGTTGGTTACATGTTATTGGCACAGATTGATACAAGTTTATAGTGGTATATCTCAGAGTGACAGTGTGGCAATGGTTTCATCATTTGAAACTTATATTTCAGGGCGGGGGGATAGGGAAAGGATAGGTGGTTGTAGCCAGAGAACATAGAGGGTTGTAGTCTCCTTCTGGTTGTAGCCAGAAAATTGGGGAGTTGGAGCTTCCCTCGGGTTGTAGCCTAAAAATATAGGGGGTCGAAGCTTCTTTCCAGTTGCAACTAGAGAACAAAGCAAGTTGGTGCATCCAATGAATGTAATTCTTAAAGACATATAAGAAAAAACATTATGTGTTTTTCTCCGGCATTTGGTTTCCACATAAAAATATTGGTGTATTGTGTATGTGTATGATTGTTCATTTTTCATGGTTTATTTACTCTGTACTTGTTGAATGATATTGTTATATTGATCATAAAGATAAATAAAACTTACATACTGTGGTTAAAAGGTTTAAAAATCTCTATTACTGATTCACCCCCCTCTCAGTAATCAAACATATTTCATATTGTATTAGTTTGCATCAGAAGAAAATATTGCTTCCATATTGATACAAAGTAATTCAAAGGGAGAAGAACTACCAATCAATTTTATGAGAAAAAAATTGCATGATTATGAATTGAAATACTCAGAAATAAAAAATAAATACCTCTCTCTAGTTAAAGTAGTATCGCGTTTCCCCCGGGGGGGCAGCTCAATTGGCAAGTGTCGTGAAAATGAAGTTCCATGAGGTTTCGAGTTCAACTCCCCTCGGCTTACAATGTGTGCCACGTATGGGGCCTCGTGGGAACACCTGGAGGTTATAGTGGTAGCAGTTGGATAACACGGTCGCGTGTAACGCGAGCACGTGCCCAACTAGTTGTTGATTCCTCCAGACATTAAAAAAAAAAAAAAAAATAGTATCGTGTTTCAGAACATATATTTTTTCATCTCATCCCATAGCTTATGTCTTGACCTCTCCAATGAATATATTTCTTGATCAACATCTTAGAGAAGGAAAATGGGCAAATTGGCTTGCTAAAATCTAGAAATATGATATTGAAATCAAGCCTCTAAAAGCAGTCAGGGGACAAGTATCATGTAAAACAATAATAGTAATTGATGCAATAAATACAGATATATCAATTTCATTCGGATCATCTTTATCATCATTAGAATGGTATAAAAATATAATATTTTATTTTAAGTTTAGGAAATTCCACGTTGGAATGTCTTCCAAAGAAAGAAGATCCTTAATAATGAAGTCTAGTCAATATGTATTAGTTGCTAAATTTTTATTTCAAACGAATTTTGATGGGATTTTATTGAGATGCATAGATTGCATGAAGTCTCAAAAGGTATTACAATAATTTCATGATCGAGTTTGTGGAGGAAACTATGCACCCACAAAAAATGCTCATAGAATCATGAGAGAAGGTTATTATTGGCCAATTGTATTTAAGGACTTACTCAATGATCAGAAAATGTATCTCTTGCCAAAAAAATTTAGGTAAAATGAAGAAAGCAACAATTTCATTACAACCTATAACAATTGAAGAGCCTTTTGCACAATGGGGACTGGATGTTATTGGACAAACAAATCCCAAATCCAGTAAATCTTATTCATATATCCTCATTGTAACTGACTATTTTAAGAAATGGAAAGAATTTGTATCTTTGAAAAAGGTTGATTTTGAACAATTTATCATCTTCCTCAAACATAATACTATGTCATGATTTGGAGTTCCAAAGAAATTTATTACTAATAATGGATCAACCTTCATTGGGTCAAACTTTACAAAATTTTGTGGGGAATATAGTATCATTATGGGGCAATCATCAAACTACTACCCTCAAGGGAATGTGAGTCTACTAATAAAAAATTGATCCAGATTCTTAAGAAGACAATTACTATAAATCAGAGAAATTGGTATATGAAATTGATTGATGCATTATGCGATAGTAGATGCATCTCGAAGGATAGTACATGATTTTCACCATACACATTAGTATATGGAATAGAAGAAAAAATGCATATTCATTTGGAATTGAATGCTCTAACTTATGTTGTGAATAATGATGATATTGAACAAGCTCCTCCCCTCCAAAGAAGGTATCATCAATGAATACATTTGGAAGAACAACGAACTCAGAAATTGAAAAACATGAGTCAAAGACAACAGAACATAAAAAATGATTTAATCAAAGTACAACTACAATAGATTTCCAAAAAGACCAGTTGGTGTTACTATGGGATAAAGAAAAAGAAAAACCATCCATGCATATAAAATTTGAAGCACTTTGGATTGGTCCTTATGTAATTGAAAACGTTCTTGGGTATAATTCTTACATGTTGAAAGATACGAAAGGCACGGTTAAGACATTGCTAGTTAATGGGAAACACCTCAAAAGATTTTTCTCATAAAAATTCTCAAATTATAACATGTATATAGATTTTCCCATTTTTGTACATTCTTGTTAAGTCTTTCATTTTTTCTCATCTTTTGTTTCTTCAATTAACTCCATCACCCAGTGTCCAAATTATTTATATTTCTTTCCTTTTATCGATTATGGATTCTTAGAAACCCATATGTGGTTACTGTCCCATGGTTAGAGCCAGTTTTTTACCTACAAGTGTGATAAATCTTGTGTAATTATTCTTGTATAGTCAATTCCAATTTTTCCTCCACACTTAGAAAATATTGAGATCATTGATCTATATTTATGAGCATAATGAAATGAATAACAGATTGAATACCATAACACAGAGATATGGAGAACAAAAACATATATCTAGTGAACAATAACTTCTATTGAATAAATAAAATAGGATGAAACTGTAAAACTGCAGAACTGAAACAACTTGTTCGAATGGTGGTAGTTATCTCTGAGAAGAGATGTGGTTGCTACGCGCATCCGTCTGAGCAAAATGATTACAATGAGGCTCCAGATACTTTTTAACATTACTCTTGAATTCCAAAACCCTCGACATCCAAAAACATAACCCTAGGAGATGAAACACCAAAAGTTATGTGGGCCCTGATGGGTAAGTTGGTACCTCAACTTCCTGGGGTCATAAATTTTGCATATGACCTTTGTTTTATGTATGGGATAGCCCGTTGGAAAGTTATTTTTGAGAACTACACATTATATCATCAAAATTTGACTCTGTCTACAGTTTGATTGTGGCAAGACAAAAAAACACATTTTAGGGCCCCAAAACGGCCCTAGAAGTACAAAAAGATGTATTGATATGAAAACTTCCAAAATATGCCAGTTCGAATAGGTGGGTGGCCACCAATATCCACC
Organism: Picea engelmannii; assembly: GCA_009831015.1. Classification (NCBI taxonomy): domain Eukaryota; kingdom Viridiplantae; phylum Streptophyta; class Pinopsida; order Pinales; family Pinaceae; genus Picea; species Picea engelmannii. Next base: position 244,080 of record ML799329.1, read on the forward strand.
TAGATGTTGTGTAGGGCTTCAGGATAGCCCCAAAAGTGAAAAACCCGTAATTACAAAGAAATTTCATCATTATAGAGAAACTTGTTGAACTAAAAATTGTCAAGATGAGCCAGTTGGAATAGGTGGGTGGCCACCAATATCCACCTGGATAAATCCTCCCCCCTTAGGAAGCAATGGTATCCATTGCATTGAGTTCCCTCATCATGTGAGGAAACTATTGTTGAATTTGGCCCCGGGTGAGACACTTGCCTTGGTGTCAGAGTTTCCCTACCTTGACAACCAGATAAAAATGGACCCTCTGTTGGAGAGTTCCCTTGACCTAGGTGTCCAAAATATGATTAGTTGATTCTTGTTCCATGCAATACGGGTTGACCTTTGTTGGTTTCAATTATTCTACAATCTTCGAGGTTTCCAATAATCATGGAAAATATGGTCGAAGGAGGTCCACATTGAACACTGGGTGTAAGCCAAGGAAAGGTGGAATGTTGAGCTCAAAATCAATGTTGTAGACAACCTTGATGATAGTGTAAGTCCCATAGCGAAGTGGGTGGAGCTTTCGATGGGGCCCTTTAAGGCGCTCTTTCTACAAATGTAACCAGACCTTGTCTCCCACTTGAAACTGGTGCAGTACTCGGTGTTGATCATGGCGTTGCTTGTACTTAGCATTGGCTTTCTACAAAATATCATGGACCTGTTGGGGGATGTGTTGAATCCACTCAATGAATCTGGTGTCTTTATATGAAGAAATTTTGGTCTATTGGTAAATCTGAGGTTAAGTATGAGGTAGCAAGTCTGAGGGTACGAAGTAAGGTCGAAGGTGAAACTCTTAGAGTTGCAAAAAATGTGAGTAACCCTAGTTTATGAGGTATCTACAGGTTACAGGTCATAAGGGTGCATATGTACAAAGGATGCAGAGGAGAAAAGTGTGGATATCCATGGGTAGTGGTGGAGGAAGTCATGAATCTTTGAGAAGCTTGTGAAAGGGTGTGAAGTGATGCTTGTACCAGATTGTTGATGCCCAGGTTGGTTTAATTATCTGTTATATGATACAACAAAATGTCTACAGGATCAGAGGTATGTTTTTTATGCATTTTTATCATGGATGATATGGCACATGTTTGAGGCATGTCTTGGAGGGCCTTTTGGTTTATGGTTGTCGTCGAGGTCCATGTTTTGATGTCATTGATACATGCTTGAGAAATATCATTGGTGTATTGATCCAAATTTTATGAGCAGAACGAAATGACTATATATTATTAACAAGTGCTTAACAAAAAATAACAGAGATACGGTAAAACTGGTTTTCTATTCAATAAGGAAATAAGATGAAACTGTAAAATGCAATGAAAACAAGCTTGCTAGAATGGTGGCGGCTTATCTCTAAGAAGAGATGTGACAGTTGCGCTCATTCACAAGAATATGATTACAATGAGGCTCCAAAGGCCCTTTTACAATAAACAGGAATGAAAAAAACCCTAGACATCCAAAAAACTAACCCTAGGAGATGAAGCTCCAAAAGTCATGTGGGCCCCGTTTGGGTAAGTTAGTACATCAACTTCCCAAGGTCATAACTTTTGCATACAATCTCTGTTTTAGGCGTATGATAGCCCTTTGGAAAGGTATCATCAAGGATATTCATTTTGGGGGCTCAATCATGCCTTCAGATATAATTGAGAAGCTCGATCCCAAAAAAACCTTCATTTAGGCCCTCAAAATGGCCCCAAAAGTTAGAACTGCTAAAAATAGTAAATTGCCAAAATTGTCAGAAAATTGTTTTGAGCCAGTTGGAAAAGGTGGGTGGCCACCAATATCCATCTAGAGCAATCCTCCCTCCTTATGAATAAATGGTCTCCATTTCATTGATTTCCCCCATTAGATGAGGAAATTTCTGCTGAATTTGGCCTCGAGTGAGCCACTTGCCTTGGTGCAGGAGTTGCCCTGCTTTGATGACTCAATAAAGCTGGATCCTTTGCTATTGATTGCCATTGATCTGTGTGTCCAAAATCTGATCATTGGATGCTTATTTTATGCATTCAGGGTTGAGCTCTGTTGGTGTCAACTTCTTTGCTACGTCTGAGGTGTCCAATAATGGTGGGAAATAAGGGAAAAGGAGATCCACGTTGAACATTGGGTGAAGGCCAAGGAAAGGAGGAATGTTGAGCTCAAAAGAATTATCCCCCATGACCTTGGTTATGGTGTACATCCCATAACAGAGTGGTTGAATATTTCAATGGGCTCATGTAAGGCGTTCTTTTAGAAAGTGCAACCAAACTTTTTCACCCACCTCAAACTTATATGGCACCTGATGTTGATCATGGCGTTGCTTGTACTTGTCATTGGACTTCTGTAGGATATCATGAACCTATTGGTGAATGTGTTGGATCCACTCAATGAACCGGGTGGCTTTGTCAGCTTCATTTGGAGCAGGAGATGAGTCAGTCGAGGTGACTGCAAGGGGAAGTGCAACATCTATGGGACCCAATGGTTGGAATCCCAACCCCACCTGAAAGGGGTTGTGGTTGGTTGAGCTACGCAGGGCTCAGTTGTAGCTATGTTGGACATAGGGAAGGCTCTCATCCCATGTGAGAGGGTTCTTTGAATTATACATGCAAAGGATATACACAATCATTTGATTTACAACCTCAGTTTGGCCATTTGTCTGGGGGTGGAAGGTCGTGGATCTGGTGAGCTTGGTATCTAGCAGTGACCATAGGCTGGACCAGAATGTGCTAAGAAATCAACTGTCCCGATCTAAGACAATGGTTTTTTGGATTCCAAAATGTACCCAAAATCGTTCAAAGAATATCTTGGCAGTGGCCTCTATTGTGATGTTCTTCTTGCAGGCAACTAGAATCGCCATCTTAGAAAAGCGATCAACAACCACAAAAACACAGTCATTTCCCTGCTTGGTAGAAGAGAGGCCTGACATGTAGTCCATTGATATGGATTCCCATGGCCTTTAAGGAGTATGAAGAGGGGTGTACAGGCCATGTTTCTTAGTGGTCGGTTTGGAAATAACACAGGCAGTGCAAGACTTGATATACTTGTTGACCTCCTGTCGAAGTTTCGGTTAGTAGAAAGGTTTCTATAGCATCACCACTATATTTTCGATGCCGAAGTGTCCTACCACTCGACTATAGTGGTCTTCACAGATCAGATTTTTTGGTAGGTGGTGGAGAAGTCTGGGTCTGTCTCATAGATTTGGGGCCATCTAGAGGTCTCATGGCCACAGGAGTCTAGCACCATGGTGAGTATCGCGACTGGTGGTCTGTTGAGGCAATCAACGACACAATTGGTGCTTCCTGTTTTATACTTGATGCTGAGGTGGAATTACTACAAGTATGTGGACCACTTTTGATGGCGATCATTCTGCAATTTCCCTTGTGTCTGCATGAACTGCAGTGGCTTATGATCAGTGTGGATGATTGTCTCCTTCCCAAGAATGTAATGTCTCCACTGGAGGCAGGATTTCACAATGGAGTACATTTCTTTGTCATAAGTATGGTACTTACGAACAACATCTGATAGTGTCTCACTATGATAGGCCATGGGGTGCCCGTGCTAAGTGAGAACGACACCCACCGCATAGTCTGAAGCATCTGTCTTAATCTCAAAGGGTTGTTGTAGGTCTAGTAGTGAAAGTACTGGGGTTGGGCACAAGTGTTGCTTCAAATCGTTGAACGCTTGTTGTTGGAACCGGCCCCATGCAAATTTTGCCTTACCACCACCCCTGGTTATTTGGCTAAGGGCCCATGCAATATGGGAGAATCCCAACATGAACCTATGGTAGAAATTGGCAAGGCCCAAGAAGCTTCGAAGCTCAGTGAGTGTGGTTGGGGCTGGCCAGTCATGGATGACTTGGATCTTGGCTCGATCCACATGTACGCCATTCTGATCAATTATGTAGCTTGGGTAATGGACCCTGTCCATGCCAAAGGAGAATTTTTCCAAGTTGGCATATAGCTTGTGTTGCCGCAGGGTGTGCAGAACCTGCTGAATATGTTGCAAATGTTTGGCCCAAGTCTTGTTTTAAATGAGAATGTCATCCAGATACACCACTACAAAACTATTGGTGAATGGTCACAGGATATCATCCATCATCCTCATGAAAGTGGCTAGAGCATTTGTCAAACCAAAGGGCATGACTAACCATTCAAAAAGGCCTTCCTTTGATTTGAAGGTGGTTTTCCATACATCTATTTTTTCTGTTAGCACCAGGAGTCACTCCTGGATTGCAGCAGGAGTAATATCGATACCCATCAGTTTATATTTCAGAAGTTGTTTATAAAGGGTGACCGAATGGGAGTAAACTGGGAACAATATTGTTTTAACTCATAAAACTGGGTTGGAAATACAGAGCTAGGTGAGGTCTTGATCTAACTTAGGCCAGTAAGTTGCATAGTGGTGAGTAGGTGGAGGAAAAATGAGAGAGGAATGAAAGTCTACTTTGGACATCTAGTCTTCCAGCAGCCTTTGCAGGAAAATCCTCAGATATGAGATCCTCTCAGATCTGAAAACTTCAAGAAACTTAAAATGTTGCAAAAACCGATATAATCAAACCTAAATTATATAGTCATTACAACACTCGAATGGATCATCCATGCTAGGGATTTAAGAGTCATAAGAAAGAGTAAGGAAGAGGTTGGTTTCCATTAATCAAGAAGTCTCAAATATCAGTCTATAACCAGAGAACTAGAGGCCTCGCTAAAACTTTACAATTGAGAGCTTAGCTCTACCATCGATATTAACAAAATGGAAAAAATGCCTACATATACTTAGAACTGGCTCCGCTGCTGGAGGCACGATCATGTCATGAGTTTAAGGCTTTGCGTCGTTGATTTTCTCTATCAGGATGCGCATGCATACGTTGGTCAGACTGTCCATGTAGTCTTCTGTTGGACGCGATCTCTTTCAGTCCAGACTAACAACCTGCCTCTGCACTTTGTCCCTTTCTGGCCTTCTATTTATGGAAGGAGACGATGTCTCACCCACCTTCTGCATTTTCATTAACAGATTCATCGGGATCTGAGTGAACAGAGTCAACACCCACATTCAGAGACGTGGTTGTCTTTCCTTTTCCTTCTGCGCCTTGTTGGATGCATATGGGGAAGGTTGGTCGGTGACTGTGGATGTTGATGAGGAGGAACGGGAAAGGCGACAGGTACGGCTTCAGCAGGATACAACATATGCTCGATGGACAGGTGGAGGGATGTGGAAACAATGCGGTGGGGATAGAGGGTGTGGTGGAAAAGGGAGAGCGGGGATGATCATACAGGTGGAGATGACATGGGAGACATATGGCGGGAAGTGAGAGGCAAAGGCTAAAGGGGGATGTGACATGAGGCGGGGAGTGGAATACACATGGCAGGCGGGGATAAGTGAGGAGTGGCGCTGACACAATGACGGAGAAGGGATAGGTAAGTGGAAGACAAGTGTCAGCAGGAGGTGAGGGCAGTAAGCGGAAGAGATAAGTAGTATATCGGAGGGGGGGGTAGGTGGTTAGTGGTTTAGTGCAGGGGGTGAGTCCAACATCACGAGGAGGTGCCACGATAGTAGGGGCCTTGCTTCCAAAACCACCCATATAGGACCCCCCCTGCATTAAAGGAAGAATGACGGGGGGGTCCGGAATGGAACCTACTTCGTAGATCTGAGCACGAAGATCTCAGCTGCTCAGATCCATGCACCTCTTAAAATAATGCGCCTGCTCATGAAAACTTAGGATAAGTGGGTTTTTTAGCTCACTTCTTGTCACTCTTTTTCCATGGTGTCCATTCTGAAGGAAGAACACCTCCTTCACCAACATATGTGATAACATTAGGCTCCATGGGGGATAGAGTCCTCCCTGCGAGGCTCTAAGATATTTTATGCAGCTTAAGTGCCCTACTATTAGGCTATGAGTCATTTATTAAAATCAAAGAGACAAACAGGAAAACAATATTTACAAATACAAGGAAGCCACTTATGGCTCAAATAAAAAAATTCTTCAGGAAATTCCCATTCATAAGGCCATTAAAAACTTCTTCACCCTTCAAGTCCTGCAACCTGTAAGTATTATTTGAAAACACTTCAGATATTGTGAAAGGCCCGATCCACAGGGCTTCAAACTTATTTTTATTTCCTACTTGTTGTGCTTTCCTCTGTCCTACCTGGGTGCATCCCATTTAAGCACTAGATCTCCCAGATGGGATTCTCCTTTTCTCGCCTTTCTGTCAAAGGCTTGTTTGATCCTTTGCTGACAGTTACGAGCTTTGTCCATCACCTACTCTCTAGTCTGATGTACTTCCACCGGTTGATGAATCCTTCTGATCATGTCATCAGGCTCTCCTTGATAATATTGAAATAATTTTTCTACAGGTAGAGCCAGCTGAGAGGGAAAAATAGCTTATGTCCCATAAACAAGTTTGAAAGGGGAGATACCTATGGATCTTTTTGTTGTCACTCGATCAGCCCACGGGGCTAATTTTAGCTTTGGATCCCATGCCCTCTTATTTTCTTCTAACATCCTTTTAATAAGCTTGATCAGACTTTTGTTAGAGGACTCTACCAATTGATTTTCTGAGCAAGAATTGACGAAGTTAACCCCCAAGGCTTTACAATTAGATTCATCCAGTAGCTTGGCTAAACCTTTCCCTTTAACTAGCTTGGTGTGCTTTATTTCCAGATCAAACTCAAGGATTTTGGCTATCCCTTTGCTCCTTCATCCATCTATGTCAGGTTGAATAAGAATGTCCTTCACAGAAGTTAAAGGAACATACGCAATGACCTTTGAGTGCAAGACATAGAATTTGAAAGATTTGAGAGATTTCACCAAGTCATAGGCTTTCTTTTCCATGATGTCATACCTGATCTCAGCATCCCTTAGTGCTCTGCTGAAAAAGGAAATAGGCTGCTCTAGACCTGCATCATTCTTCTGTAGTAGGATAGCAGCAATTGTGTCAAAAGAAAAGAAAAGATCAAAAAGTCCTTGGAATAATTAGGATTGGTGAGCACAGGTGCCTTCGTCATAGCCTTTTTGATTTGGTCAAAGGATCCCCTGGGTTTAACAGTCCACTTTAATTCATTTTCCTTCCTTAGCATGGTTTTGATATGCTTTACCAACTCAACAAAATTTGAAACAAACCTTCTTAAAAAATTAATTTTGCCCAAAAAAGACTGGACTTATTTCCTGGACCTGGGAAGGGGCAGGGTTTTAATTGCCTCCACCTTCCTGGGGTTGTTTTTGACTCCCTCAGTGGATACTATGTGCCCCAGTAATTTCCCTACCTTCATGGAAAACAATGATTTCTTGGGATTTAAGGAGAGACCAAACCTTCTTCATTTTAAGAAGACCTTTCTCAGATGATAGAAGTGCTCTTTATCAGATCTGGAGAAGATTGTTATGTCATCCAGATAAATGAACAAAAATTTATCTTTTTCTCTAATGAAGGCTATGTCCATGGCTCACTAGAATGTTTCTCCTGTGTTCATCAATACAAAAGGAATTTTGGCATACATGAATGTGCCCCAAGGAGTGGTGAAGGTTGTCTTTTATCTATTGTCAGGTAAAACAGAGATTTGATTGTAGCAGGAAAAGCCATCAATCATGGAAATTCTAGATGCAACTGTTACTTTCTGCAATATGTATTCCATCTTTGGCAGTGGGTAATTGTCCTTCTTTGAGCTCCTATTCATATTTCTGAAGACGACATAGAGCATGATCTCTCCATTCTTCTTTCTCACTGGGACCAAATTGGCTACCCATTCTGAATATCTCAGGGGCACAATGATTTGGGCATCCAATAGCTTCTTTACCTCCTTCTCCATGATAGGAAATAACATAGGATTTATCTGCCTCAACTTCTGCCTAAATTTTTTGGATTCTTCCTTCAATGGGATCTTGTTCTCTATAACGCTGATGTCATATGTTCTGAGGTCTTCATAGGTCCAGGAAAACACATCAGAAAATTCTTTTAATAGCCCAATATACTCGGCCCTCTGCTCCTTTGACAAGCTATTAGACAACTTGACAAACATTGGCTTCTCTTCTGTGCCAATATTGCACTCAGCCACATCAGTGTCATCATCTGATATTTTGCCCTTTACTGCCACATCATTTCTATAAAAAATCCTTTCCAAAGGAACTAGTCCTTTGGGGATGTGATTGCCAGGCAACTGAACAAAATGATGATCAACAATCTTGTTTAGAAAATCATCAGCATAAGGATCGGCTTCAAAAGCAGGGTCTTGATCAATATGCAATGCTGAAAAATCCTCTACAGTCTCCAGGAACCTTTTGATTTCAAACTAATCCTCAAACACCTAGCAATTCTTAACATTATCAGGTATGGAGGGCCTGTATTTTACTTTTGTATCATACCTGATCTTGGGTGGCAGAGGGACTTTGAAATTACTTGCTGAGACAACCAAAGAATCAACCACTGTATTTTCTTCTCTAGGGATGAATGAAATGTTGAAGGCCGAGAAAAAATTGTCAATGAGGTCCCATACTTCATTTATGTAACTCCTGAGTCGAGGGTGTTTGTCCTGGTAAATATTTCTGACTTGTTGAATAATCAAATCGACATCGCCAAATGCTGCTAACTTTTTGATCCCCATGTCCTTTGCAACTCTCAAGCCCAAAACCAGGGCTTCATATTCTACCACATTGTTGGTAGCCTCAAATTCAAATTTTTAGGACAGAGATATAGTTTCCTGAGTAAGGGAAACAAGGACTACTCCAACACCAACAACTTCTCTCGAAGAAGCTCCATCAAAGAACATTTTCCATATAGCAGTATTTGGAGGAGAATATTCAAGAAGGGTGAGGGACTGCTTTTTGATATTAAGGGGAGATTTAAGGGCATTAGTGAGTTGTAAAAAGCTATATCCCAAGTCAATATCCAGAGCGAAAATAGGGTGATTGGTGGGGTTTTCCTCATCATTGATGATGTAGGCCAGCTGAGCTTCTCTGTATAGTCTTCTGTGCTCCCCTCCAAAGACTGGAATGGTAGTATATGTGAGGTCCATATGTAGTGTTCCCCCAAGCCTTTTAATCCAAGATCTTGACAATAGCATGCCAAACTTGGGAGGTACATAATCTACCATGATATCCATGACCACACTTTCCATGGGTAGCTGGAACAAGGTTACCACCAGATCTTTGATGACCCCAAGACATTGCACCCTCCTTGAATCAAAAGAGTACAAATCATGATAATCTTTTGGGACTTCCAGCCTGAGTTCTTCCATGATAGTTTTGGGCATGAGATTATGGGAAGCCCCCGAATCCATCAGACAATTATGCAACACCTTATCATGTATGTTCAGTGATGTGTATAAGGGAGGGGATGATTCATCTCTATCTTCTACCATAGGACCTAAGATGACTGCTGGATTTTCATCTTGGAGATTCACTGAGTCTTTGGAATGGCAATATGGTTCAGGCTGTAGTAGCTTAGAGAGGGACCTTTTGAAATCTTCATGTTTGACTAGCTCTGAAATGGGCACAGGAATTCTAATTTTTTGAATTTCATGCTCAAATTTAAAGGAGGAAGGAGGTTTTAGAATTTCTCTCACCTCTAGGATAGGCTCTTTGGCTATTGGCAAGGGATTATGAGTTTTCTTTTCCTTGGCAATATTTGTTGGTTTCTTAATAAGTTTTTCTGCTATGAGAGGTTGATCAGGGATGTCTGACTTCCCTTCTTTCTTCTTAGATCGGAGGTTGTATTTATTGGGACTACTATTGGCCCCTTCCCTCTTACTCAACTCATTTATTTGACTATTCACGAGGAATTCTTCGTATGCAAATTGAGTTAAATGAGGAAATGGGGAGGTGTCTCCAATACAGTGAATCTTAGGGTCCCACTCTTCTTCTTTCCTCTCCTCATCAACAACAAGGTTATTTTGGAGAGGAGTCTGAATTTTCTAATCATTTCCATCCCTATCCCTTTGTTCCCTTGGCATGATCTGAGGAGAATTTTTGTTCGGCCTTATGAAGTTTCCTATGTTATCAATGTTTTGAGGATTTTTGTATGTCTGCCTTCCCTCCACTTTCATTTTCTCCATCTCTGTAGATAAGGACTTCACCAATTTGGTCAATTCATCTACTTGAGGGTGAGCTGCAGAAGAACCAGAGGTTGAGGTCTTAGCTCCTCTTCTTCCCTTTTCTCTGTCATACTTTATTATGAGCCTATAAACTACCAACACATTGGATTCTACTTCCAGGGTTGCATCTTTCATGTTATCCAAGGAAGTAGCTCTTCTTTCTCTGAGAAGGAGGAAAAAATTGGGGTCAAAAGAACTAGCATAAGTGATTTTGGTAGAGGCTTCCGTGGGCTTTATCTCAGCAGGGATCTTATTGTACATTTTGTTGAATATTTTGGATAAGTCAGAGACAGATTCCCCCTATTTTGTCTTTAGGTATCCAAACTCTGTGATATAATACATAAAATATTCTTTATCCCCCCATTGCCTCAAGAAGTCATCATATAGAGCCTCAATTCTAGCAATAGATCCAGGGGTCAATCCTCTAAACCATTTCCTAGCCTCACCATCAAGGCTCTGTACAAAGACTCTCATCCAAACATCTTCATTTTCAATATTTAGATTGTCCACATAACTGTAGAAGGCAGCGAGGTGCTCTTCAGCAGTTACATCTTCCTCTTCAGTGAATTTTGGCATATATTTCAGGTAATCTCCATCAAGAAGAGCATTCATGGGCTGAGGTAGAATTAGAGAGGCATATATTGCAGCCACTATGGCATCCATTCGGTTTCTGGGAGGACTAACACCTGCCATAGGTATGTGAGATTGAGGAGAACTCAGAGGTGAAGGTGTTAGGATAGGGGAGGCTAGAACTGAGCTTCCAAAGGGAAAGGGAAACAACAAATGATTTTGAGAGAGAGCTGGAGGAATTGGGGGAAGTGGGGTCTCTCTTTCTGCGGTAGTGGCAATAGTAATAGGAGGAGGAGTGGTGAAACCCGGGGTAGGAAAATATTCTGATGCGTTGGGTCTAAACCATGGTACAATTTCAGGGGAGAGTGGAGTGACAATGCTTTCTCCCTCGAGTCCCAGACTAGGAGAGGAAAACTCAGCAGGAACACTCCCAAAATTTAATGTTCGGGAAACTCCGACAGAAGGTATAACTGTATAATGAGAAGAAGAAATTGGAGTTCTTACAGGCTGAGATTGAAGATCATCAGAGATACCTGGTTCAATAGTGGAAGTACCTTCTTGGGGGGCCTTTCTCTTTCTGATAATCTTCTCTGGGTCCACTTCAGGTGTTGCAAGGGGAAAATATGGAGTATACCTCGTGTGTCTTGCCTCTGGAAGCCACAGATGAAACAGTGGAGTCGTCACAATGGAGTCGCAAGGTGCACAGTCGCAATATTGATGTACTAGGCTCTAATGCACCTTCATAACCAGTAAGATTTGTCATTCAATCCCAGGGAAAATATTCAACTTCGTCCCTGGAAACGGTGCCAAAAATGTTAGCACCATGATTCACTCTTGGATTACAGTAGGGGTAAGCTCGATACCCATCATTTTATATGTCATAGGTTGTTTATAAAGGGTGACCAAATGGGAGTAAACTCGGAACAATATCGTTTTAACTCATAAAACTATGTTCGAAATACAGAGATAGGTGAGGTCTTGATCTAACTTAGGCTAGTAAGTTGCATAGTGGTGAGTAGGTGGAGGAAAAATGAGAGAGGAATGAAATTCGAATATGGACATTCGATCTTCCAATAGCCTTTGGAGGAAAAGCCTCAGATATGAGATGCTCTCGGATCAGAAAACTTCAAGAAACTTAAAATGTTGCAAAAAACAATATAATCAAACCTACATTATATAGTCATTACAACAACCGAATGGATCATCCATGCCTGGGCTTTAAGAGTCATAAGAAAGAGTAAGAAAGAGGTTGGTTGCCATTAAACAAGAAGTCTCAAATATCAGTCTATAACTAGAGAACCAGAGGCCTCACTAAAACTTTACAATTGGGAGCTTAGCTCTACCATCGATACTAACAAAATGGAAAAACTGCCTACATATACTTAGAACTGGCTTCGTTGTTGGAGGCACGATCATGTCATGAGTTTAAGGCTTTGCGTTGATGATTTTCTCTGTCAGGTTGCGCATGTAGACGTTGGTCAGACTGTCCATGTAGTCTTCTATTGGACGTGATCTCTGGAAGTCCAGACTGACATCTTTCCTTTGCGCTTTGTCCCTTTCTAACCTTCTATTTATGGAAGGAGATGACGTCTCACCCACCTTCTTCATTTTCATTAACAGATTTGTCGGGATCTGAGTGAGTAAAGTCAACGCCCGTATTCAGAGATGTGGTTGTCTTTCCTTTGCCTTTTGCGCCTTGTTGGATGCATATGGGGAAGGCTGGCTAGCAACCATGGATGCTGATGAGGAGGAACGGGCGAGGTGACGGGTATGGCTTCAATAGGATACAACATATGTTCGGTGGCTGAGTGGAGGGATGTGGCAATGATGCGGTGGGGACAGAGGATGTGGTGGAAAAGGGAGAGTAGGGAAGATCATACAGGTGGAGATGACATGGGAGACAAATGGTAGGAAGTGAGAAGAGGAGGCTAAAGGGGGACATGACATGAGGCAGGGAGTGGAATACATATGGAAGGTGGGGATAAGTGAACAGTGGCGCTGACACAACGACGGAGAAGGGACAGGTAAGTGGAAGACAAGTGTCAGCGGGAGGTGAGGGCAGTAAGCGGAAGCAGTAAGCAGTATATCGGAGGGGGGGGTAGGTGGTTAGTGGTTTAGCATGGGGGGGTATGACATCATGAGGAGGTGCCACGATAGCAAGGAGCCCGCATCCAAAACCACACATATCAGACACCCCCTCCCATTAAAGGCAGAATGATGGGGGGGTCCAGAATGGAACCTGTGCCGTAGATCTGAGCGCACAGATTTCAGCCGCTCAGATCCATGCACCTCTTAAAATAATGCACCCGATCAATAAAACTTAGGATAAGTGGGTTTTTTAGCTCACTTCTTGTCACTCTTTTTCCATGGTGTCCATTCTAAAGGAAGAACACCCCCTTTACCAACATATGTGATAACATGTTCTATCGGGACCTGGTGGTAGCCAGACTTCAAATCAATCTTACTGAAGTATTTGGCCCCCATGAGTTGATCAAGGAGGTCGTCGATTCGAGGAATCAGGTACCAGTTTCTGACTGTGATTTTATTCAGAGCCCGGTAATCAATGTAAATTCATCAGGTTCCATCTTTCTTCTGTACCAGCATGATTGGGCTCTCGCAAGGTGATGAGATGGGATGGATGTGCCCCTTGTGGAGAAGTTCTTGGATTTGTCGCTTGATCTCCTCATTCTCTAACAGAGAGTGATGATAGACTGGCATATTGGGCAGCGGTGCACTGGGGGTCATATTGATTGGGTGCTTAACCTGGCAGTGCATACGTACCCCAGTAGGTGAGGAGAAGATATCTGAGTATGCTTCCATGATCTTATCTACTTGCTTCTGTTGTGTGAAGAGGTCGGCCACAGAGACCCTGGATGTGGCTATGATCTTTCGCTTATGTTGAGAGCAAATCACAAAGAAGACAAACTTCCTCATCTGAGAGATGACCTTCCTGCATTTCTTAGCAGAGATCAAGGAAATAGCACTAGGTGGGACTGCCTTGGATATCCTGTACAATTTCATATTCAAATTAATAATAACACTATGAGGCCTAGACTCATATACAGCATGCCATTTCCATAAATAAGGTTGGCCCAAAAGAACATCACAAACTTCGAGAGGAGAAACATCACACAGTACCTCGTCTTTGAAGGGCTTAATGTTGTATGACAGTCGACACTATTGTCTTATGCAGATATCGCTTCCATGGCAGATCCATCCAATGGTGTAGGGTTGTGGGTGTGGTGTTGTCAGCAGGGCTAGCCACTTGACGACCTCTACTGAGATGAGATTCTTATGGCTACCACTATCCATGATGAAGTGCATAGAGGTGGCTTTTACCCACATCTGTGAATGGAAGAGGCGTTCTCCTTCTTTTGGATCATCTGGTTCACCAAGTTGGAGCTTGGTGGTAGCAACGATGGCACTGGGTTCTGCATCAATGATCTGTCTTCCCCTTTCTAGTTCTGGCTCAAAGTATGAACCCACATCTGATTCAGAGGCTTTCACTTCAGCCACCAATGACTTCTTTGAGCGGCAGTCAGCAGTGTTATGCCAAGGGCTCTTATGGAAGTTGCACGACTTCCCGGTATCTTTCTTTGTCTTTACAGTGTCCTTCTTTGCTTGTGGCATGGAATGGTTGTCTTGATATTGTCCATATTTTCTCTGTCCTTTGTTCTATGGGTTGGGGCCACCATTTCCTATATTTTTTGTGAGGGGTTCCTAGGCCCAAATTGTCGAGTCTTTTGTTTGAGCTTCTACTCTATTTTGACCGCATATCGGTAGGCCACGCCCAAGGATGAGATGTCCAAAAATTCCATTTCATTCTGGATGTTTCTATGTAGAGCGCCACGATACTTGAGCACCATATCTCACTCTGAATCTTTGATACCCATCTTGGTGCACAAGGTATGAAAGATATTCATGAAATCTGGCACTTCTTGGTCTCTTTCTTGCCGTAGTGTGGTCCATTTGGTATACAAGTCGTCATAACTTCTGACAGGGTATTATTGTTCCTTAATAGAATCCCTGAAGGAATCCTAGGTGTTCGTGACTATAAATAGTGAGGATTCCTCTATTTCCTTTTGCTCACAGAAAGTTTTCCACCAATATTTGATGTGGGGAACAACTTTGAGGAGCGTAAAAGTAATATTTTATCTATTCGAAAAGTTATGGACAGAAAAATACCCTTCTAGTAGATTCAACCACTTGTATACAACATCTTAGTCTATATGACCTTCAAATATAGGAATATCAAAGTTTATTTGTACCTTGAAGGGGGTGGCACCTCCACTCGAAGAAGATGCGTCACATGTTGGTAGTTGTTGAAGGATTTGCGCAAAACTATCCATCATCTCGTTCCTTTGTTGTGTGAGGGATTCCTCAATCAACAGTTTGAAAGGATATCTTGTCCCATCATCTTTCTTTTCTCCTTCCATTATAGGTCTCTTGGTTGTGCGAGAGCTTTTGTCCTCAAGAGAAACAAGCTCAAGACCCAACTCTTCATACTCCGACCTCGTTGGGGACATGCATTAAGAAG
The DNA here is from genome assembly GCA_009831015.1 of Picea engelmannii. Classification (NCBI taxonomy): domain Eukaryota; kingdom Viridiplantae; phylum Streptophyta; class Pinopsida; order Pinales; family Pinaceae; genus Picea; species Picea engelmannii. Next base: position 259,270 of record ML799329.1, read on the forward strand.
ACAAGGAGAAGACCTCTCTAGTACCACTGATCTGGATTTTATGAGAAGAAAAAAATGACTATATAATAGTTGCTTAACACAAAATAACAGAGATACAGTAAAACTGGTTTTCTATTCAATAAGGAAATAAGATGAAACTGTAAAATGCAGCGGAAACAAGCTTGTTGGAATGGTGGTGGCTAATCTCTAAGAAGAGATGTGACATTTGCGCTCATTTGCAAGAAGATGATTACAATGAGGCTCTGAAGGCCTTTTTTCAATAAACAGGAATTCCAAAAACCCTAAACATCCAAAAACCTAACCCTAGGAGATGAAGCACCAAAAGTCATGTGGGCCCCGTTTGGGTAAGTTAGTACATCAACTTCCCGAGGCTGCAACTTTTGCATACGATCTCTGTTTTAGGTGTATTATAGCTCGTTTGAAAGGTACCGTCAAGGAGATTCATTTTGGGGGCTCAATCATGCCTTCGGATATATTTGAGAGTTTCAATCCCAAAAAAACTTCATTTAGGCCCTCAAAATGGCCCCAGAAGTTAAAACTGTTAAAAATAGTAAATTGCCAAAATTGTCAGAAAATTGTTTTGAGCTGGTTGGAAAAGGTGGGTGGCCACTAATATCCATCTAGATCATATATTGTATATGGTTTTTATGTTTCATTTTTAGAGGAACATATTTGTGATAGTGGCATATATTTGAGGCATATCTTATGGTATATGTTATGATGCATGCTTGAGGTACATTTGGTACATGGTTTGGATACATTATGTTGATATAGTCTATATGAGAAGATCTAGTTGATATATTTTGACAGATACAGTAAATGGGACAATGATAGGTTACATGTTGATGATCAGTTACACATTGATGTGATAGTGAAAGGTTGGATTAAAGGTTGATGTGATAGTGACATGTTGATTACAGGTTGATTTTCAGAGGCACTGGCAATATCACCAGTAGTGATAGCTTGGTATAAATTTATATTTTAGGGATAAATTATGGGGAAAGTAAAGGGGTTTGTATCCTCATTCTGGTTGATGTCGAAGAACACGGGGAGTTGGATCTTCCTTCAAGTTGGAGCCTGCAAATTAGGGGGTTGCAACCTCCTTCTGGTTGGACCCAAAGAATTCAGGGAGTTGTAGCTTCCTTCATTTTGGAGCCTATAAATAGAGGGTCATAACCTCCTTCCAGTTGTAGCTAGATAATTGTTAATTTGGTGCTTCCAATGAATGTATTCTTTTGATATATAATAAAATAATTGTGTGGTTTTCTCCCATTTGGGTTTCCATGTAAATTATGGTGTATTGTTTTTCTGTGGATGTCTATTATGCTCTATTGATTTATATTTCTTGTGATATATTGATAATATAATGTTGATGAAATTAGTGATTACATATTGTGGTTAAAAGTGATAATAATTGTTCATATTGATTCACCCCCCCTCTTAGTATTCCAACAATTGGTATCAGATAAGGTCCTTCAATAAATAGTTTAACCACTGGAAGGAGATCATGGAATAAGCTAAGATTGGAGCATGGAGGTTTGTTGGTTAGAACTATGCCTTTTGTAATAAAAGGATGCCAAACATTTTACAGGCACAGGGATTTGATGTTTGGCAGTCAGTGTTAGACAGATATGCAACGCCAACCACTCCCCCAACTGACAAATATGGAAATAAAATCAGTGAAAACAACTCAAAAGTTAAAGGCACCATTATGAGCAATCTGGATGATTCAATATTTTTCAAAGTTATGCATTGCAATACCGCAAAGGATATTTGGGATAAACTTCAAAATTTTTATGAAGGAGATACCAAATTCAAGGGAGAGAAGATTCTAACCCTTAGAGATAAGTTTGAGAAATTGAAGATGAAGGAAGATGAAGACATTGCAGCCTACTTTCTATGAGTTGACGAAGTAGTGAACATTATTAGAGTATAGGTATAATAATTTGATGAATCAATGCTCGTTCAAAAGGTTATAATATCTCTACCTATGAGACTTGATCCTAAGATATCATCCCTCCCTGGAAGAAAGAACAGATCTTGACAGTTTGAGCATGGACGAGCTACGTGGAATATTCATAGTTTATGAAATGAGTATAGAACAACAGAACCCAGTCACAAAGGAGGCAGCGTTCAAAGAATCCAATAATACAAAGAAAAAAAACAAGAAAAAGTCAAAACTAGATTGTAGTTGCAGCGATGATTCAGAGGAAGATGAAAAAGTGGAAAACTTAGTAAGGAAGTTAAAAAGATGAACCGGAAAGTACAAAGGTATGCTTCCATTGAAATGTTTTAATTGTGATGGTATTGGTCATTTTACTTCTAAATTTCCTTATTCTAAGAATAAAGGTAGAGATGAAGAATAAGATCCTAAGAAGAAAAATTAAAATAAAAAAGGAGACAAGAGAAGGAACAAAAAGAAATTCTTCAAGAAACACTTCTACTCAAAGGAAGACAGCTCCTCATCATATGAGGATGATGATAGTGACATTGATTTATAAAGAGTACTCTTCATGGCAGTATATGGTGATGAAGAGGATTCTTAAGAAGAAGAAGACAAAGTCGATCTCAGAGAATAATTAAACAATGCCTTAGAAGAACTAGGGAAAGAAGGAAAGAAAATAAATTCGCTCAAGGAAGAATTAAAGAAGAAAGAAGGATCACAAAATTCCAACTTAGAAGAAATCGATCAAATAATCATGAAGTTAAAAATATAGGTATAAAAAGACATAAGGATTGAAGAAACACTCAGAAATCAGTTAGAAGATAAGGAGAAGATGATTGAAAGCTTGGAAGAAGAAATAGTCACCTTAAGAAAATATCTTCAAAAGAATGATATGCAGCAGAATAACACCAAGATATTGGATGAGATCATCAAAAGTCAAAGGCCATACTATGACAGGTCCAGTATAGGACACAACTAGATGCAGAATGAGAAATATTCAAGCTCCAATATGATAGAATAGGAAGCATAACAAAGAAACTATGCATAAATTGTCAGATGAACTATCAATAAAGAGGAATACATGAAGACTCAAGAAGAAAATCATAGAGGAACTAGACCATCTAGAAGATTCATAAAATAGAATCAACAATCAACAACATCACAAGAGGAAGAATGCTTCAGAGGAGAAACACCTTTCAGAATATCTCCTACATCCATATATCAAACTATTTTTCTTGGATTATTTTATTCTTGTAACAATTTTGGACACAAAGTTTCAAATTGTAGATCCTATGTCAAGAACAAAAGAAACTATGAAGTCTATCTAAACAACAATTATCCTAGAAAGTCACATGAAGCACAAAATATAAATTACAACAGTTTTGGTTCACTAAGTAATGAATTAGAGTGCTACAAGTGCAACAATTTTGGACACATGCCCAAATATTATAGACCGATTGTTCCTCCAAGGGAACCAAAGCAGAATATCAAACAGGAACCACAAAGGATGTGGATGAGGAATCAGGATCAATTCAACATTGAATAATTCTCACTTTCTTTACAGACACAACACAAGAAAATTGGGTGGTATGTTGACAGAAGATGTTCAAAGCATCTGACAGATGAAAAGAACAAGTTTTTTACCCTAAAGAAGGAATGAGATGGATCATTTTTGTTTGGAAATGATAACTCATCCAGAATTATAGGAAGAGGCATAGTCATGCTTGGAAGCAAAGATTCCAAGGCAGAAAATGTTCGACTAGTCGAAGATATGAAACACAATCTTCTAAGTGTAAGTCAAATGTGTGATCAAGGACACAAACTTTTGTTTGGCTTAGAAAAATGTGAGATAAGGAAAGAACGATCAGGAAAATTTGTGTCTACAACTAGAAGAACACCAAACAACATATATATCTTGAATGAAATTGGAAGGGAAATATGTTGCTTAGGAAAAGAAAATGAAAGTTGGCTCTGGTATAGAAGAATGACTCACATGAACTTTCACAACCTTGTCAAAATCGACAGAAAGGAAGAAATGAAAGCAATGCCTAAGATCTCAAAGCCAACAAATTCTTTATGTGAGCATTTTCTACAAGTAAAACAAACCATGACCAATTTTAATCAAAAGAATACTCCACGAAAAAACCATTGGAGATTGTACACACTGACCTATGTGTACCTACAATAATGAATGTATTACATGGCAAACAGTATTTTATTCTACTAGTCGATGACTACACAATAATGAATGCAATTGGATTTCTCAGGAAGAAGTCATAGGAATTCGAACACTTCAAGATACACAAAGACATGGTTGAGACCAAGACAATCTTAAAAATAATTTTTTTAAGATCAGACAATGGAGGAGAGTTTACATCAAAAGAATTCATGGATTTATTTGGTGAAAATGGAATAAAGAGACAATTCTCAACAACCAAGAAACCTCTGAAAAATGGAATTGTCTAAAGGAAGAATATAATAGTACAGGAAATGGAAAAAACCATCTTGAAATATTCCAAGTTGAGTGGTATATTTTGGGCACGATCAGTGCATACAAAAATTCACATCCTAAATGGAGGAATGCTTAGAAGTAACAATGATAAGACTCCCTATGAATTATGGAAAGGAAGAACGGAAAATGTGAAGCATTTCATATTATTTGGAAGCAAATGTTATATCAAAATAGAATATGACAGGCTTGGAAATTTTGACTACGGGGTTGATAAGGGAACACTAGTTGTGTATTCAAGCAAAAGAAAAGTATACAAATTCTTTATTCCAAGACTCAACAAAATAGTGGAAAGCATCAACGTAACAATTGACGAAGCAAATGAACGAAATACCAAAGAAACAAGTAAATATTCAGAAGAGTAGGATGATGAAGAAGATCTAAAAGAAGAATAGATAGAAGAAGAAGAAGAAGAACATCCAGAAGTAGAGAAAGAGGAAGATGACTAGAAGTTACCTCCTAAGACATCTAGCCGACAAGTGCAGAAAAAACATCCACCAGAACAGATTATTGGGAATAAATATGTAGGAGTTGAAACCCAAAGAATAATACTTTCACCGGAACAAATACATCTAGCACTATTATCCGCAGTTGAACCAAGCAATTTTGAAGAATCCAACAATGATGAACATTGGGTCAAGGCTATGGATGAAGAATTGGATTAGATAGAAAAGAATGACATGTGGGAATTGGTTCCAAGGCTGAAGAACAAGAATGTGATTGGCACAAAGTGGGTTTTCGTAAATAAACTAAATGAGGATGGATAGGTAACCAAAAAAAAATCAAGGTTAGTATGCAAAGGATATTCTCAAATTGAAGGTATATATTTGAAGAGACCTTTGCCCCAATTTCCAAGATGGAAGATATCATATTGATATTAGACTATGTATGTTCTAAAATAATCAAGGTATATCAAATTGATGTAAAATTAGCCTTTCTAAATGGATAATTAGAAGAATAATTCTACATTGAATAGCCTGAAGGATTTCTACTATCAAAAAAGGAAGATTGTGTTTGTAGACTGAAGAAATCATTGTATGGACTCAAGAAGGCCCCCAAAGCATGGTATTTAATATTGGATAGGTATCTACAACAACAAGGATTCACGGAGGGAAATGCATACAACAATCTCTACATAAAAGTGGACCAAGACAATATATTGATAATTGAAGTTTATGTAAATGATATTATCTTTGGGAGTGATGATGACAGGATGAGTCATAGGTTTTCCAAAAACATGTAGAATAAGTTTGAAATTTCTTTGGTCGGTGAGTTAACTTTCTTTTTGGGATTACATATATGTCAGTGTGATAAAGGTATTTTCATCTCCAAAACTAAGTACATCATAGAAATGCTAAAGAAGTTTGGAATGGAAGACTGCAAACTCATAAGTACTCCTATGCATACCAATTGCAAGTTGAGCAAGGATGATGAATCTAAGGATACAGATCAAAAACTCTACAGATCGATGATTGGAATCTTACTCTATGTGACAACATCAAGAATGGATGCGATGCAAGAAGTTGGACAAGTTGCAATATTTCAAGAAGCACTGAAAGAAACACATGTTATGGAAGTAAAGAGAATATTCAGATATCTCAAAGAAATAGAATATTTTGGATTATGGTATCCAAAAAGGAAAGAAATGTCTTTGGTTGCCTACACATATGCAGATTGGGCAGGTAACATTGACGATAGAATAAGTAAAAGTGGAGCATATTTATACTAAGGTGAGTGTTTGGTATCATGGCTAAGAAAGAAATATTCACCGGTATCTTTATCCATAGCAGAAGTAGAATATATTGCAGTGGCAACATGTTGCACTCAATTTATCTGGATGAAGAAGAACTTGCACGATATAAAAGTGGAATATGACCAGCCTATTCTGATACTCTGTGATAACACCAATGTTATCAGTATCTCCAAAAATATAGTAATTCATTCCAAGGTGAAGCACATTTCGATCAAGTTTCACTTTCTATGGGAATAGGTTATAGAGAAGAATATCAAGCTAGAGTACATTGGGAAAAAATATTAGATTGCATGTATCTTCACCAAACGTATTATGAGGGAGAGATTTAAGTATATTTGACATAAACTTAAAGTAGTTTTCCCCATGGTAATCCACACGGAATCAAGACACGAAGAATACGAGTAAATAATTTTTTGAATGATTTTCATATACATCAGAGATTTACATGAGGAAGCACCATGAAAAGAAAACAAAGGCTTGTTGGCAGGGGGAAACCCCAAGGAGAATTGCCATTTTCCATTGATGTCAAAGGGGGGGAGAGAGAACAAAGGCATGGAAATGGAGAGAAAGAATATATGCATGAAGACAGAGGGAGCTTTGGTCATAGGGAGAGCGATGGTCACAGGGGGAGCATGAGCGTGAGCATGAGTGTTCGCATGATATCATTGTTGCCATCAATGCCAAAGGGGGATATCGTTGGACAGTTGTTTTTCATTAATGTCAACAAGAATTGGTTTTCATTGATGTCAACAAATGTGATGGGTGTATTTGGATAAGTCTCCAAAGTGGCCCCATTATGGTGTAGCTCTAAGCATGGCCCTCACGGGAAGACGCTTTGAAGAAGTATACAAGAATCCCCAGAGGTGTGGTTATGGAACCCTAATTTGATCAAGGAATAAGGACACGAATGGAATAAGGACATGAATGATAGTGTAAATGCAGGTAATACATTGATAGATGGATAGTACTCATCATGTTTTTTTTCCTCGGAGTTAGGGAGATATGCCCTCATGAAGTTGGAAGCCTCGAAGAATGCTCAAGAAGCCCGAAATTGGTTACAAAACAATTAATGAAAGGGTTAAGTGGTTGTAACAAGAAACCCATAAAGTAAGGAAATAATTTACTTAGAAAAAGTATAAATAGCCCTCAAGGAGTATTTCATAAGCACAATTCACACACATCTCTATTGATTATCTATCTTGTGAAGAATGTTTGGTCTATTGGAGAATATGAGGTTAAGTCTAAGGTAGCAAGTCTAAGGGTGCAAAGGAAGGTCGAAGGTGAAAGTCTCGGAGTTGAAGAAAATGTGAGTAACCCTAATTTCTGAGGTATATGTGGGTTACAAGTCATAAGGGTGTGTATGTACACAAGCTACAGAGGAGAAAAGTGCAGATTCTGCGGGTAGTAGTGGAGAAGTCACAGATCTGTGAAAATATTTTGAAAGGGTGTGAAGTGATGCTTGTACCATATTGTTGATGCCCGAGTTGGTTTACTCATATGTTATCTGATACAACAGAGTGTTTACAGGATCATAGGTATTTTTTTATGTGTGTTTATAATGGATGGTATGGCACATTTTTGAGGCATGTCTTGGAGGCCCTTTTGGTTTATGGATGCATATGGTTGAGGTCCATGTTTTGATGTCATTGATATATGCTTGAGACATATCCTTGGTATATTGTATATGGTTGTTATGGTTCATTGTTAGAGGCACATATTTGTGATAGTGGCATATATTTGAGGCATAACTTATGGTATATGGTATGATGCATGCTTGAGGTAAATTTGGTACATGATTTGGATACTTGATGTTGATATAGTCTATATGAGAAGATATGTTTGATATATCAGTGACAGATAAAGTGACAAGGATAGTGATAGGTTATAGGTTGATGATCAGTTACAGTTTGATGTGATAGTGACAGGTTGGATTGCAAGTTGATGTGACAGTGACAGGTTGGATGATAGGTTGATTACATGTTGATTATCAGAGGCATTGATGGTATCAGTGGTAGTGATAGTTTGGTCTACATTTATATTTTAGGGCAACAATATAGAGCAAGAAAAGGGGGTTGTATCCTCCTTCTGGTTGGTGTCAGAGAACACAGGGAGTTGGAGCTTCCTTCAGGTTGGAGCCTGAGAATCAGGGGGTTGTAGCCTCCTTCTGGTTGGAGCCAGAGGGAGATTAATGATCAAATATGGGTTGTTGATCTCTCAATACAAGGTCACTTGCATGATGAGAACCAAGTCATCCATCATTCATGCACTGACATTAGATCTAGACCATTGATCGTAGGTTCCCCATTGGAGTGGTCGGGGTATGTTCTTTCAATATGACTACAACAATGGAACTCTAAGGGAAAATTTCAGCCATCGATCTGAAATTGCCAAGGGAAGTTTGATGACACATGAGAGTCATCGATTTGGAGCAACCATGAACCCAAAAAATGGCTAAAGAAACAGATCATCATGTTGACGCCCTCCTGGACACGTGGAAACTTTTTGTTAGACCATTATGAAATTGATGTGGAAGGGACACAAGACACATGTCACCTAGATTTGAGACTTTTAACCTTGCATGTGTTGGGTTTCTCATGTCCATGTGGTAGCCTCTAATTGGTTTTGACAATCCTCTATTGGTAGAATGACGTGACACTTAGTCAGGAGGCTTTGATTCTAGGGAGGAAATCTGGACCGTTGATCCGACTTGTTTCTAATTAAATCAGGCTTGTTGATAGGAGGTGTGACATCGAAGTAGTCAGGTCTTGAACTTCAAATGAGACCTTGAAGAGAGGGATATGAAAATGCATGTAGGTCGTCGATTTTATCGCTGGCGTCCAGTGAGATCTGATTCATCAATCTCTTTGGGTCTCAAAAAACTCCCAAAACATTGTGCATTAGATTTATTGGTTGCGATCCCATGATAGAATCTTGGGATAATAAACTTATTCCACTTTTCTCATGTGACAAGCCCCCTTTTTACTGTGACAAACACCTTTTGAATGTGGCAAGCACTTGAGAGATTATGATTTTTCCTTATGCAGATAAGAGCATGGATTTTATGCTTCTTTCTTCAATTTGTCTTAGGAAAATTTTACTCTGATCTACACAGAGGCTCCTGAAGCTCGAATTTATTTTTCTAACTCATCTAATCTCAGTCTTATGATATTCATTCATCCTCATTTATTTTATAGGAACAAAAATGGTACTAACATTCGGCTCCAGTGGGGACAACATACCCATGTGGTCTGCTGAGAACTATATACCAAGTGCCTTCTTTTGTTGGTTTATGGAGTCTGCCTCAAAAATAAATCTCCTTCATACCTAAAAAGTGATATAATAGGTGACACAAAAAATGATCAACATCTTACATCGTCAGCATCCTACCTACTTTCTTAAGTACCAAAATGTGAATGACGTAAAATTAAAACAAGCTCTACAAACTAAAAGCAAATGCTTGGCTACAAGATTATTTGTGTACACAACCCTCCTACTCTAATCAGTCTAGCCACTTCAATCAAGTAAAATGGCATCTCCAATGATACTAGTAAAGTTCCTTACTACATGGTTGAACTCCTTGTATGCACTTTTGCAAAATAAGGACAATTAGGAGTGTAAACTGCAACATGATATGATTATGAAATTTATTCTTATGATCTGAAATTTTTTGCATCAAATATCTTAAGTCATTTGAGATATTGGATTATGAAAACTCCAACCAAAGTGCGACTGGATCATGAAAATTATGAGAAATAACAAATTTCTCAACACAACTTGAGATTTCTTCTTCATGAAAGAGTTGACTAAACTGTTGCAGGATACTCTTTGATTTCTCTTCTTTTTATTTTGATGAAGAAAAAGGAGGAAGTGCAACATGCTAAGACTTCATCTGGTTCATGTTCACAATGATCAAGCTCTGTACCTTCAAATGAAAATAAGCCATCAATCTAAAACCCTTCATTAAAACCCTCATAACTTGCATAGACATGTGCATTAATAACGTTTTTTGTGAAATCCACTTTAGAGATGTGTTTTTCAATAACAAGCTCTGATTCTATGTCATGATGGTCAAATATGGACATATTTATGTTTGAAATTTTTGTGAATGATGTTATAGAATTCTGCACATCTTCTTCAACTTTGTATTGATAAAAAACAAAATGTGTTGTAGAATCCACTATGAGCATATTCCTCATGAGCCAACCATTAAGTAGCAAATGGATCATAGAAAACAAGGGGAAACACATCATCAATAATGTTACCTTGAAACAAATTTATAGAATTTTCAACAACACAATCTTGATTTTGATCAATAGGTGTGAAAGAAGGCATTGTCTCTTCTTGAATATCCTCATGAATACATCTACAATTGACATCCTTTTAAAACTCAATTCTAGAAAATTATCTCTCCTCTTAACTACTGTAGGAACAATAGTTTTTATGCTCTATAACTAGCTCAAGGTCTTCATTACAACATTGTTCAAAAGGAAACTTAGAACATGGAAACTCAACAATCTTCTCTAGATATTCTTGAAAATGTAAAAACTCATCAACACGTACCATATTTCTTGAAACAGCAGCAGGTAATTGTAACTCGTGATCATCATCAAACGGAGAAATATATCTTTGAATAGGGTATTGATCTGTATCTTTCAAGGAAAGAAGAAGCATGGTATATTCTAGTAGATTCTTTGAATATTTTGTGTAAAACACTCTCCAATGATACCCCTTCATTTGAATCTAAAATGTTATCTTCCCATTCTCGTTGTTATAGTAAGCTTCCCTTTAAAAATATTGTTCAGATCCATCATCTATGATCTTCCCTTCCTCTTCATTATGACAGGGAGAGTTTTCTATATCCTCTGAAATTGATTTAGAACTTTCATTGCAGCAGTAGCATCCAAGAGGAAGATCAATGGGATGCCTCCTTATGTAATGAGAATGAAACCTCATATGAAAATCCTTCAATGAAGCTATACAAGTAGCGAGTAAAGATCTGTACAATTTTCAAGCATCCCTAGCTAAGGAGAACATGAATAATTTCATGAGGACATCTTCATGAAAAATACTCAATTGATGCATACATAAGAGAAACTCTATCAAATTTTGGGTTGGATTATCATCATCATCTTCTCTAAATATAGGAAGATAGTCTCCTCATACCCCTATGCTAGGTACAGGATTAGGAAATCCAAGTACATTTGAAAAATCTAGTGGAGAAAACCTTGTAGCTACTATATCAACACTTGATCTTGTCATTAGAACACAATGGATTCTCTAGTGGGATCATAGTGAATAAGGGAGTAACATGATTTTCAAGAAAAGTCAAATGGAAGAGCCTACTTCTTGACATGATTATAAAGAAGGATTCAAGAAGGTATATCAAAGGTTCTGGTGTAGGTTTTAAAGAAGAAGGAGAATCTTCAGGTATATCATCCAAATTTACGAATTCAACACTTTAATGAACAATTGAAAGAAATATTTCGAGATAAGGGTTACCTGAATAAGAAGAGATATGATGTTCTCTGACATTTCTCCAAATGATAAGATTTTTTGGATCTGAATATATCATAACCTGATTAGAATCAAAGTGGCTTCTGGTATGTATTCTAGCAGAGGCCAAATTTTACTTCTGTGGAGTCACAGGGTGAAATATTAACAGCCAAGTTCCTGATGCATGTTCACCATCAAGTCTCAGAGCTAATAATGTCATATCCCCAAGGAATATTTCTTCATCTTACATCCCCAGGAACATCACCATTTTGGATGTTATCCCTCGAGTTGTTCCAAGATTTTGTTGGAACAATGTCGAGGCACTCCAGGGGCTAATATTCAAATGAATATTAAATCCGGACTTGCAATAAAATATTTATGAAAT